>CM057339.1:573720691-574320691 GCA_030015575.1 Agapanthus africanus | reverse complement strand
GTTGCAATTTTATATTGCATAATTCCATGCTTGAATGAGTGAGGGGTCAAGAGTTGCCATTCTATTCTAGCTCATTCTCAACACATAGTTTTTTTTTTCTTGAGTTGCTCCCATGGTTGCTCTGTAGCTTCTTCTTCTTCCTCATGTCATGGTTTAAGCTTCAACCCTCACATATGATGTGAATCATGAAGCTTGAACACAAACTTGTGAGCTTTTAAAATCCCCTACTTTACCATCCTACACTTGACTAGCGATCGAGTGTAGCGTGTTTCCTACGCTAAAGAGTTTAGTGTAGAGGTAGTTTGAGTTGGAGGGACTTCGCGTGGATCATCTTCAGCATGAAGGTCATCGGAGGAAGCTCGTCCAAAGCCTCAAGTGGATCCTAGTGGAGTCGTGGGACTACTACACGGAGTATGTGAAGTGAAGGACCGGTCTACAAAAGTTGTATTCCTTGTTCACTTGATGTAAAGTTGTTTACATTCTTATATCGTCTAATTCTCTAGTTAAGATTCTTGGGTTAGGGTTATATAGCATGGCAAATTTTTGTAAACGGCATGGATGATGCCTCCCGAAACCTTGATGTCGTGCCACGTAACCGAACAGTGGTATCAGAGCCAAGCTAAAGAATTAGACGATGTTTATTAGAATCACGAAACCGAAAAACTCTGAAACACCGAAACAAAAATTCATGTTTCTGTAAATTTTTAAATGATCTCATAAAATTATTTTAGAAACTACAGAATGTTGTATGTGATACAACTAGAGCACTGAAAAAGTTCGAGGCCATTTCACCGGATTTTACCCGGCGACATGCACAAAATATCCGTCCTCGCCGGTTTTTTAAACACCTCTTTGGCTCTAAATTTTTTGGTGTTCTCTGTGCTTGATTTTAGGGTTTTAGGTATTGTTTGATTGGCCCAGTTTTCATGTGATGTTAATAGTTCTATTGGGGCTAATATGGAGTGTTTCGTAGTCGTAATTCTAACTTCATTTCGGGTTAATTTAGACGACGTTAAACAGTTCGAACGAATATCAATAACCCATTTTCTCCCTTGCTGGAAATTTTCCAAAAGTTGGATTTTCTCCAAGTTAAAAAAATTCAAAAATCATGCAAGTAATTCTATGGACCCTCTAGAAGAACGAAACCCTAATTCGATTCTATGACCGTCGGAACCGCCACCAAACCCTAGGGTTTGTGGTAGTTCCGCGGCGCCATAGGTGAGGCAAGGGGTGGCCCTTCTACGGTTGGTCCATAGGCACTGTGGCATGTTATGAGTATTTTTAAACTGTGCTCAAGTGTTGAGCTCTTTGGGAAATTTTGGGTGTTTGTTGATTCGATCGGAATGTTTAATATCGTCTAGCTATTTGTGTAATGTGATACAATATTTGGAATTCGAATGGTTAGGCATGAAATCCGAAGTATGTGATATTTCGGGTTTATGATGTCTAAGGAGGTTGCGGATTCCAAATGTTGTAGTTTGATATTTTCTTTTCTGCGACCGTAAGTGTAATATATGGTGTATCACCGGTTTCGTTTGTATATGTCAACGTCAATTGGGGTACGCACATTTACTTACGCTGATGACATGTGATTTTATGTGTTGCTGGGATATGTTATATTGGATCGTCATGTTTGAATAGCCGGGGTTTTTTGCGTGAGATGAGAGTTTTTCATTTTCATTCATGTAAAAAACTTGTATGTAATATTCTTTTATTGAGGCACTTCCAGGTTCAGGATGTTGTCACCCTTGTTGTATATTATTTACTTTTCCGCATTAGGATAGACCCAAGGCGGGGAGCACAAGTAACCGGGTTCTAGAGTCCAGTGGGAGACCATCTCGAGGAGTCGAGTCCGGGTCTCCTAACTCTAGAATTGGTACGGTTGCTTGCCGCTCTCGTAGGGGTCTAGAGATGTGGGTTTGGCTATTCATCACGATCGTGGAATCCGTGTTTTTTACTGGCTTAATATAAAACACGGAAATCCTAGAATATCCAATATTTCATATGTTGACTTCTGCTGCTGATATTCTGTGATGTGATCACTTTATATGTGTGAGACGAATGCTTTATTATTATATATATGTTATATAATAAACGTTGCTTATGTTTTGCACCCGCACTAGTCCCGCCCCGCTATGCCGTCAGTTAAGTAACTTAACGGTGCATAACGGGACACTGTGGCGAATGCGGATGGCATAAGCGTACGTTGTATTTTCGTTTCTTCTGTGATGCTTAGGAAGCATAAATGATGGGACTTAATTAATGAGATTAATGAAAAGAAAAGAAACCTAAAGATATTGTAGAATCAAATTTTCAAAAATGGTAGCTCTAGTTTTTGCTTTGCATAGCGGTATTCCTTGTAGAATATCCAGCACCTCATTTGATGAGAAAAGAGCCGAGATCCCTTCACCGGGAGTGACCTCTTTAGCAGAAGCTAGCAGATGCTACAACGCACTCGGTTTTGTTTTTGATTGCCTTTTTAGTTCTTTCTTTGCATAGCGGTATTCCTTGTAGAATATCCAGCACCTCATTCGATGGGGAAAGAGCCGAGATCCTTTCACCGGGAGTGACCTCTTTAGCGAAACTAGTAAAAGCCTAAAAAACACTCCTTTTTAAAATCAATCGATTCTACATCGATATCAAGTTCATTACGCAAAAGGTTTTCTTAAAAACCTGTCGTAGCCCTTCGTCATTTCAGATAAGTACTACTTAGTATTCGTGCTACATTTGTTGACTATGTTAAGGTGTAGTGTGCGGTAGCTAATTAGTGTTTATCAGCTAAAATATAAGATGCAATCCGATTAAGGTAGTCGTGCGACTTTGTTGACTATGTTAAGGGTCGTACGGGTGGGTTTAATTCAATCAGGAAATGATGGGTTGAACTTAGCTAGCGCTTATGATTTGTTGACTATGTTAAGGTCATAAGTTGCTAGGGGCAAAATATTATCGGGAATTTCAAGTGTTGAAATTTGCAATGAGATTGCATATCTTCTATGAGATAGTTGGATCCCGATACCCACTGCGAGTAAGAGTTACTCCTGGGAGAGTTTTACACATCACAATTAGCCGATCAAGTAGATGTCTAGAAAGGTGTTAACGGGGTGATGCCTCTAGGAAAACGAGGTTTATTTTCATTAGGTCCGTGCGAAAGCACGGGAAACCTCCCTCAAAGTACCGATACTGGCCTGGCTGAAAGATTGGAGAACTTGTAGGGTGTAATTAATCCCGGCTAGTCTTACCTTTTAGGGTTTGAAGGAAGATTTGATAAAAACAATAGGAGTCATCCTGATTAGTGTCACGACCCGAAGGTACGGAATGTGACCAGCATATAAATTACGAAGCGTCTAGAGACGCAACGTAATCTAAGTAAGCCGAAGCCCAGAAATCTAAACCATATAAAAGAAGAAATAAAGGAAAACATGTAGGAAAACAAGTTTAAAAGCAACATCAAATTTTCTCAAAAATTTCGGCAGAGTCTCCTTTGTAAAAACTGACCCTAAACGGCTATAAACAATAATAATATATACAAATAATAAAAAGGCATCCCCAAGCGGGAGCTAGCTCTACGCCAACAGGCGGAAACAACCACACAATGCACAATAATATACAACGCCAAACGGCGAGGCTCAAAACTCAAAAGAAAACCAAATCCACCAGAAAACATAATAATACAAGCGCGACTCTAAGGTCGGAATAAAAACAACTGGTCTTCTAAACTATCAAGAATACAAGTCTGGTTGATGGAGCTTACTAAATACAAATGAAATAATAAAGGTACAACGGCGGTCCTGATATAAGTAAACCAACCTACCAAGCAAATCACCCTGAATGAAATGATGTGCCAGCAAACTGCCAAGGAAACCTGTACATCGAAGCCTGTAAGAAAAATTTTGGCACAACGGGGGTGAGTTTCCAACTCGTGAGTAGAAGACATCTGCGAGAAGAAATTGAATGGACGATGCTGTCCTAGGTCATAATAATAATATACTTAATATATCACTAGTCATCAAGTAGTGGCAAGGTAATAATATATACGTAAGTGCAGTGCTTAGTGCTCGTGTCTGTGCCTCAATTAGTAACATGTCATGTGTATGAGTATGCATGCACCATGAATGTAAGACAACCAATCCTGAAATCTGGATATATCTGTATAAGAAATCTTTAACTTTTATAATAGTAGAATTTGTATAGAAAACTGAAACATCACCGATGAAATCCATGGAAATCCGTGTCAAACAATGACACAAAACATGTAAATGTCAAGTCTCAATACCTCATAGTTTCAATATCTCGGGCTCCGTCAGTCCGGATCGGCCCATATCATCAAATCTCACGACAACGGTCGGTATCCTCCGGATATCCGCCGCGCCAGACATCACCGGTAGGTAGTCTTCCCCTGCCAGGCTCATCGTCTACAACTCGATCTTCTTGCCCCATACCGGGCCCACCATGTACCCGAGACGGTTCATCCACTCCTCGAATCGGGTCTCGAAATCCAACAGAAAACATGAAATCTCATGGTGGACGACACGTACATCACGAGAAAACCGCAACTTATATTTTAAAAAGAGAGGGAGAGAGAGAGAAGTTTTTACATATATTCTTGCGATTTTCCCCCAAAATCCAGAAATCTCAAAGAAATCCAAAATCCCAAAATCATGAGTAAGTAAATAATAAGTATCGGCATAAGCCCCACATTACTGCATGATAACATGAAAATGTGAATGCATGAAATGTCTAAGTAATAAATGCAATGTCTAGACTAACAACTGAGAGCAATCACAATATTATATTGATCTAGCCTTTAACTGATTCTATCAATAAAAGTTAATATGTTCTAAAGTGTACGTGACATAGCAATTACCGATGATGATGTGTGTGAGCCGGCAAATAAGTGTACGTGGAATATGCGCATCATCGGTAATGGTGCTGGTGTCCTAACAGGCAGAGTTTCATACTGACTAAAGAAACATATGTATGAACATGCAACTTGATGATTACAATCTGAATGTAAAGATGAATATTAACCGCTCAATTGGAATGTGCATATCTAACTACAACTATATGACTCAAGCCTAAACTAGTATCTATCTAACCTACTAAGAAACTAAATTAAAGGAACTCGTCGATAGGAAATTAGAATCTACCTACAGTCTGAGTCGATATCTCTGATAGTCGGCGATCCAGTCTCAATAGCGTCACGTACATAGTACGACTTCCTCGAATCAAGAGTGCAGATCAATCATCACATCTACGCCTCGTACAGTAAAATCCATCGTACGGCATCCCAAAATCGGGGTATGGGTCAACTATCACCTATGTACATCATCATTCGTATAATATCATCATCAAATAATATCATGATCAAGGGTACTGTACTGTAATCGCATACATCCCAATATCATCAATCATATATCATTGTCTGCGTAAATATAAATCGTCAATTGGTCCTCAGAAATATCATGTCACATTTATCATATCGTGATTAAGTCACATATATCATGTCGTGATTAAGTCACATATATCATGTCGTGATTAAGTCACATATATCATATCGTAATCATGTCACACATATATCATATCGTAATTCAGTCACATAATACAGTCCGGGTTCTATTCTAGAGTCTCGTATATCTCAATGTCAACATCACCTATTATCGTTTATGTATACATATCCATTTTCTCATTTTCCAACGATCCGCTAACATCATAATACGACTGTATAGCCAAGAGATTACGGCATCAAGCCCAGTTATATCGTCTCATCCTCATGTATCATATAACATCCTTATATCACATATACATGTTGTGTGTGTGTGTGTGTGTATATATATATATATACCTACACACATTCCTACACACACACACACACACACATATACACCAAGTCAAGTTTCTGTGTGTGCGTGTGTGTGTGTCTACCTGAAACCTACGAATTCCATACAAGACATTCATCATCCGGTAAAGTCTTTTTAAATCAGTCTAGTCCAACCTAAAGTCTTTAATAGGGTCCTCCTCTCCAAAGATCTAAGGCCACGTCCGACTTCCTAATGACAATAAGTAATATTCCTATTCTACGTTTGCGGAGGTGCTAAACGCCATCCACCCGACTTCAGATATACATCTACTCACCTGGTCCTTGTCTGCCGAAGACGATGTCTCCCTCCTCTTCTTCCTTGTCCGAAGTCCACGTGAGGGGTACCTATATGCAAACATATATAATATCGTAAACTGAATCACGGACAAAACCAAAACGACGCACGAAACGCACATAGGTTAAAACCTATGACCCGCTCATGCAAAAGAACCAAATATCGCTCGATATCGGCGTACAAACGCCGATTGATCGAGATAAAACACAAACAAACAACTCGTAGTTTCAAAACTCATTATTTATAATATAAAACATGGTTAAATCATCGAAACCTTAAGATCGATCAAATCGTCTTATTTCGCAAAACCTTGAAAATGTCAATTTACCGTTTTACTTCAAAGCTTGATATTTAAATGAAACTAATGGTCATAATATTCATTAAATTACATAACTAGATTATATAAACCATTACTATATTTTTATCACACTAATTTGTCTTAAATTGAAAATTCTAGTTTGCAATTTTATCAATTTCAGCACCTTGCGAGCAAAAATTCACAATCTCACGACTAAACTTGATTTTGCATGAATTAAATTATTAAACTAAAATTTATGATGTTAATAATGTCATGAAACCATAATTAGATTTTAAATCTCAATTATTTAAGAAATTTCGAAAACCTAGTTAGCAAAAATAGCATATTTATCACAATTTTCCATTATCAATTTGAAACTAGTAACTAAATTAGGTTTTTCATTCCTTTAACATGTTAATATTCTCATTAAAACCACAATCTATTGATAAAAACCTTAATTAGAATTTTATATCACCAATATATATATTTTATAGAAACCTAGTTAGCAAAATTGTTCAATTTAAACAATTTTGAATGAACAATTTATAATACATCAACCATGCTAGATTTTTCCTTTCTAAAAATGTTAGACTACTTATTATAACCCCACTCAATTAATAAAAACTCTAACTTGATTTTAGAAACCCTATCTTGAATTTTAAACTTACAAATAGAATTAATTAAGAAAATCTAAATATGCTAAATTAAAGCATTTAACCACAATTAATCATTGGGATAAGAATTATACCTCCACAACATGAGATCCAAACATGAAAATATGCATCCAAAAGAATGGTTTCCTACTCCAAAATCCATGCTAAATAGGTCAAAGGAAAATGGTAGAGATTGAATATTGATTTTGAGGTTTATTTTTGAAATTTTTGTTGAATTTTTGATGATTTTTGATGCAAAAGTGATGGGGAAAAATTAGGGGCTGCCCATGGAGGAGAGGCCGGCCAACCTGGGGGGGGAAGAGAGAAAGTAAAGAATGAAGAATTGTGTAGAAAGTTTTTCAAATGACACTTCTTTTAAGTCTTTTCACATTTTTCTTTATTTATTAATTTTTCTTTTCAATAAAATGATCCTAGAAAAATCTAGAACCTTGAAGAGAATTTCAAAAAGAATTTTGCATAAACACACTTGATTCAAAGATGTCATGGTTCACTTTGTAAAATTAACTCATTTCAATTTTCTAATTTACACTAATTTAATGTATAATTAAAGCTTATGTTAATATTTAAATTTAAATAATTACGGAAAATATTTTAATAAACTAATAATTTATAAGTCACTAAATAAACACCAAATACTAGTAATTATATAGTTAAAATAGGTCTTTTTAAATTTATAATGAAAAATAATTATGGTTAAGTTTTACGAAAAAATACGGTTTATTTTACCGAAAATCAGAAAAATGCCTAAAGGATTTTTATTTATTTATTTATTTTTAAAAAGTTACAATCTTCCCCCCTTAAAGAAATTCGGTCCCCGAATTTAAATTAAAACTTCCCCTCCAATTACTAAAACATTTAGCAAAACACTCAAATCGTCGGGGCTCCGAAATCATCAATACATAAAACACATTTTTAGCGCGATGCATGCGCATGAAAAAAAACAAGTACATAACTCAAAATCAAAACTCCGTCAGACATAACGCGATCATCGGAGTTATGGTGAGAATAAAATATCAAAGCCCAATACGAAAACCAACATGATATATATCAAAACTATAACTTATATATCGTGCGCATCATAGTAAAATCGTCCAAACATCTGAATAAAGAAGCATGCAAAACCCTTTTTTTTAAAAATCGCCGTGCGATGCACGTGTCACGGCAAAAGTAGCGGACATTTATTTTAAAAAAAATAGCTATACATATATATCTTTTATTTAACATACACGTCCCGTCTGGTTACTGAATCAAATAGTAATGATTATAAAAACATACGGCTCATAATGAAATCATTCCCAATCATATCATAAAAATATTATGTGCGTCCAGTGCGCACGAAAATCGAAGTCAGTTACAGATGCCATGAATACGCATAGAAACAAAACTGAGTGCAACGGGTGTGCACCAAAAACATCTGTCAAGTGCAACGGGCGTGCACGACAATAATATCAGGTGCATCTAATCTGCACAAAACCCCGATTTAGTGCATCTGGCGTGCACAAAATCGCATCAAGTGCGACAAGTGTGCGCAAGAATCTCAATCAAGTGCACATGGTGCACGAAAACATACACCGAATATCAAAATCGAAATCACAGTACGAAAAATGCATGAAAACTATGTCGAAGCATACATCAAAATCATGTGCAACCCATATGCATGAAACCAAATCAATATCTCAAAATATATAAAACCAAATCGTGTGCACAGGGTATGTACAAAACAACATCAAAACAACTGATATGTGAAACACGAATAGAGTGTAATGAATGTACACATAGGAAATACCAATCATGGAACAAAATCCTCAAAATACCAAAATCCAAACAACGGAAATATGAAATTCAAATCACCAAATCACAATCGTAAACACTATCGTCAATGTGCACCTTTTCTAATGTCGACTGATTCGGACTCGTCTCCTCATCGCTATGCTGACTGCGCTACAAACGGTTATGCCTGTTAGTGTATATGCCCTAGGGGCCATTATTGTATCATACTAGTTTGTATATTACTTAATGGAAGCTTGGGATATTCACAGTTATATAACAGTCTTGCTAAACATGGTAGTATGCTACTTGGTTTTTTCTATCTTAATATGTGAGTATAGGTATTGATAGAGCTCTTAGGATCTTGCTTTACTACCAGCGTTGTGATGGCAGTCACACTAGTGGGGGCTGGGTAGTCTACAAGCACATCCTTATTCAGGTCCCTAGTCGTAGGATTATCGAGACAGGGCATCGATACTCCGGAGTAGACTAGTGTGTACGCTTCTCATCCCAGTTGGGGAGATGGTTTGTCCCACAGCCGTCAGTACGTCATACTGGAGATAGTATACAGGTGCTCGTTGGGTTACGGGTACACCGGACAGGACTCGCAGGGAACTGTAGGTTGGTTTTATACCAGTCGTCAGTTAACAGTTCCCAGGTGACATGAGTACAGCATAGTCCGCAGACTTGACACTGCTATTTCGCCTCGAGTGTGTCCCACTGTTCTTAGATTGCTACCCTACCACGGCTCAAAGGAGTCGTGCAAACAGGTGGCAGTTGGGTGCAGTCCTGAGCACTTAGAGGCAGTGGCAGTCAGACAGGATTCGTCTCTCCCGGTATTGGGAGTTGATATCGCGCTGTGTCAGAGAGCCATTACGCAAAGTCCCTGGCCAGGGCAAGCGATATTTGCTGGTAAGTTCCAGTAGTTTCTCAGGGTGTAATGGGCTTCACTCCGACACGACTTATACCGCTATTAGGGTACTGACGCTTGCCGCCCCCTTAGGCCCGATATGCGATAGTCTTAGACGAACAGACAGGACTGTACGGAGATTGTCACATCAGACTCAGTAGGAGTTCGGATGGGTTTCCTCATCGGCCTTCTTATCGACATCTACCTGGGGACCGTTACGTACAGCTAGTGCCGCTTGCGGTCTGTGGTTAAACCCACTGCCAGCGTAGTAGTCGTGTCTTTAGAGTCCCACACAGAGAGTTTCCCTGCTCCAGGCGAAACGATATAGAGGTCGTATGGTTTTACGACAAGGGTTCGGACGCATACGTGTGTTTACGCACATACGACTTTCGGACAGTTTTTACTAGCCGGCTTTGGTTTAAGCCAGATTCTAGTATCGGGATATTGGATTTATATAGTCTAAAGTTTTTCCGTGTTTTCACGGATAGGAGGGGCGTTCTTGTAATTTCGCGAGAAGCTTCTAGAAGGATGGTGACTTGAGGGTTAAGGTGGCATTTGCATTTATTATGTTAATGTGTGATTCATCCATGGAGTTAATGCATCATTTATTGATCTAATGACTCATGAGATGAATCACACATATGAATGAATGAAGCATGGTTCTTAAATGATTTAATTTATTTATTTCATAAAACATTATGCTTCATATATATTCAAATGAGTTCATTATCTCTTCTCATTCTCTTGCTCACCTTCTCTCTCCTCAAGCTCTCTCTCTCTTCAAACGCTAATCCTCCGCTCTCATGTGTTGAGACCAAGGATTAGTAAAGACTATTTAATCCATAACACTTCTCTATATCACCTAGGTTACTTAGATTAGCACTTTAAGAAACCTAGTTACCTCAAGTTATAGGTGAAGCTTGAAGTAAAGCTCTCGGGTGGATCATCTACTACATAGAGAAGGTCGGAGAGGAGGTGGAGAACGAAAAGACGAAGGACACGGTTCATTAGGTATAATAACTTTTCATAGTAGTTGATAACTTCTATGATTCTTGTTAGTTATAGTTTAGCAAAGATTCTCGGTTAGTAGATGTTTATGCAAAGAACAAGATCGTTTTTCATTATTCCGCCTCCCCGCAAGTCGTGGGGTGTTGTACATCGACTTACAGTGGTATCAGAGCCTCGCTAAACAATAATTAACTCATTAGCAAAGTCGTATGAATTTCGAACGCAAAACGAACCGGAAAAGACATCGATATCACCAAGTTTCTGTCGAATTTTAAACAGGCTCTAATAATTTTTCAGGGACCTGCAGAATAACCTACAGAGAAATATAAGAGCACTGAAAAAAATTGGGTTCCTGAATCGGCCATACAGCCGCGGAACCGCGGCCGATCCCACCGATCCGCCGCGGATCCGCGGCCGAGTTGGAGCCGATTCAGCCCAAGTTTCTCCAGTTACTCTTCTTTGATATTTTTGTGTTTTCTGGAATGTTTATTTTTCTGCTCAAGTATCAGGTGCACAGAGAAGTTTTGGAGTAGAATCTAATGTGTTTGCACGATCGAAATCTTACGATGTTTGCTAATTTGATTATATCTGTGATTGTATAATGTGTTCGTAAACCTCCCCTAACTGCTAGTATGTCGGTTGGCAGGGGGTTGCACATTTCTGTAATGGTTTTACTGTTTGTGGTTGTGAACTGTATTGGACTGTTGTGATGATTAGCCGGGGTTTGTGATAGGTTGTTATATTCATTCATTCAAAGAAATTGTAATATGTTGTAATATTATTTTGCGGGGCACATCCAGGTTGCGGTTGTAGCCACCGTTGTATTATTTCATTTTACTGTTTTTGCTCCTAGGATAGACCCAAGGTGGGGTGCACAAACTACCCAGTACTTTGAAGTGTTTAGTGTCCTACTCACGTTGTTGAGGGAGACCGTTTCACTTCGGGTATTTGGCGGGTAGTTTGCCGTACCCATAGGAGTCTAGGGTGGGGTAATGGCTATTCATCACAACTGTGTAATCCGTCTTTTGTTGTAGGCTCTAAACAAACGCGGATTGCTTGCAAATCCAATAATGTTCATATGAGATCTGGAATGCCTATTATTGCGTCTGACGAATGTACAATATCTATATATGATAGCTATTTAGACATCACTTATGTTTTACACCCGCGCTAGCCCAGCCCCCGCTCTGCCGTTAGTTAAGTAACCTAACGGGTGATGACGGGACCCAGTGGCGAATGCGGATGGCATAAGAGGACGTTGTATTTTCGTTGTTTTCTGCAATGATAGGTTAATGATGGGACGCATTATTTATAATGCAAAGAAAATAAACCAAAAGATGAATCGTTGGAACAATTTAAAAGAAACCACTCAGTTATTTTAAAACAGATGATATTTTTAAATTGCGGAGCTTTAACCACTCCTTTTAAAAGCTATCAGGTTCCTTCGGTCATATCAAGTTCACTACGTTCACGGTTTCGCCAAAAACCATTCGTAGCCATCCGTCATTTCATTTGGGTATTCAGTAGTATTCAAGCTATGTATTTTGACCTAACGCCAAGGCATAGTGTTTGGTAGCTGCTGGGTATTCATTTGTTGCATAGATAGATGAGTTAGTTTGGAACAGTCGTATTATCATTTTGGCCGAACGTCAAGGATTTGTACGGATGGGTTCAAATTAACAAGATAATGATGGGTAGAACTTGACATGTGACTTATGACATTTTGACCTAACGCCAAGGTCATAAGAGCATGGGGCAAAAATATATATCGGGAATTTCTAAAGAAACTGAAATCTGCAAAGAGATGCATACCATTTGGAGTTTGATGAATGTTGGTAGGATTCCTTCAACATTATCATACGATGATATTTAGATCCCGATCCTACTGTGAGTATATGCTACTCATCAGGAGATTCATCACTTAACGATCAATGCTATAAACCAACTAGGTGTCAAGAAAGGTGTCAGCGGGGTTACGCCCCCAGAGAAAAGAGGTTATTTAATTAAGGAACTTCGCGAAAGCGTTGGAAAACCTCCCTCGAAATACCGACACCAGCCTGGCTGAACGGTTAAGCAAGTATTGTATAGTGAGAGTAGTCCTGGCTAATTCTTCTTTTATGGTTTGAGAAAGGATTCGAGAAACAGTGGGAGCCATCCAGTTTAGATAAATTAAAAACCGCTCTAAACTTGCAAGAGCATCAAGATAAAGTGTTTCTTCTCTTTCTCCTGCTTGCAGCGACCCTGAAAATGACTGGACTTAAGTTACTTTTAGAGAAAAATATACTGACAGGGCCAAACTATAAAGATTGGCCGCGGAATGTCAAAATGGATTTGACCTATGACAAATTGGGGTACGTCCTCACCGCTAAGGCACCTGCAGTCCCAGGTCCCAAATCCAGTAATGCGGATAAGGAAATCCGCAAAACCTGGGAGTATGATTGCGCGAAGGCCAAGTGCATCATGCTTGCCTCGATGAACAATGAACATCAGAGGAGGCACGAGGATATGGATCTCGATGCCATATTTCTCCATACAAAAGAACTTTATGGAGAGCAATCTCGTATAGCAAGATACGAGACCTCTAAGAACTTGTTTCGAGCGAGGTTGGTCGTCGGATCATCGGTAGGAGAACATGTCCTAAAGATGATTGGCTATATAGAAGAGCTCGCAGACCTTGGGACGACTTTGGATAATGAGCTCTATACATACCTTATTCTCCAGTCCCTTCCTTCGACCTACGCCCAGTTTATTCTGAACTTCAACATTCAAAGAAAAGAAGTTGAACTTCCGGAACTCCTTAACATGTTGAGGAATGCAGAGGGCACCTTGCAGAAGGCAAGGGAAACACCCACTATGTTTGTTAGCGGTGCTTTTTCTTCCGGGTCCATGACTAGGGCTAAAGGAAGGAAAAAGAAGGCCGCCACCAAACCTAGAGGAGGTGTAAGTAAGGTGGGAGCGAAGGGAAAGAAAAAGTTTGCGGTACCAGTAGTGGCCCAAGATGAGTGTTTCCATTGTTATAGGAAAGGGCACTGGAAGAAAGATTGCAAGGCGTGGAATGCCAAGAACCAGGAACCGAAGCAAGCTGTGGCTTCGACTTCAGGTGTGTTTGTAATTGAGAATTGTCTGTCAATCAACTCTACTTCCTGGGTATTGGATACCGGATCAGGATCTCATATATGCAATTCATTGCAGGCACTGAGAAACCGTAGAGTGCTGAAGGATGGTGATATGACCCCGATGGTTGCTAACGAAGCTAGCGTGGGAGCTGTGTCCGTAGGGGATTATCACCTGGGATTGACGAGTGGACACATTTTGGTTTTACATAACTGTTTTTGTGTACCCAGCTAAACGCGTAATATCATATCTGTTTCCTTGTTATCAAATAAAGGTTATGATTTCATGTTTGTAAGTGATGTTGTTAACATCCACCTTAATCATAGTTTGATTGGGTCCGGTACACTGGATAACGGTATATATGTCTTAAACCAACTCCAAATTTTCAATGTCCAGAACACACTAAAAAGAAAGTCTCCAGATTTAAATAAAGCTTTCTTATGGCATTGTAGACTGGGTCACATCAATGAGAGAAGGTTAACTAAGTTACATAGAGAAGGATATTTGGACTCGTTCGAATATCAAACTTATGCTACTTGTCAATCTTGTCTCAAAGGAAAGATGACAAAGACTCCATTTACTGGACATGGAGTAAGAGCAAGCGAGCTCTTAGGAATCATACACAGCGATGTATGTGGTCCAATGTCTACACATGCAAGAGGTGGTTTTTCCTATTTCATTACTTTTACGGATGATTACTCAAGGTACGGATTCATTTATCTGATGAAACATAAATCCGAAGCTTTTGAGAAATTCCAAGAGTACAAGAATGAAGTAGAAAACCAAACCGGCAAAAGTATCAATACACTAAGATCTGATCGAGGTGGTGAATACTTAAGTGCCGAGTTCCTAGGTTACCTAAAAGAGAAAGGAATTCTCTCTCAGCTTACTCCTCCAAACACTCTACAGCATAACTGTTAGTTATATGTATGCCCTAGAGGCCATTATTGTACATAGGATGTATATAGTAGTGGATGCTGGGACATATATAGGTAAGACATTCTTGCTCGACATGATAGTACGCTAACTGGTTGCTCTTTATCTTAACGTGCATACTTTCTGTCTCTCTGTTACATGTTGATAAAGCCCTTAGGATGTGTACTCGACTTCCAGAACTATGATGTAGATCATACTAGTGGGGCCTGGGTAGTCAATGAGTACATCCATCATTGTTCCTAGTCGTGGGAATATCGAGACGGGGCATCGATATTCCAGAGTAGACTAGCGTATATCCTCTCGACCCATGTGATGGGCGATAGATGATCCCATATCCTTGGTGTTTGACATCAGAGATGGTATGCGGGTGCTCAGTGATGACTGGGTACGCTGAACGGACTCGCCGAGAACTCCCAGATGGTATTATACCTTACGTCACATGGCAGTTCTCTGGTGACACCGGTACAGCTTAGTCTGTTGACCCGAGATAGTCATAGAGTCTTGTGTGTCTCCCACTGTGCTTTGATTTCCACCCTACCAAGGCTCTACTGAGTTGTGCAAACAGGTGGTTTTTGGGTACAGTCCCGATTCACATGGAGGCAATGAGCGATAGGAGGGGATTCGTCTCTCCCGATATTGGGGGTTGATGTTGTGCTATGCTCGACTGGCCATAACTGGAAATCCCTGGCCAGGGATGCTGTGATATACTGGTAAGAGTTATCAGTAGTTTCACGCTTGTTATGGACCTTATATCAGCATGACTTATCAAGCTACTGGGGTCTGACGTTTACCACCCCCAGGCGAGATATGCGACATATCAGACGAACAGACCGGACTGTACGGTAAGTGTTACTGGTTGGATTCACAGGAGTGTGAGCGGGCTTGCTTGTCGATCTTCTGATCGCTCAACACCCGGATGGCCGTTACGTTTAGCAGACCGCTTGCGGCTTGTGGGTGTTTGATATGATCATCATCTGCTGCCGGCGTATTGACGAGTCTTTAGAGTCCTACACAGAGGTTTCCTGGCTCAAGCGAAACGAAATAGGAGCGCATATGAGATATGTGCGGGAGCGAGAATAATGCGTGTATGTGATACCGTATTCTATTCTCGCGATTGATGTATCGATTGGTTGTATGCGATATAACCTATTTTTCGAATCGAGGATTGATTCGATAAGTCGATACATTGGATATTAGTCGGCCATATGCGATATGACCGGATCGTTAAATCAAGTGTTGATTTAATGATTTAATGTATAATTATATATTTGATATATTACTTTGCGTTAACTAATATTTGTTCACTTAAAGATGGATTTTCTCACTTGATGTGCACATTGTATATATGATATAGTTTTGTGCACTAGTTTGTATCATGTTTGATGATACATGCAAACTTGGGTGTGTATGATTAAACCATGGTTATGTTAATGGTTAGGGTTTTGATTTACTTATTTATTTATTCATTCTCTTTATTCATTTTGGTAAAGGAAAATGAAATGGTGGCTTGCTTTGTCTTTTGTTGAAGCTTCATGAAGCTTTGAAGAAGTAACCATTTTGTTTCATTCCTTTAACCTAACCATTCAACTTAACCCTAGTTTATTCTCTACACTTAACCAAGGTTGCATTATGATAACTTCACTTGATTTATCATTTGATTTAATTAGTTCTTTATCATATTCTTTTCTTCTTCTTCTTCTTCAAGATGAAGAAAACCTTTGCTACCTTCAATGGTGACTTGAGAAAAAGAGTGAGAAATCCAAATCCAAAGTGAACCCACTTCCTGTTTCTTCATCCTCTACCACTTGCCATGTAGTATAGGGTGTTTTCTTCACAAGTTCCATGACTTGGTGAAGTTGGAGCTTGATCTTGAGTTGCCTCGACGTAGATCATCTTCGGCATCGAAGTCGACGACCTAGCCCGATCTTTTCTCCGATGAAACCACCGCGAGAGTCTAGGATTCCGATGGGTACAGCGGAGGGACGTCATCACGGAGCCAAGGAAGTGGAGCACCTGATCTACAAAGGTTGTAGTCACTTTCCTTTAGTAATAAAGTTGTTTACTTGCTTGCATCGCTTATCCTCTAGTTACGATCTTGCTTAGGGTTACTTGGCACATAGGAAAATTTTTGAATTGGCCATGTTTGATCACTTGTAGAACCTCATGGGTGTGCCTAGGATCCCTACAGTGGTATCAGAGCCTAGCTAGAGCCTTAGGCGATGAGTAGACGAAGTTAGAAACCCGATCGAACCCGAAACCCTAACCATTCAACCCTCTCTGGACAATTTTCAAAACTGTGGATTTTTATGAATTAAAAATTCTCAGAAAATAGAGTAGGAAATTATAAGAGTTACTGTAGAAAACGAACACCTAACTCCACTAGATCGCCGCGGAACCGCGGCCTTACCATGCTATTCGCGGCGGTTCCGCGGCCGTTTGTACTGATTAGGGATTAATTTTTATACAGTAATGCCCGTATCTGTTTCCTCTGTTCTCTGGGAAGTTTTAATCTGCACTCAAGAGTTGAGTTTTCTGGGTTGTCTTGGGGACTCGGTGTTTCGATCGGATTGTCTAATTTTGTCTATGTGTTTTTCTGGGTAATTTTAGAATATGTTAAAATGTTCGACCGGATATAAATACCCACTTTTTCCCCTGCCGGGTAATTTCCAATTGTTTGATTTTCCGTAGTTTAATGACGTTCTAAGTAGTGCAAGTAACGCGATGGTCCCTCTAGAAGACAACAAACCTTAACTCGATTATATGACCGTCTTGAACTGCCCTTTGAACCTTAGGGTTTGGGGCAGTACGGCATGCCACATGTGAGGTGTTAGCTTGACCCTTCTACGGCTGAACCGTTGGTACTGAGACACGAAGTGAATGTTTTTAAACTTATTTCATGTGTTGAGCTGTTTCGGGAAAACTTGGGTGTTCGATTGTTCGATCGGAAAGTTTAACATTTTCTATTTATCCGGAATGTGATACAATAATTGGAATCCACAAGTAGTTATGAGATAACTGAATGATTGTTATAAACATAGCAGTTTAGTCTCAAATGATCGGTTGCCACGGAATTTTGATGCGATGAAAAGTCCGTCGCAATCACGTTGATTACGCGGATACTCGCCGGTAAACTTAATAGACAGCTACACCCCATAGCCCCGACCGAGTGACTGTAGGAGAACCCCGTCGCCAAAAAGCATCCGTTCGGGTGCTCGCGGCAGCGGTGTTCCGCTTTAGTGCACTTCGTCGACGGTATCCGGGGTGCGGCCGTCCACTAAAGTTTGCGATGAGCATTCGTTCTGGTTGCCGGGAATCTTGTTGAATTGCCCGACTTTATATTGAAAAGTGTTTTCGATATTGAGAGTAAAATGCGGGGTTTATAATTGTTAGGCATGCGATGTCTAAGGAATTCATTTGGTTAGGCATGCGATGTCTAAAGAGTTTGCGGATTCCAACTGTTGTAGTTTTACACTTTCTTTTCTGTGACCGTAAGTGTAATATGTGATATCGCCGGTTTCGTTGCTATATGTCAACGACGATTGGGATGCGCATATTTACTTACGTTGATGACATGTGATGTTATGTGTTGCTGGATATTTTATATTGGATCGTCGTGTTCGAATAGCCGGGGTTTTTATGTGAGATGAGTGTTTTTCCATTTTCATTCATGTAAAAACTTGTATGTAATATTCTTTTATTGGGGCACTTCCAGGTTGCGGAAGATGTCACTGTTGTTGTATATTATTTACTTTTCCGCATTAGGATAGACCCAAGGAGGGGAGCACAAGTAACCGGGTTCTAGGGTCCAGTGGGAGACCATCTCGAGGAGTCGAGTCCTGGTCTCCTAACCCTAGAATTGGTAGGGTTGCTTGCCGCTCTCGTAGGGGTCTAGGGGTGTGGGATTGGCTATTCATCGCGACCGTGGAATCCGTGTTTTATACTGGCTCGTATTAAAAACCCGGACGTCCTCGTATATCCAATATTTCATATGATATTTTCTGCTGCGTTATCTGTGATGTGATCATGTGATTTGTTCAGATAGATATTGTATATAGTATATATGATATATTATATAGACATTGCTTATGTTTTACACCCGCGCTAGCCCAGCCCCGCTCTGGCGTTAGTTACCTAACCTAACGGTGAAGACGGGACATCGAGGCGAATGCGGATGGCATAAGCGTACGTTATATTTATCTGTGATGTTTGGGTGGACTTAAATGATGGGACATTCATTAATGAGATTAATGAAAGAAAATAAACCTAAAAGATGTTGTGGAATCGAATTTTAAAATAAAACAGGTAGCTACAGTTCTTGCTTTGCATCGCGGTGTTCCTTGTAGAACATCCTGCACCTTATTCGATAGGGAAAGGACCGCGATCCCTTCACCGGGAATGACTCCTTTAGCAATAACTGGCAGATGCTACAACCCTCGGTTTGTCTTTTGATTGCTTCTATAGTTTTTGATTTGCACAGCGGTATATATGATATATCCTGCACCTTATTCGATGAGGAAAGGGCTGACGATCCGTTCACCAGGAGTGACCCCTTTAGCAAAACTAGAAAAGCCTCAAAAACGATCCATTTAAAAACCATTTGATTCCGCAATGAGATATGTTCAAAGCATTAAAGGTTTTCATAAAAACCATTTGCAACCCTCCGTCATTTTAGGAAGTAGAGTACTTAGTATTCGTGTTGTGTTTGTTGACCTTAGTTAAGGCACAGTGTACGGTAGCTAAGTGATGTTTTCCTACACCGCATATGATGCGATTAATTAGGACAGTCGCGTGACTTTGTTGACCTTAGTTAAGGGTCATGTGGGTGGGTCTAATTAATCACGAAATGACGGGTAGAACTTTACTAGTGCTTATGATTTGTTGACCATAGTTAAGGTCATAGGTGCTAGGGGTAAAAAACCTTTATCGGGAGTTTCAAGTGTTGAAATTTGCAATGAGATTGCATACCTTCTATATGATAGTTGGATCCCGATACCCACTACGAGTAATTGTTACTCCTGGGAGAGCTTTGCACTTCGCAATTAGCCGATCAAGTAGGTGTCTAGAAAGGTGTCAACGGGGTTACGCCTCTGGGAAAACGAGGTTTACTTTAATTAGGTCCGTACGAAAGCACGGGGAACCTCCCTCAAAGTACCGACACTGGCCTGGCTGAAAAATTGGCGAACTTGTAGAGTATAATTAATCCCGCTAGTCTTTCCTTTTAAGGTTTGAAGGAAGATTTGATAAAAACAGTGGGAGCCATCTTGATTAGATAAAATATATAACCAATCTAATCTTGCAAGAGCGCACGCAGAGTGTTTTCTTCTCTCTCTCTCCAGGTAGCGACCATATCACGCCTTAATCAAGATAATAATATGGATGTATTGACCAAACCCGCTTGTTATACTGAGCTGGGGAACGTTGGTCCCGCTCCAACTTATATTTGTTATAAGACAGAGCAGGAAATAGGGGAATACCAGAATTCCTATTCCGCCCAAACGAAGAAAGTGCATATGATGCATCTCCTTCGGGTGTGTTCATTATACAGAACTGTTTCTCAATATCCTCTGCATCCTGGGTATCTGATACTGGATCAGGATCCCAGATATGTAATCTGTTTAATAGGGCAACAGAAAGGCAGAGAACTGAGAACGGGTTATAAGTTTCATGAGACAGAAAACGGGGCAAGTGTTGCAGCCAAGTCTGTTGGTCACTGTCACCCTGTATTACCAATACATTGATTCTGAACCAATGCTATTATTTACCGAACCTGATATACAAAATCATATCAGTCTCTTTATTAGTAAAGAAGGATATAATTTTGTATTAATGGATAATGTTTTGAACATTTCCTATTTCAGAAGTTGATCGGTTCAGGCACGTTATCTAAAAGCATTGACGTTCTAAATCAAACTACAGTTCCTAATATACGGAACACATACAAGAGGAAGAGTTCAGAAATGAACGAATCCTTCTTAAGGCATTGTAGACTAGGTCATATCAATGCGACCCGACTGGCTGAAGTTACATTCAGATGCATATTTAAATCAGTTTGAATTTACATCTTATGGAACTTGCCAGTCATGTCACAAAGATTAGATGACCATAGCTCTGTTTATTGGAAACAGAGAAAGAGTTAGTGAACTCTTGGGACTGATACATAGTGATGTATGCAAGGTCCCCTGTCTACACATGCCAGGACCGGTTCTTTGTACTTCATTACATTCTCTGATGATCTCTCAAGATTCAGCCATATGTTCTTGTTGAAACATAAGTCCGAAGTTTTTGAGATATTCACAGAATATAAGTTAGAAGTAGAGAACCAAAAACCCGGGTATAAGTATTATGTCCTATGATAAGATCAGGGAGGAGAACACTTGTGCATGGAATTCTTGGACTATTCTAAAGGAGAATGAGATTCTCTCTCGGTGTTACTCCTCTGATTATACCAAAGCACAACGGTGTATCGGGGTGGAGCAATCTCACCCTATTTGATATGGTGTGCTCTATGATGAGTATTACTGAGTTACCTATTTCTTTTAAGGGGTTGTGCACTTGAGAAGCTGCATACCTATTGAATTGGGTTCGAATCAAATCAGTGCCTACCACTCCATATAAGATATGGTATGGGAAGAACCTATCTCTTAAGTATGTTAAGATTTGGGATTGTCCGGCCTATGTCAAAAGCAAAATCCGGACAAGATCGAGGAAAGGTCAGTTCTGTAGGATTGGAAAGGTTCCAACCATACAAAACCGCAGCTGATTTCACAGAACCAAAGGATTCAATAGTCCCCGACGAACTTCAGCCACTCCGCCGATCTGGTAGGGTTCCTCACCTGCCTAAGAGATACTTCGGTTTCTCGATGACAGTAGGAGCGAGGATTGCATCATGAGATGATGACCCAACTAGTTTCGAGCAGGCCATCGAGAGTGGGGACTCTGTAAGAATGGCTGGGTGCTTAGCGATCTGAGATGGAATCCATGTACACCAACAAAGTATGGACTTTGGATGCTATATCTGAAGGGTTAAATCCCCATCAGGAGCAAGTATATCTTGAGAAGATTACTTGGTGTAGATGGAAAAGTTGAGACTTTCAAAGCTAGACTTGTTGAAGGTTTTCGTCATTGACCAGGCGTGGATAATGATGAAACCTTTTCAAAGTGGCTATGCTTAAGTCCATCCGGATCCTACTTAACATCGCTACATACCATGACTACGATATCTGGTGGTTGGGTGCCATGACTGCTTTTCTAAATACTGATTTAGAAGAGAACGTCTATAAGTACACAGCCAGAGGGCTTCGTAAGCAGTGGGAGCAGCGGAAACATGTGCAAGTTGCTTTACAGGTTAAAGCAGGCATCGAGGAGTTGGAACATCTGTTTTGATGAGGTAGTCAAAGAGTTTGACTTCATCAAAATGGTAGATGAACCTTGTATGTACAAAAGGATAGTATGGAGTATGGTGATGATCCTCGTAGAGTACGTGGATGACATACTCTTGATAGGAAAAGAGTTTCCTATGCTACGCACGGTCAATCTCCGCTTATTACAAGGATTCTCCATATAGGATCAAAGTGAAACCTCTTAAATCCTAGGATTTGGGTCTATGAGATAGATCTAAATGGATGTTAGGATTCTCACTAGCTGTAGTAAGATAGTATCAATCGATCCTGGGGAGAATCACTGGAAAGGTTCCAGGGTGATAAGGACGACTGAATTTCAGTCGCAGGCATTGTCTTTACCCTCAGTGAAGGGACGGTATGTTGGAAGAGTTCCAAGCTAGATACCGTGGCAAACTAGACGATAAAGGCTGGTAACATCGCTATTGTAGATACTACCAAAGAGGCAGTTTGGGTGTATATTTGTTCATGAGATGAACTAGGTTCCTACCATTGTATGATAATAGACGTGTGGCTTTGGCCCAGGAACCCTGGTCCCATCAGTGACCCAGACATATTCTGAGGCAGCATCACCTGATCATGGAGATAGTTGATCTCCAGGGTGATCAAGGAGTGGAGAGTAGACTTAGAGGACAACACGGCGGATCTACTCACAAAGGCCTTTTCCCAGAGAGAGATTTATATGGGATGGTTGAGTATGTGATACTGCAACCACTGCTACAGATGGCCCTAGTGCAAGTGGGAGATTGTTAGTTATATGTATGCCCTAGAGGCCATTACTGTACATAGGATGTATATAGTAGTGGATGCTGGGACATATATAGGTAGGACTTTCTTGCTCGACATGATAGTACGCTATCTGGTTGCTCTTTATCTTAACATGCATACTTTCTGTCTCTCTGTTACATGTTGATAAAGCCCTTAGGATGTGTACTCGACTTCCATAACTATGATATAGATCATACTAGTGGGGCCTGGGTAGTCAATGAGTACATCCTTCATTGTTCCTAGTCGTGGGAATATCGAGACGGGGCATCGATATTCCAGAGTAGACTAGCGTATATCCTCTTGGCCCATGTGATGGGCGATGGATGATCCCATATCCATTGGTGTTTGACATCAGAGATGGTATGCGGGTGCTCAGTGATGACTCGGTACACTGAACGGACTCGCCGAGAACTCCCAGATGGTATTATACCTTACGTCAGATGGCAGTTCTCTGGTGACACTGGTACAGCTTAGTCTGTTAACCCGAGATCGTCATAGAGTCTTGTGTGTCTCCCACTGTGCTTTGATTTCCACCCTACCACGGCTCTACTGAGTTGTGCAAACAGGTGGTTTTTGGGTACAGTCCCGATTCACATGGAGGCAATGAGCGATAGGAGGGGATTCGTCTCTCCCGGTATTGGGGGTTGATGTTGTGCTATGCTCGACTGGCCATAACTGGAAATCCCTAGCCAGGGTTGCTGTGATATACTGGTAAGAGTTATCAGTAGTTGCACGCTTGTTATGGACCTTATATCGGCATGACTTATCAAGCTACTGAGGTCTGACGTTTACCACCCCTAGGCGAGATATGCGACATATCAGACAAACAGACCGGACTGTACGGTAAGTGTTACTGGTTGGATTCATAGGAGTGTGAGCGGGCTTGCTCGTCGATCTTCTGATCGCTCAATACCCGGATGGCCGTTACGTTTACCAGACCGCTTGTGGCTTGTGGGTGTTTGATATGATCATCATCTGCTGCCGGCGTATTGACGAGTCTTTAGAGTCCTACACAGAGGTTTCCTGGCTCAAGCGAAACGAAATAGGAGCGCATATGAGATATGTGCGGGAGCGAGAATAATGCGTGTATGTGATACCGTATTCTATTCTCGTGATGAATGTATCGATTGGTTGTATGCGATATAACCCAGTTATCGAATCGAAGATTGATTCGATAAGTCGAAACATTGGATATTAGTCGGTCATATGTGATATGACCGGATCGTTAAATCAAGTGTTGATTTAATGATTTAATGTATAATTATATATTTGATATATTACTTTGCATTAACTAATATTTGTTCACTTAAAGATGGATTTTCTCACTTGATGTGCACATTGTATATATGATATAGTTTTGTGCACTAGTTTGTATCATGTTTGATGATACATGCAAACTTGGGTGTGTATGATTAAACCATGGTTATGTTAATGGTTAGGGTTTTGATTTACTTATTTATTTATTCTCTTTATTCATTTTGGTAAAGGAAAATGAAATGGTGGCTTGCTTTGTCTTTTGTTGAAGCTTCATGAAGCTTTGAAGAAGTAACCATTTTGTTTCTTTCCTTTAACCTAACCATTCAACTTAACCCTAGTTTATTCTCGACACTTAACCAAGGTTGAATTATGATAACTTCACTTGATTTATCATTTGATTTAATTAATTCTTTATCATATTCTTTTCTTCTTCTTCTTCTTCAAGATGAAGAAAACCTTTGCTACCTTCAATGGTGACTTGAGAAAAAGAGTGAGAAATCCAAATCCAAAGTGAACCCACTTTATGTTTCTTCATCCTTTACCACTTGCCATGTAGTATAGGGTGTTTTCTTCACAAGTTCCATGACTTGGTGAAGTTGGAGCTTGATCTTGAGTTGCCTCGACGTAGATCATCTTCGGCATCGAAGTCGACGACCTAGCCCGATCTTTTCTCCGATGAAACCACCGCGAGAGTCTAGATTTCCGATGGGTACAGCAGAGGGACGTCATCACGGAGCCAAGGAAGTGGAGCACCGGATCTACAAAGGTTGTAGTCACTTTCCTTTAGCAATAAAGTTGTTTACTTGCTTGCATCGCTTATCCTCTAGTTACGATCTTGCTTAGGGTTACTTGGCACATAGGAAATTTTTTGAATTGGCCATGTTTGTGTTAGTTATATGTATTCCCTAGAGGCCATTACTGAACATAGGATGTATATTGTAGTGGATGCTGGGACATATATAGGGAGGACTTTCTTGCTCGACATGATAGTATGCTATCTGGTTACTCTTTACATTAACGTGTACATTGATTGTCTCTCTGTTACATGTTGGTAAAGCCCTTAGGATGTGTACTTGACTACCTGGACTATGATGCGGATCATACTAGTGGGGACATGGTAGTCCATAGGTACATCCTTGAAAGTCCCTAGTCGTGGGTGTATCGAGACGGGGCATCGATATACCAGAGTAGACTAGCGTATACCTTCTCGACCCATACAGATGGGCGATGGATGATCCCATATCCACTGGTGTTTGACATCAGAGATGATATACGGGTGCTCAGTGGAGACTGGGTACACTGGACGGACTCGCCGAGAACTCCCAGATGGTATTATACCTCACGTCAGATGGCAGTTCTCTGGTGACACTGGTACCGAGTAGTCTGTTGACCCGAGATCGTCATAGAGTCTTGTGTGGTTCCCACTGTGCTTTGATTTCCACCTTACCACGTCCAAGAGGGCATGCAAAACGGTGGTTTTTGGGTACAGTCCCGAATCACATGGAGGCAATGAGCGATAGGAGGGGATTCGTCTCTCCCGGTATAGGGAGTTGATGTTGCGCTGTGTTCGATTGGCTATAACAGGAAATCCCTGGCCAGGGTTGCTGAGATTTACTGGTAAGTGTTACCAGTAGTTTCTCGAATTGTTATAGACCTCATATCGACACGACTTATCGAGCTATTGGGGTCTGATGTTTACCACCCCTAGGCAAGATATGCGACATATCAGACGGACAGACCGGACTGTACGGTAAGTGTTACTGGTTGGATTCACTGGAGTTTGAGCGGGCTTGCTCGTCGATCTTCTGATCGCTCAATACCCGGGTGGCCGTTACGTTTAGCAGACCGCTTGCGGCTTGCGGGTGTTTGATATGATCATCACCTGCTGCCGGCGTATTGACGAGTCTTTAGAGTCCTACACAGAGGTTTCCTGGCTCAAGCGAAACGAAATAGGAGCGCATATGAGATATGTGCGGGACCGAGAATAATGCGTGTATGTGATACCGTATTCTATTCTCGCGATGAATGTATCGAATGGTTGTATGCGATATAACCTAGTTATCGAATCAAGGATTGATTCGATAAGCCGATTCATTGGATACTAGTCGGTTATATGCGATATGACCGGATCGTTAAATCAAGTGTTGATTTAATGATTTAATGTATAATTATATATTTGATATATTACTTTGCATTAACTAGTATTGGTTCACTTTATATGGATTTTCTCACTTGAATGTACAAGTTGTATATGTGATATACTTTTTGTGCAAATGTTTGTATCATGTTTGATGATACATGTTAACTTGGTTAAGTGTAAAGATTAAACCATGGTTAAATTGATGATTAGGGTTTTTCTTTTTCTTAATCATTTATTTATTTATTTATTTGGAAAAGATTAGAAATGAAATGGTTGCAAGTTTTGTCTCTTTCTTTGAAGCTTCATGAAGCTTTGACTTTGTGACCATTTTGTCTCATGCTTAACCCTAACCCTTGCAATTAACCATGGTCTATTCTCTACACCTAATCATGGTTATTATTATGATAAGTATCCTTTTTCTTTTCTTTTTAATTAACTATCATAATAATTCTTTCTTCATCTTCATCTTCTTCTTCCATGAAGAAGCTTGACTTCATCAATGGTGGATTGATGAAACAAGTGAGAAATCCAATTCTAAAGTCTACCCACTTCCTATTTCTTCATCCTCTACCTCTTGCCAAGTAGTAGAGTGTTTTTACTTCACAAGTTTTCATGGCTTGGTGAAGGTGGAGCTTGATCTAGTGATGCTTCGACGTAGATCATCTTCGGCACGTCGTCGATGACCTAGCCCTCTTCTTCTCCGATGAAGCCGACGCAAGAGCCCGGATTTCGATTTGGACAGCGAGGATACTTCGTTGCGGAGCTATGGAGGTGGAGAACCGGATCTACAAAGGTTGTATTTCCGTTTTCTTATAGTTAAGTGTTAACTAGTTTAATGTTTCGCCTCGATTTCTAGCCAACGATCCGTAGTCGGGTTTCTCGGCACCTAGATTTTTTGAAATTGGCATGGTTGATGCCTTGTGAGACCTCTTGAGAGTGCCTAGGAACCCTACAGTGGTATCAGAGCCTAGCTAGAGCCTTAGGCGATGCGTAGACGGAGTTAGAAGTCCGATCGACCCGAAACCCCGACTTTAAAATGCTCTCTGGACATTTTTGTAAAATGTGGATTTTTGCAAATTAAAAATATGCAGAAAAATCAGCAGGTAAATCTAAGAATTACTATGCAAAAATTACCTAACGATCTTTCTAAAGTGCGGCTGAACCGCGGCATTAGCGTGCTAATGCGGCCCTTCCGCGGCCTTTTTGTCTTATCTGCCATTGAATTTTGCACAGTAACTCCTATTTTTCAGTGCTGGTTTTCCTGGGAATTTTTAATCTGAAAAAAAGAGTTGAGTATTTTGGGTTGTATTGGGAGTTCATACATTCGATCGGATTGTCAAACTTTTTCTATGTGTCGTTCCGGATAATTTTTTTGAATATGTTAAAAAGTTCGACCGGATATAAATACCCAATTTTTCCCATGTCGGGAAATTTCCAAGTGTTGGATATTTCTGTAGTTTAATCACGTTCTAAGTAGTGCAAGTAACACGATGGTCCCTCTAGAAGACAACAAACCTTAACTCGATTATGTGACCGTCTTGAACTACCCTTTGAACCTTCGGGTTTGGGGCAGTACGGCGTGCCACATGTGAGGCGTTGGCTTGACCCTTCTACGGCTGGACCGTTGGTACTGAGGCACGAACTTAATGTTTTTAGACTTGTTTCATGTGTTGATCTGTATCGGGAAAACTTGGGTGTTCGATTGTTCGATCGGAAAGTTTGACATTTTCTATTTATCCGGAATGGGATACAATAATTGGAATTCACAAGAAGTTATGAGATAACTGAATGAATGTTATAAACGTAGCAGTTTAGTCTCACTTGATCGGTTACCACGGAATTTTGATGTGATCAAAAGTCCGTCGCGATCACGTAGCGTACGCGGATATTCGTCGGTAAACTTAATAGACAGCTACACCCCATAGCCCCGACCAAGTGACTGTAGGAGAACCCCGTCACCGAAAGCATCCGTTCGGGTGCTCGCGGTAGCGGTGTTCCGCCTTGGTACACTTCGTCGACGGCATCAGGGGTGCGGCCGCCTACTAATGTTTGCGACGAGCATTCGATCAGGTTGTCGGGAATCTTGTTGAATTGCCCGACTTGATATTGAAAAGAGTTTTCGATAATGAGACTAAAATGCGGGGTTTATAATTGTTAGGCATGCGATGTCTAAGTAATTCATTTGATTAGGCATGCGATGTCTATGCAGGTTGCGGATTCCAACTGTTGTAGTTTTACACTTTCTTTTCTGTGACCGTAAGTGTAATATGTGATATCGCCGGTTTCGTTGCTATATGTCAACGACAATTGGGATGGACATATTTACTTACGTTGATGACATGTGATGTTATGTGTTGATGGATATGTTATATTGGATTGTCGTGTTTGAATAGCCGGGGGGTTTTATGTGAGATGAGTGTTTTTCATTTTCATTCATGTAAAAACTTGTATGTAATATTCTTTTATTGGGGCACTTCCAGGTTGCGGAAGTTGTCACCCGTTGTATATTATTTACTTTTCCGCACTAGGATAGACCCAAGGAGGGGAGCACAAGTAACCGGGTTGTGGAGTCCAGTGGGAGACCAACTCGAGGAGTTGAGTCCGGGTCTCCTAACTCTAGAATTGGTAGGGTTGCTTGCCGCTCTCGTAGGGGTCTAGGGGTGTGGGTTAGGCTATTCATCACGACCGTGGAATCCGTGTTTTATAGTGGCCCGTATTCAAAACACGGACGTCCTAGTATATCCAATATTTCATATGATTCTTCTGCTGCGATATCTGTGATGTGATCATGTGATGTTCTGTGATAGATACATTATATAGTATATATGATATATTATATAGACGTTACTTATGTTTTACACCCGTGCTAGCCCTGCCCCGCTCTGCCGTTAGTTACCTAACCTAACGGTGCACGAGGGGACATCGAGGCGAATGCGGATGGCATAAGTGTACGTCGTATTTATCTGTGATGTTTAGGTACTTAAATGATGGGACTTCATTAATGTGATTAATGAAATAAAAGAAACCTAAGATGTTGTAGAATCGAATTTCAAAATAAAACAGGTAGCTACAGTTCTTGCTTTGCACAGCGGTATATGTGATATATCCTGCACCTTATTCGATGAGGAAAGGACCGAGATCCCTTCACCGGGAGTGACTCCTTTAGCAATGACTGGCAGATGCTACACATTCGGTTTGTCTTATGATTGCTTTTAAGTGTTTTTGCTTTGCACAGTGATATATATGATATATCCCGCACCTCATTCGACGAGGAAAGGACCGACGATCCCCTCACCGGGAGTGACTCCTTTAGCAAAACTAGAAAAGCCTCAAAAGCACTCCATTTAAAAATCATTTGATTCTACAACGATATCAAGTTCATTACGCAATAGGTTTTCAGAAAAACCTATCGTAGCCCTCCGTCATTTCAGATAAGTCCTGTTTAGTATTCGTGCTGCGTTTGTTGACCTTGTCAAGGCGCAGTGTGCGGTAGCTAACCAGTATTTATCTGCTTATGCATATGATGCAGATTGGGTTAGGGTAGTCGTGCGGCCTTGTTGACCATGTCAAGGGTCGTGCGGGTGGGTTTGATTCAATCAAGAAATGACGGGTTGAACTTGACTTGCGGTCTATGGTTTGTTGACCTTGTCAAGGTCATAGATCGTTCGGGGCAAAATATTATCGGGAATTTCAAGTGTTGAAATTTGCAATGAGATTGCATACCTTCTATGAGATAGTTGGATCCCGATACCCGCTGCGAGTAAGAGTTACTCCTGGGAGAGTTTTACACATTACAATTAGCCGATCAAGTAGGTGTCTAGAAAGGTGTCAACAGGGTTACGCCTTTGGGAAAACGAGGTTTACATTAATTAGGTTCGTGCGAAAGCACGGGGGACCTCCCTCAAAGTACCGACACTGGCCTGGCTGAAAGATTGGCGAACTTGTAGTGTGTAATTAATCCCGACTAGTCTTTCCTTTTAGGGTTTGAAGGAAGATTTAATAAAAAGCAGTGGGAGCCATCCTGATTAGATAAAATAATAACCAATCTATTCTTGACAGAGCGCACGCTGAGTGTTTTCTTCTCTCTCTCTCCTGGTAGCGACCATATCACGCCTTAATCAAGATAATAATACGGATTATTGACCGAACCCGCTTGTTATACTGAGCTGGGGAACGTTGGTCCCGCTCCTAATTATAAATGTTATAAGACAGAGCAGGAAATTGGGGAATACCAGATTTCCCGTGCCGCCCAAACGAAGAGAGTGCATGCTGATGCATCATCTTCGGGTATGTTCATTATACAGAACTGTTTCTCAGTATCCTCCGCATCCTTGGTATATGATACCGGATCAGGATCCCAGATATGTAATCTGTTACATAGGGCTACAAAAAGGTAGAAAAACTGAGAACGGGTGATAAGTTTCATGAGACAGAAAACGGGGCAAGAGTTGCAGCCAAGTCTGTTGGTCACTGTCACCCTGTATTACCAGAATACATTGATTCTGAACGTATGTTATTAGATACCGAACCTGATATACAAAATCATATCACTCTCTTTATTAGTAAAGAAATGATAAAATTTTGTATTGTTGGATAATGTTTTGAACATTTCCTATATCAAAAGTTGATCGGTTCAGGCACGTTATCTAAAAGCATTGATGTTCTAAATCAAACTACAGTTCTTAGTATACTGAACACACACAAGAGGAAGAGTTCAGAAATGAACGAATTCTTCTTGAGGTATTGTAGACTAGGTCATATCAATGCGACCCGACTAGCTGGAGTTACATGTAGATGCATATTCAAATCAGTTTGAATTTACATCTTGTGAAACTCGCCAGTCATGTCACAAAGATAAGATGACCTCAGCCCTGTTTATTGGAAACAGAGAAAGAGTTAGTGAACTCTTGGGATGATACATGTTGATGTATGTGGGTCCCCTGTCTATACATGCCAAGACCGGTTCTTTGTACTTCATTACATTCTCTGATAATCTTTCGAGATTCAGACCTATGTTCCTGTTGAAACACAAGTCCGAACCTTTTGAGATATTCGCGGAATATAAGTTAGAAGTAGAGAACCAAAATACGGGTATAAGTATTACGTCCTTTGATGTGATCGAGGAGGAGAATACTTGAGCACGGAAATCCTGGACTATTCTAAAGGAGAATGAAATTCTCTCTCAGCATTACTCCTCTGTATACACCATAGCACGATGGTATATCGGGGCGGAGCAATCACACCCTATATGATAAGGTGTGCTCTATGATGAGTACTACTGAGTAACCTATTTCCTTTTGGGAGTTATGCACTTATGAAGCTGCATACTTATTGAATAGGGTTTAAATCAAATCAGTTGCCTACCACTTCATATGTGATATGGAATGGGAAGAGCCCATATCTTAAGTTGGTTAAGATTTGGGGTTGTCCGGCCTATGTCTAAAAGCAAAATCCGGACAAGCTCGAGGCAAATATTGTTATGTAGAACTGGAAATGTTCCAGCTATACAAACTGCAGCAGATGATTTGATAGAACCAAAGGATTCAGTAGATTCCAATGAACCTCGGCCTCTCCGCCGATCTAGTAGGGTTCCTCACCCACCTGAGAGTTACTTCGGTTTCTCTATGACAGTGGGAGCGAGGATTGCATCATGAGATGATGACCCAACTAGTTTCGAGCTGGCCATCAGGAGTGTGACTCTGTAAGAATGGCTGGATGCTTAGTGATCTGAGATGGAATCCATGTACACCAGCAAAGTATGGACTTTGGCTGCTATATCTGAAGGGTTAAATCCCCGTCAGGAGCAAGTATATCTTGAGAAGATTACTTGGTGTAGATGGAAAAGTTGAGACTTTCAAAGCTAGACTTGTTAAAGGTTTTCGTCATTGACCAGGCGTGGATAATGATCAAACCTTTTCCAGTACCTATGCTTAAGTCCATCCAGATACTACTTGCCACGGCTACATACCATGACTACGATATCTGGTGGTTGGGTGTCATGACAGCTCTTCTAAAATGATGATTTAGAAGAGAGCGTCTATAAGTACACAGCCAGAGGGCCTCGTAAACAGTGGGAGCAGCGGAAACGAGTGCAAGATGCTTTATAGGATAAAGCAGGCATCGCGGAGATGGAACGTCTGTTTTGATGTGTTAGTCAAAGAGTTTGACTTCATCAAAATGGTAGATGAACCTTGTATAAACAAAAAGGTAGTAGGGAGTATGGTGGTGATCCTCGTAGAGTACGTGGATGACATACTCTTGATAAGAAAGGAGTTTCTTATGCTACGCTCGATCAATCTCCGTTTATCACAAAGATACTCAGTATAGGATCAAAGTGATACCTACTAAATCCTGGATTTTGGATCTATGATATAGATCTAATTGGATGTTAGGATACTCACTAGCTGTAGTGAGATGGTATCAATCGATCCTGGGGAGAATCACTGGAAAGGTTCGAGGGTGATAAAGACGACTGAATGTCAGTCGCAGGCATTGTCTTTACCCTCAGTAAAGGGACGGTATGTTGGAAGAGTTCCAAGCTAGATACCGTGACATACTAGACGATAAAGGCTGGATACATCGCTACTCAAGATGCTACCAAAGAGGATGTTTGGGTGTATATTAGTTCATGAGATGAACTACGTTCCTACCATTGTGAGACAATGGAGTTGTGGCTTATGCCAAGGAACGCCGGTCCCATCAGTGATCCAGACTTATTCTAAGGCAGTATCACCTGATCATGGAGATGGTTGATCTCCAGGGTGATCGAGGCAAGGAGAGCAGACTTAGAGGATAACGCAGCGGATCCACTCACGAAGGCCTATTCCCAGAGAGAGACTTTCATGGGATGGTTGAGTATGAGATACTACGACCACTGCTACAGATGGCCCTAGTGCAAGTGGGAGATTGTTAGTTATATGTATGCCCTAGAGGCCATTACTGTACATAGGATGTATATTGTAGTGGATGCTGGGACATATATAGGGAGGACTTTCTTGCTCGACATGATAGTATGCTATCTGGTTACTCTTTACCTTAACGTGTACATTGATTGTCTCTCTGTTACATGTTGGTAAAGCCCTTAGGATGTGTACTTGACTACCTGGACTATGATGCGGATCATACTAGTGGGGACATGGTAGTCCATAGGTACATCCTTGAAAGTCCCAAGTCGTGGGTGTATCGAGACGGGGCATCGATATACCAGAGTAGACTAGCGTATACCTTCTCGACCCATACAGATGGGCGATGGATGATCCCATATCCACTGGTGTTTGACATCAGAGATGATATACGGGTGCTCAGTGGAGACTGGGTACACTGGACGGACTCGCCGAGAACTCCCAGATGGTATTATACCTCACGTCAGATGGCAGTTCTCTGGTGACACTGGTACAGAGTAGTCTGTTGACCCGAGATCGTCATAGAGTCTTGTGTGGTTCCCACTGTGCTTTGATTTCCACCTTACCACGTCCAAGAGGGCGTGCAAAATGGTGGTTTTTGGGTACAGTCCCGAATCACATGGAGGCAATGAGCGATAGGAGGGGATTCGTCTCTCCCGGTATAGGGAGTTGATGTTGCGCTGTGTTCGATTGGTTATAACAGGAAATCCCTGGCCAGGGTTGCTGAGATTTACTGGTAAGTGTTACCAGTAGTTTCTCGAATTGTTATAGACCTCATATCGACACGACTTATCGAGCTATTGGGGTCTGACGTTTACCACCCCTAGGCAAGATATGCGACATATCAGACGGACAGACCGGACTGTACGGTAAGTGTTACTGGTTGGATTCACTGGAGTTTGAGCGGGCTTGCTCGTCGATCTTCTGATCGCTCAATACCCGGGTGGCCGTTACGTTTAGCAGACCACTTGCGGCTTGCGGGTGTTTGATATGATCATCACCTGCTGCCGGCGTATTGACGAGTCTTTAGAGTCCTACACAGAGGTTTCCTGGCTCAAGCGAAACGAAATAGGAGCGCATATGAGATATGTGCGGGACCGAGAATAATGCGTGTATGTGATACCGTATTCTATTCTCGCGATGAATGTATCGAATGGTTGTATGCGATAAAACCTAGTTATCGAATCAAGGATTGATTCGATAAGCCGATACATTGGATACTAGTCGGTTATATGCGATATGACCCGATCGTTAAATCAAGTGTTGATTTAATGATTTAATGTATAATTATATATTTGATATATTACTTTGCATTAACTAGTATTGGTTCACTTTATATGGATTTTCTCACTTGAATGTACAAGTTGTATATGTGATATACTTTTTGTGCAAATGTTTGTATCATGTTTGATGATACATGTTAACTTGGTTAAGTGTAAAGATTAAACCATGGTTAAATTGATGATTAGGGTTTTCTTTTTCTTAATCATTTATTTATTTATTTATTTGGAAAAGATTAGAAATGAAATGGTTGCAAGTTTTGTCTCTTTCTTTGAAGCTTCATGAAGCTTTGACTTTGTGACCATTTTGTCTCATGCTTAACCCTAACCCTTGCAATTAACCATGGTCTATTCTCTACACCTAATCATGGTTATTATTATGATAAGTATCATTTTTCTTTTCTTTTTAATTAACTATCATAATAATTCTTTCTTCATCTTCATCTTCTTCTTCCATGAAGAAGCTTGACTTCATCAATGGTGGATTGATGAAACAAGTGAGAAATCCAATTCTAAAGTCTACTCACATTTCCTATTTCTTCATCCTTTACCTCTTGCCAAGTAGTAGAGTGTGTTTCCTTCACAAGTTTTCATGGCTTGGTGAAGGTGGAGCTTGATCTAGTGATGCTTCGACGTAGATCATCTTCGGCACGTCGTCGATGACCTAGCCCGCTTCTTCTCCGATGAAGCCGACGCAAGAGCCCGGATTTCGATTTGGACAGCGAGGATACTTCGTTGCGGAGCTATGGAGGTGGATAACCGGATCTACAAAGGTTGTATTTTCGTATTCTTATAGTTAAGTGTTAACTAGTTTAATGTTTCGCCTAGATTTCTAGCCAACGATCCGTAGTCGGGTTTCTCGGCACCTAGATTTTTTGAAATTGGCATGCTTGATGCCTTGTGAGACCTCTTGAGAGTGCCTAGGAACCCTACAGTTTGATCACTTGTAGAACCTCATGGGTGTGCCTAGGATCCCTACAATAACGGTGTATCGGAGAGACGGAATCGAACCCTATTGGATATGGTACGTTCCATGATGAGTAATGCTGAGTTACCGCGATCTTTCTGGGGTTATGCGCTAGAATCAGCGGCATATCTTTTGAACATAGTTCCTACCAAGACTGTGCCTACCACACCATATCAGATGTGGAGTGGGAAGAAACCCTATCTTCAGTATCTGAAAATTTGGGGATGTCCAGCTTTTGTTTAAAAGCAGCATGTGGACAAGCTCGAGGCACGATCAGTAAAGTGTAAGTTTATGGGATATCCAAAGAACTCCAGGGGATATCTATTCTATTACGCAGAAGAACAAAAGGTATTTGTTTCTCGTAATGCCCATTTTCTAGAACATTAGTTTTTAGAAAAGGAAATAAGTGGGAGCGAAATAGAATTGGAAGAAATTCCAGAACCACAAACTACTACTGAAAGTTTGGTAGAACCAGTAGTTCAAGAAGAACAGGACATTCCCGCACCCCTCCGCAGGAGTAGTAGGCCGTCTCATCCGCCTGAGAGATACTACGGTTTTCTTATAGATGGGGATAGAGAGGATTGCATCATCGATGATGATGAACCTACTAGCTTCCAGCAGACCATCTAGAGCGGCGACTCGGTACGATGGCTAGATGCAATGTGGACCGAAATGGAGTCCATGTACACCAACAAAGTATGGACTTTGGACTTTGCTCCAGATGGGGTAAAACCCATAGGATGCAAATGGATCTTCAAGAAAAAGATTGGTGTAGATGGACAGGTGGAAACCCATAAGGCTAGACTTGTTGCAAAGGGTTTTCGTCAAAGACTTGGTTTGGACTATGACGAAACTTTTTCTCCAGTGGCTATGCTCAAATCCATTCGGGTCCTTCTTGCTATTGCTGCCTTCCATGATTATGAAATTTGGCAGATGGACGTAAAGACGGCTTTTCTGAATGGTAATTTAGAAGAGTGTGTCTATATGGATCAGCCAGTGGGTTTCAATCAGAGTGGGAGCAGCAGGAAAGTATGCAAGTTGCTTAAATCCATTTATGGATTAAAGCAGGCATCGCGGAGTTGGAACATCTGTTTTGATGAAATGGTCAAAGAGTATGACTTTATCAAAAATCCAGATGAACCATGCATATATAGTAAAGTTGTAGCAAGAACTGTCGTATTCTCGTCTTGTACATGGATGACATTCTATTGATAGGAAATGACATTCCTATGCTACAATCTGTCAAAGGATTCATGTCACACGGGTTCTCCATGAAAGACCTGGGTGATGCCTCTTACATTTTGGGGATCCGGATCTATCGTGATAGATCCAAGAGGATGTTGGGACTTTCGCAGTCCAGGTACATCGACACTGTATACGCTTGCTAGGGGGCATTATTGTATCATACTAATTTGTATGTTACTTAATGGAAGCTTGGGATATTCACAGTTATATAACAGTCTTGCTAAACATGGTAGTATGCTACATGGTTTTTTCTATCTTAATATGTGAGTATACGTATTGATAGAGCTCTTAGGATCTTGCTTTACTACCAGCGTTGTGATGGCAGTCACACTAGTGGGGGCTGGATAGTCTACAAGCACATCCTTATTCAGATCCCTAGTCGTAGGATTATCGAGACAGGGCATCGATACTCCGGAGTAGACTAGTGTGTACGCTTCTCATCCCAGTTGGGGAGATGGTCTGTCCCACAGCCGTCAGTACGTCATACTGGAGATAGTATACAGGTGCTCGTTGGGTTACGGGTACACCGGACAGGACTCGCAGGGAACTGTAGGTTGGTTTTATACCAGTCGTCAGTTAACAGTTCCCAGGTGACATGAGTACAGCCTAGTCCGCAGACTTGACACTGCTACTTCGCCTCGAGTGTGTCCCACTGTTCTTAGATTGCTACCCTACCACGGCTCAAAGGAGTCATGCAAACAGGTGGCAGTTGGGTGCAGTCCCGAGCACTTGGAGGCAGTGGCAGTTAGACAGGATTCGTCTCTCCCGGTATTGGGAGTTGATATCGCGCTGTGTCAGAGAGCCATTACGCAAAGTTCCTGGCCAGGGCAAGCGAGATTTGCTGGTAGGTTCCAGTAGTTTCTCAGGGTGTAATGGGCTTCACTCCGACACGACTTATACCGCTATTAGGGGGCTGACGCTTGCCGCCCCCTAGGCCCGATATGCGATAGTCTTAGACGAACAGACCGGACTGTACGGAGATTGTCACATCAGACTCAGTAGGAGTTCGGATGGGTTTCCTCATCGGCTTTCTTATCGACATCTACCTGGGGACCCTTACGTACAGCTAGTGCCGCTTGCGGTCTGTGGTTAAACCCACTGCCAGCGTAGTAGTCGAGTCTTTAGAGTCCCACACAGAGAGTTTCCCTGCTCCAGACGAAACGATATAGAGTTCGTATGGTTTTACGACAAGGGTTCGGACGCATACGTGTGTTTACGCACGTATGACTTTCGGACAGTTTTTACTAGCCGGCTTTGGTTTAAGCCAGCTTCTAGTATCGGGATATTGGATTTATACAGTCTAAAGTTTTTCCGTGTTTTCACGGATAGGATGGGCGTTCTCGTAATTTCGCGAGAAGCTTCTAGAAGGATGGTGACTTGAGGGTTAAGGTGGCATTTGCATTTATTATGTTAATGACTCATTTGTGTGATTCATCCATGAAGTTAATGCATCATTTATTGATCTAATGACTCATGAGATGAATCACACATATGAATGAATGAAGCATGGTTGTTAAATGATTTAATTGATTTATTTCATAAAACATTATGCTTCATATATATTCAAATGAGTTCATTATCTCTTCTCATTCTCTTGCTCACCTTCTCTTTCCTCAAGCTCTCTCTCTTCGAACCCTAATCCTCCCCACATGTGTTGAGACCAAGGATTAGTAAAGACTATTAAATCCATAACACTTCTCTATATCACCTAGGTTACTTTGATTAGCACTTTAAGAAACCTAGTTACCTCAAGTTAGAGGTGAAGCTTGAAGTAAAGCTCTCGGGTAGATCATCTACTATATAGAGAAGGCCGGAGAGGAGGTGGAGAACGAAAATACGAAGGACACGGTTCATTAGGTATAATCACTTTTCATAGTAGTTGATAACTTCTATAATTCTTGTTAGTTATAGTTTAGCAAAGATTCTTGGTTAGTCGATGTTTATGCAAAGAACAAGATCGTTTTTCATTATTCCGCCTCTACGCAAGTCGTGGGGTGTTGTACATCGACTTACAATGCCCATATCGAGATTCTCCCACGTAATCTATCCCTTCACCTGATATCCGGACTATGTTAAACTTTTCGATCGATTCATCAAAATCCCAAAATTCCCCGAGAGCTCAACACTCAAGTACAGTTTAAAAATATCCAGTACATTCCCCAGCATCTGTGGACCAGCCGTAGAAGGGCAAACCCAAGCCTCACTAATGGCACTACGGAACTGCCGTAAACCCTAAGGTTCAAAGGCGTTCTCGTAGTCATTATATCGAGTTAGGGTTTCATTCTTCTAGAGGGTCCATAGAAATACTTGCATGTTCTTCCGAATACCTTAAACTTGGGAAAATGGGTTTCTGACTTTCGTTCGAACCTTTTAACTTCGTCTGGACGACATGTGAATACCCTTCTTCCGCAAGCTCAACAATGCTTCAATCCTCAAGAATAAACGATACCCTAATGGTTATCGCATTCGAGCCGCGGCTCCCTCTGCCCGTGCGACCGTGGTAACAGAAACCACCATCCGATATCGACGAAGATAGATCAAAGGAACGAATGGAATACGGTGCAAAGAAATGTACATCCTAAGGCTCCTTAAGAAAAGTAGCGTATCATAAGTATGCCGCGGATCATACCCACGGTACGTCACTCTACCTAAGTCACCTACTCCATCAACCAAGGGTCATCTTAGACTTATACAAAGGTTAAACCTAGCGCTCTGATGCCAACTTTGTCACGACCCGAAGGTACGGAATGTGACCGGCACTTAAATTACGAAGCGTCTAGAGGCGCAACGTAATTTAAGTAAGCCGAAGCCCAGAAATCTAAACCATATAAGTAAAGGAAAACATGTAGGAAAACAAGTTTAAAAGCAACATCAAATTTTCTCAAAAATTTCGGCAGAGTCTCCTTTGTAAAAACTGGCCCCAAACGGATACAAACAAGAATAATATATACAAACAATAAAAAAGGCATCCCCAAGTGGGAGCTAGCTCTACTCCAACAGGAGGAAACAACCACACAATGCACAATAATATACAACGCCAAAGGGCGAGGCTCAAAACTCAAAAGAAAACCAAATCCACCAGAAACCATAATAATAAAAGCGCGACTCTAAGGTCGAAATAAAAACAACTGGTCTTCTAAACTATCAAGAATACAAGTCTGGTTGATGGAGCTTACTAGATACAAATGAAATAATAAAGGTACAACGGCGGTCCTGATACAAGTGAACCAACCTACCAAGCAAATCACCCTGAATGAAATGATGTGCCATCAAACTGCAAAGGAAACCTGTACATCGAAACCTGTAAGAAAAATTTGGCACAACGGGGGTGAGTCGCCAACTTATGAGTAGAAGACATCTGCGAGAAGAAATCGAATGCACGACGCTGTCCTAGGTCATAATAATAATATACTTAATATATCACTAGTCATCAAGTAGTGGCGAGGTAATAATCTATACGTAAGTGCAATGCTCAGTGCTCGTGTCTGTGCCTCAATTAGTAACATGTCATGTGTATGAGTATGCATGCACCATGAATGTAAAACAATCAATCCTGAAATCTGGATATATTTGTATAAGAAATCTTTAACTTTTATAATTGTAGAATTTGTATAGAAATCTGAAACATCACCGATGAAATCCATGGAAATCCGTGTCAAACATCGACAAAACATGTAAATCTCAAGTCTCAATAACTCATAGTCTCAATATTTAGGGGTCCGTCAGTCCGGATCGGCCCATATCATCAAATCTCACGACAACGGTCAGTATCCTCCGGATATCCGCCGCGCCAGACATCACCGGTAGGTAGTCTTCCCCTGCAAGGCTCATCGTCTACAACTCGATCTTCTTGCCCCGGGGTACCATACCGGGCCTACCATATACCCGAGACGGTTCATCCACTTCTCGAATCGGGTCTCGATATCCAACAGAAAACATCAAATCTCATGGTGGACGACACGTACATCACGAGAAAACTGCAACTTATATTTTAAAAAGAGAGGGAGAGAGAGAAGTTTTTATATATATTCTTGCGGTTTTCCCCCAAAATTCAGAAATCTCATAGAAATCCCAAATCCCAAATTCATGAGTAAGTAAATAATATGTATCGGCATAAGCCCCACAATACTGCATGATAACATGAAAATGTGAATGCATGAAATGTCTAAGTAATAAATGCAATGTCTAGACTAACATATGAGAGTAATCACAATATTATATTGATCTAACCTTTAGCTGATTCTATCAATAAAAGATAATATGTTCTAAAGTGTACGTGACATAGCAATTACCGATGATGATGTGTGTGAGCCGGCAAATAAGTATACATGGAATATGCGCATCATCGGTAATGGTGCTGGTGTCCTAACAGGCAGAGTTTCATACTGACTAAAGAAACATATGTATGAACATGCAACTTGATGATTACAATCTGAATGTAAAGATGAATGTGTATTAACCACTCATTTGGAATTTGCATATATAACTACAACTATATGACTCAAGCCTAAACTAGTATCTATCTAACCTACTAAGGAACTAAACTAAAGGAACTAGTAATAGGAAATAAGAATCCACCTACAGTCTGAGTCGATATCTCTAATAGTCGGCGATCCAGCCTCAATAGCGTCACGTACATAGTACGACTTCCTCGAATCAAGAGTGCGGATCAATCATCACAACTACGCCTCGTACGGTAAAATCCATCGTACGGCATCCCAAAATCGGGGTATGGGTAAACAATCACCTATGTACATCATCATTCGTATAATATCATCATCAAATAATGTCATGATCAAGGGTACTGTACTGTAATCGCATACATCCCAATATCATCAATCATATATCATTGTCTGCGTAAATATACATCGTCAATTGGTCCTCAGAAATATCATGTCACATATATCATATCGTGATTAAGTCACATATATCATGTCGTGATTAAGTCGCATATATCATGTCGTGATCAAGTCACACATATCATATCGTAATTCAGTCACATATTACAGTCCGGGTTCTATTCTAGAGTCTCGTATATCTCAATGTCATCATCACCTATTATCGTTTATATATACATATCCATTTTCTCATTTTCCAACGATCCGCTAACATCATAATACGACTGTATAGCCAAGAGATCACGGCATCAAGCCCAGTTATATCGTCTCATCCCCATGTATCATATAACATCCTTATATCACATATACATGTTGTGTGTGTATATATATATACCTACACACATTCCTATACACACACACACACACACACATACACATATACACCAAGTCAAGTTTCTGTGTGTGCGTGCGTGTGTGTGTCTACCCGAAACCTACGAATTCCCTCCAAGACATTCATCCTCCGGTAAAGTCTTTCTAAATCAGTCTAGTCCAACCTAAAGTCTTTAATAGGGACCTCCTCACCAAGGATCTAAGGTCACGTCCAACTTCCTAATGACAATAAGTAATATTCCTATTCTCCGTTTGCGGGGGTGCTAAACGCCATCCACCTGACTTCCTCCATACATATACATTTACTCACCTGGTCCTTGTCTGCCGAAGATGTTGTCGCCCTCCTCTTCTTCCTCGTCCGAAGTCCACATGAGGGGTACTTATACGCAAACATATATAATATCGTAAACTGAATCATGGACAAGACCAAAACGACGCACGAAACGCGCATAGGTTAAAACCTATGACCCGCTCATGCAAAAGAACCAAATATCGCTCGATATCGGCGTACAAACGCCGATTGATCGAGATAAAAGACCAACAAACAACTCGTAGTTTCAAAACTCATTATTTATAATATAAAACATGGTTTAAATCATCGAAACCTTAAAATCGATCAAATCGTCCTATTTCGCAAAACCTTGAAAATGTCAATTTACCGTTTTACTTCAAAGCTTGATGTTTAAATGAAACTATTGGTCATAATATTCATTAAATAACATAACTAGATTATATAAACCATTACTTTATTTTTATCACACTATTTTGTCTTAAATTGAAAATTTAGTTTGCAATTTTATCAATTTCAACACCTTGCAAGAAAAAATTCATAATTTCACAACTAAACTTGATTTTGCATGAATTAAATTATTAAACTAAAATTTATGATGTTAATAATGTCATGAAACCATAATTAGATTTTAAATCTCAATTATTTAAGAAATTTCTAAAACCTAGTTAGCAAAAATAGCATATTTATCACAATTTTCCATTATCAATTTGAAACTAGTAACTAAATTAGGTTTTTCATTCCTTTAACATGTTAATATTCTCTTTAAAACCACAATTTAATGATAAAAACCTTAATTAGAATTTTCTATCACCAATATATATATTTTATAGAAACCTAGTTAGCAAAATTGTTCAATTTAAACAATTTTGAATGAACAATTTATAATACATCAACCATGCTAGATTTTTCCTTTCTAAAAATGTTAGACTACTTATTATAACCCCACTCAATTAATAAAAACCCTAACTTGATTTTAGAAACCCTATCTTGAATTTTAAACTTGCAAATAGAATTAATTAAGAAAATCTAAATATGCTAGATTAAAACATTTAACCACAATTAATCATTAGGATAAGAATTATACCTCCACAACATGAGATCCAAACATGAAAATATGCCTCCAAAAGAATGGTTTCCTACTCTGAAATCCATGCTAAATAGGTCAAAGGAAAATGGTAGAGATTGAATATTGATTTTGAGGTTTATTTTTGGAATTTTTGTTGAATTTTTGATGATTTTTGATGCAAAAGTGATGGGGGAAAATTGGGGGCTGCCCATTGAGGAGAGGCCGGCCAACCTAGGGGGGGAAAGAGAGAAAGAAAAGAATGAAGAAATGTGTAGAAAGTGTAAGTCCATGTCGCGCACCCCGGGGGATCGCGGGGAGGCGGAATAGGTGAAAAAAAGATCGCGGCACGGACTTGTACTCCAGGATCGGTGCTAAACCCTAACTAGCAAACAAAAAGTGATGTAAACTAAATGTAAAGAAGTTTATTCCTCATTATTCCGGTCCTTCGGGTCTTCATTCCTCGCTGTCCTTCTTCTTGTTGTTGACTCCATGGATCGATTCGGATCGCCGCTCCCTCATCGGACTCCTCAACTCCAAGATGATCCACCCGAGGAGATGTGCATCGAACTCCTACCTCAACGGAGGCAACTAGGGTATCAAGGTCGCTACCCATGATGTCGTAGAGGATGTAGATATGTGTAGATGGATTGTAATATCTATGCTTGCCCTAGATCACTCAACATATGAGTTCACTAGAGCTTTGAGTAAGAAGGTGACCTTTTAGGAAATGCTAGTGAGGAAAGAGAATAATGATGAAGATAGCTCTCTCCCCTTTTTGCAACCTGAACCATATTGATAATTCACTTGATAAATCAATATCAATTATCAATTATATGGTTCAAGTAACAAAAAATGACTCATGGGCCAAAAACTCACCATGTGTCATAAGAAGCTAAGTCCATTTTCATGCAATTTCCATCTCATCTTCTTATGTCATAATGTATTTTCATTTAAACCAAAATGAATAATAACAATATGACATGTCACTTTCTAGAAGCATCTTTGACCAATTTACAAAAATGCCCCTCGTCCGTACATACGTACCCATATTCCGAAAAATGCAGATACAAAAAGATGAAAACAATCCATCAGTACAATACTAGGATCCGGCTTAAACCAAAGCCCGCTAGTATTGTCCACCCGAATCATCATGCGCGCACGAGTACACGGAGGTGATCAAACCCTGTCGTAAAACCATACGACTTCTACATCTTTTGTCCAGTGCAGGGAAACCCTCTGTGTGTGACTCTAAAGACTCGACACTACGCTGGCAGTGGGTTTAACCACAGGTCGCAAGCGGCACAAGCTGTACGTAACGACCCCCAGGTATATTTCGATGAGAAGGCCGATGAGAATAACTCATCAGAACTCCAACCGAGCCTATATGTGACAATCTCCGTACAGTCCGGTCTGTTCGTCTAAGAGTATCGCATGTCAGGCCTAGGAGGGAGGTAAACGTCAGACCCCTAATAACGGTACATGTCGTGCCGGAGTGTAGCCCAGAACACCCTGAGATACTACTGGAAATACTAACAGTAAATCTTGCTTGCCCTAGCCAGGGACTTTGTATAATGGCTCTCCAACACAGCGCGACATCAACCCTCAATACCAGGAGAGACGAATCCTATCTAACCGCCACTGCCTCCAAGTGCTTCGGGACTGCACCCAACTACTACCAGTTTGCACGACTCCTTTGAGCCTTGGTAGGGTAGTAATCAAAGTACTATAGGAACACACTCGAGGCGAAGTGGCAGTGTCAACTCGATGGATTAAGCTGTACTCATGTCACCTGGGAACTGCTATCTGACGATAGGTATATTACCAACCAGCAGTTCCCAACGAGTCCTGTCAGGTGTACTCATAACCTAATGAGCACCTGCATACTATCTCCAGTACGACGTACTAATGGCTGTGGGACAGACCATCTCCCATGCTGGGATGAGAAGCGTACACACTAGTCTACTCTGGAGTATCGATGCCCTGTTTCGATAATCCTACGACTAGGGAACTATATAAGGATGTGCTTACAGACTACCCAGCACCCATTAGTGTGACTGCCATCACAACGCTGGTAATCAAGCAATAATCCTAAGGGCTCTACTAATATGTATAAGTTATATGTTAAAAGAAACACATGCACATATTGAAGGAGAAACAAACCAGGTAGCATACTACCATTTTGAGCAAGATTGTCAATACAACTGTGAATATCCCAAGCTTCCATTAAGTAATATACAAACCAGTATGATACAATAACGGCCTCTAGGGCATATACACTAACAATCTCCCACTTGCACTAAGGCCATATACTGGCATATTGCAGACCGAAGTTCTCGAAAAGCCTCTCGAACACTGTCTGAGAGATGGTCCTGGTGAGTGGATCTGCAGTGTTGTTCTTCATATTTACTCTCCTTACCTCGATCTCCTGGAGAAAAAGCTATCTCCTTGATCAGGTGTTACCTCCTTAGGATGTGTCTGGATCACTGATGGGACTTGGGTTCTTTTCCTAAAGCTATAGCGCCGATTGTTGTCTCAATACAAAAGTATAGGAGCAACAATGGAAAGAACCACCTGAAGTTCAATTAAGACCTTCCTTATCCAGACTGTCTCTTTTGCGGTGTCACAAGCAGCAATCTACTCCATTTCCATTGTTAAGTCAGCAACGGTGTTCTGCTTGGAGCTCTTCCAACAGACCGTCCCTCTACTGAGGATAAAGTAATAACTCGATATGGATTTGGAGTTATTCTTATCACTCTGGAAGCTGGAGTCAGCAAAGGCCTCGATCTGGAGGTCAAAACTGTTGTACACCATGAACATCTCCTTAGTCCTTTTCAGGAACATGAGAATGTTCAATACTGCTTCCCAGTACTTCTCCCATGGGTTTGACTGATTCTGGCTTACCATGCTTTCGCTGTGTAAGCAACATCTGGTCTGGTATACAACATCACATATGTTATAATCGATATGCGAACCCTTTCCAAATCAGTCTTTGTAGACATCTCTTTGGAGAAGGTGATTCTGTGACAAGCCGGTAGACTACCGTGCTTAGAATCTTCCATACTAAAATATTTTCAGTATGGCGTTGGTGTACCTTGATATTGAAAAGTCCCACTATCCACTCTGATCTATTACGATAGATCTGGATCCCCAGAATGTAGTTGGTATCACCCAGGTTTCTCATAGAGAACCTCTATGACAAGAATCTTTTGACTGATAGTAATATAGGAACGTCATATCCTATTAAGAGAATGTCATCCTCGTTCTTGACGAGGAATCCCTCAGTTCTCCCTACAATCTTACTATAGATGTATGGTTCATCCGGATTTTTGATAAAGTCGAATTCTTTGACTTTCTCATTAAAAAACAGATGTTCCAACTCCGCGATGCCTGCTTTAGTCCATAGACTTAAGCATCTTGCAAACATACCTGCTGCTCCCACTCTGATTGAAAACCCTCTGGCTGAACCTTATAGATGCACTCTTCCTAATACTGAAAAAGCTATCTATACGTTCATCTGCCAGAACTTACAATCATGGAAGACAACAATGTCAAGAAGGATCCTAATGGATTTGAGCATAGCCACTGAAGAAAAAGGTTACATCATAGTCCAAACCAGGTCTTTTATGGAAAGAACCCTTTATAATAAGTCTAGCCTTATAGGTTTTAACCTGTCCATTTACACCGATCTTCTTTCTGAAGATCCATTTGCATCCTATGGGTTTTACCCCTTCTGGAGCAAAGTTCAAAGTCTATAATTTGTTGGTGTATATGGACTCCATTTTGGTCCATTTTGCATCTAGCCATTTTACCGAGTCTCTTCTCTAAATGGCATACTGGAAGCTAGTTGGCACATCATTGTCAATGATGCAATCCTCTCTATCCACGTCTATAAGAAAACCTCAGTTTCTCTCGGGCGGATGAGACTGCCTACTATTTCCTCGGAGTGGCGTAAGTATGTCCGGTTCTTTTGAAACTTCTGGTTCTACCAAGCATTCAGTAATAGTTTGTGGTTCTGGAATTTCTTCCAGTTCTATTGCGCTCCCACTTATTTGATTTTCTAAAAATTCAGTTTCGAAGAAGTGGGGATGCTGAGAAACAAAAAACCTTTTGTTCCTCTGCGGAATAGAAAAGATACCCCCTGGAGTTCTTTGGGTATCCCACAAACTTACACAGTACTGAGCGTGCCTCGAGCTTGTCCGCATGCTGTTTCTTTACAAAAGCTGGACATCCCCATGTCTTAAGATACTTAAGACAAGGTTTCTTCCCACTCCACATTTGATATGGTGTGGTAGGCACAGTTTTGGTTGGAACCTTGTTCAAAAGATATGCAGCTGTTTCTAGTGCATAACCCCAGAAAGATCGCGGTAACTCAGCCTTACTCATCATGGAACGAACCATATCTATTAGGGTTCGATTCCGCCTTTCCGATACACCATTGTGTTGTGGTGTGTATGGAGGAGTAAGCTGAGAGAGAATTCCATTCTCTTTTAAGTAGTCCAGAAACTCGGCACTCAAGTATTCACCACCTCGATCAGATCTCAGTGTCTTGATACTTTTGCCTGTTTGTTTTTCCACTTCATTCTTGTATTCCCGGAATTTCTCAAAGGCTTCGGATTTATGTTTCATCAGGAAGACATGTCCATACCTAGAGAAATCATACGTAAAAGTAATGAAGTATGAATAACCACTTCGCGCATGTTTAGATATTGGACCACACACGTCATTGTGTATGAGTCCCAAGAGCTCGCTTGCTCTTACTCCGTGTCCAGTGAACGGAGTCTTCGTCATCTTTCCCACGAGACAAGATTCATAAGTAGCATAAGACTGATACTCGAACGGATTCAAATAACCCTCTTTATGTAACTTCGTTAGCCGTGTCTCATTGATGTGACCCAGTCTACAATGCCATAAGAAAGCGTGATTTTTTTCCAGAGGCTTTCTTTTAAGTGTGTTCTGGACACTGAAAACCTGAGCTTGATTTAATACGTATATTCCGTTTTCTAATGTACCTGACCCAATCAGAACTTGATTTAGGTGGATGTGTACCATATCGCTTACAAAAGTAAAATCATAGCCTTGCTTAGAAAGTAAGGATACAGATATGATATTACAAGCTAGACTAGGTACATACAAACAGTTACGTAGAATCAATATCTGCCCACTTGTCAATCCAAGGTGATATTCCCCTACGGATTCAGCGTCAACGCTCATTCCGTTAGCAACCTGAGAGTCATATCACCTAATCTGATAACTCGACGGTTTCTCAAAGCTTGTAATGAATTACAGATGTGAGATCCTGATCCGGTATCTAGTACCCAGAAAGTAGAGTTAATTGACATACAGTTTTCTACTACATACACACCCGAAGCCGAAGCCACAACATGCTTCGAATCCTGGCTACTGGCTTTCAAAGCCCTGCAATCTTCTGCCAATGTCCTTTCCTGTAACAATAGGGACGTCCCTCCTTCCCTACATCTAGTCCCGAAACTTTTGCCCTTCCCTTTCCTTCTACATCCCCGGTTTCCTTCAGGGTGTAAGTAGAGGGCAGAGACTGTAGAATTAAGTCAGTATTTGACCCGTTCTTCAACGTGGTCTTCAGGTCCGTGAGCTTATCAAAATAGCTAGTCTCTGTAAGGACGATGTCCCCTACAGATGACCAGACAGCCAACCTCGCTTGAAGCAATTCGTTCGAGGTCTCATATCTTGCGATACGAGAATGCTCTCCATATAAATCTTTGTTATGGAGGAAGACAGAAACTAAGTCCATCTTCTCGTGCTGCCTCTGGTATGTACCATCGACTTAGGCCAACACGAGGCACTTGGCATTCGCACAGTCTTTTTCCGATGTCTTACGGATATCAGTATCCGTGACGTTGGAAACTGGTCCTGAGACGGCAGGGGTTGGATTAGTGAAGAGGTGTCCCAGTTTGTCATGGGTAATGGACATCTGGACAGACCTTTGCCAGTTTTATAGTAAAACTCAGTCATGTTATTATCTAACTATAACCTAATCTGGTCACCTGGTTGCTGCAATTAGGAGAGAGAGAAGAATACACTCAGCATGATGCTCTTGCAAGTTTAGATTGGTTTTTAATTTATCTAAACAGGATGGCTCCCACTGTTTCTCGAATCCCTCCTTAAACCAGAAAAGAGAAATTAGTCAGGATTTAATCTCACCATACAATTCTTGCTTAACCGTTCAGCCAGGCTAGTGTTGGTACTTCGAGGGAGGTTTTACGACGCTTTCACGAAGTTCCTTAATTAAATAACCTCTTTTCCCTGGAGGCATAGCCCCGCTAACACTGTTCTAGACACCTACTTGGTTTATAGCATTGATCGTTAAGTGAAATAATCTCCCGAGGAGTAGCGGATACTCACAGTAGGATCGGGATCCAAATATTATTGTGTGATAAAGCTGAAGGAATCATACCAAAGTTATAACACTCCAAATGGTATGCAACACTAGCAAGTTTTAGTTTCTTTAGAAACTCCCGATGGGGATTTTTGCCCCATGCTCTTATGACCTTGATGAAGGCCAACATATCATAAGTCACATGTCAAGTTCTATCCATCATTACCCAGGTTAATTTTAACCCACCCGTACATACCCTTGAAGAAGGCCAAAATGGCAGTACGACTGTCCCAAACCAACGCATCTATCTATGCAATAGATAAATATTTAGCTGCTACCAATCACTATGCCTTAGCGATGGTCAAAATATATAGATTGAATACTACTGAATATTTAACTGAAATAACGGAGGGCTACAAATGGTTTTGGCCAAACCGTGAACGTAGTGAACTTGATATAATCGAAGGAACCTGATAGGTTTTAAAAGGAATGGTTTAATCTCCGCGTTTTTAAAAGTTTTTTCTGTTTTGAAAAACCGAGTGGTTTTGAAATTGTTCCAACGATTCACCTTTTATTTATTTGCTTTGCATTAATCTAATGCAGTCCCATCATTTATTCCTATCATTACAGAGAGAATTGAAAAAAATACCACGTTCTCTTATGCCATCCGCATTCGTCACGGGGCCCCGTCATCACCCGTTAGGTTACTTAACTAACGACAGAGCGGGGGCTGGACTAGCGTGGATGCAAAACATATGTGACGCATACTATATACCTTATATAGATATTTTACAATCATCTCATGCAATAATAATCATTCCAGTCACAGATAAACATTTCAGATATGATAGGAATGCCGCATTTCGTTTAAGCCTGCAACAAAAGACGGATCCCACGGTCGCGATGAATAGCCAAACCCCACCCCAGACCCCTACTGGTACGGCAAACTACCCGCCAAATTCCGGAAGTGAAGAAGCCTCCCTCAACAAAGTGAGTAGGCCACTCGACACTTCAAAGAACCCGGTAGTTTGTGTACCCCACCTTGGTTCTATCCTAGGAGCAGAAAACAGTAAACAGAAAATAATACAACGGTGGCTACAACCTCAACCCGGATATGCCCCGCGAAATAATATTACATCAATTTTACAATTTACATGAATGAAAGATAAAAAAACGCTCATCTCACATCCCCGGCTATTCATCATCGACAATAAGAAAATGTTTATATACACAAACCAGCAGATATGTGCAACCTCGACTAACCGTCGTATAGCAATTAGTCGACGATTAAAACACATATAAACATTACAGAAGAACCGGTTAGCCAAGTATAATTAAAATTTCGATCGAAAAACATTTTCCGTAACCACACCAAATCCAAACCAGCATTCAGAAACATACTAGGTAGAAACCAAATATTCCAGAGAACTAAACACCCAAAGAAAGAAATAACAGAAGAAGAATGACCTGAATCGACCACAACTCGGCCGCGGCTCCGCGGTGGATCGGTCCGATCCGCCGCGGTTCCGCTGTCTTCTTGGCGATTCAGGGGACCATTTTTCTTCAGTCATCATTGAAAACCCTGCACGTATTTTTAGAACACCCGAAATAATTTTTACAGCACTTTTAAAAATCGACAGAATGTAGGGTTTTCGGTGTTTTTGTTTTCCAGTCTTTCCGACGATCGAAGTTCTAAAGCTTGCTAACGAACTAGTTTAGGTTTAGTAGGCTCTGATACCACTATAAGTCCATGTCGCGCACCTCGCGGGATCGCGGGGAGGCGAAATAGGTGAAAAACAATTTTCAAAAGATCGTGGCAAGGACTTGGACTCCAGGATCGGTGCTAAACCCTAACTAGCAAACAAAAAGCGAGGTAAACTAAATGTAAAGAAGTTTATACCTCATGATTCCGGTCCTTCGGGTCTTCATTCCTCGCTGTCCTTCTTCTTGTTGTTGACTCCATGGATCGATTCGGATCGCCGCTCCCTCATCGGACTCCTCAACTCCAAGATGATCCACCCGAGGAGATGTGCATCGAACTCCTACCTCAACGGAGGCAACTAGAGTAAGTCCACGTTACCCACCCCGGTGCTTACGGGGAGGCGGAATAGGTAAAAAACGATCTTTTAACACAAGGTAACATGGACTAGAACAAGAGGATCTTTGCTAAACAAAATGTAGGGTTCCTAGGCACACTAGTGAAGGTTCATAGAGCATCAAACATGCCCGAATAAAATTCTACATGTGCCGAACAACCCAAAGACGGGATCTTTGCTAGATTATTAGGGTTAAGCATGCAAGATAACAACTTTTTATCTAAGTGTGAGGGATTACAACCTTTGTAGTCCGCTCCTTCGCTTCACAAGCTCCGAGTAGAAGTCCCTTCGCCGCGATCCACGATCTCCCGGACTCAAGAGAGGCTCCACGACTCGAACGATCCATGCTAGCTTGAAGTGTTCCGAATCTCCGATGATCTACGTCGAAGTTGCAAAAACCCAAGCTTTCTCACTCTAAAGAGATGAACACCCTAATCTAATGGGCTAGATTAGATGAGGATGAGGGAGTAGTAATTATGCTTTCTTTTTATTCACTTTCTCACAAGAAATCATCACACAAGAATTAACTAGTAAGCATTTTCTTTTTAGAACTCAAGAGAGAAGAAGATGATAATGGAAAAGATAATCCTTTTGTGATGAATAGAAAAGAAATCTATATGATTGATATATCAACCATGGTCAAGGATGAGTGGCTAAGAAGTTGTAGAGAATAAACTAGAGTTAGGGTTTGGTTAGGTTAAGGATAAGTATCATCCATAATATCTTAACCAAGACAAAAGGAAAAGCTTCTAGAATGTGCAAGAAGAAGCTAACCCTAATCAAACCCTAATCCCATTTAATCATCCTTAAACATGTTTAATAATAAATCATATCATGTCACAATAATATATATCACATATATATTATATATTTGCAACAAAAGAAAATAATACATTTAACATATATCGCATATATATCAATGTATTAATCCAATGAGAAAATGAAATAATAAAGTGAGCCAATATTAGATAATGTAATACAATATATCATATATATTATTATACATTAAATCATCGAATCAACACTTGATCCAACGATCCGGCTATATCGAATATAACCAGCTAATATATCATGTACCGATTCATCGAATCAACACTTGATCCGATGTCCTGATTCATTTCTAAATATCTCGAGAATATAATACGGTATCTCATATCGCATTATCCTCGGTCCTGCACATATCACATATGTGCCTCTACTCCATTTCGCCTGAGCCAAGAAACCTCTGTGTAGGACTCTAAAGAATCGTCAATACGCCGGTAGCAGGTGATGATCATATCAAACACCCACAAGCTGCAAGCGGTCAGCTAAACGTAACAGCCATCCAGGTATTGAGCGATTAGAAGATCAACAAGCTAGCCTGTGCGTTCTCCTGTGAATCCAATCAGTAACACTCCCGTACAGTCCGGTCTGTTCGTCTGATATGTCGCATATCAAGTCTAAAGGTGGTATACGTCAGACCCCAGTAACCGATAAGTCGTGTCGATGTGAGGCTCATAACAGGTCGAGAAACTACTGGAAACACTTACCAGTATATCTCTATATCATCCCTGGCCAGGGACTTTCAATTATAGCCAATCGAACACAGCACAACATCAACTCCCTATACCGGGAGAGACGAATCCCCTCCTATCGCTCATTGCTTCCATGTGATTCGGGACTGTACCCAAAACCCACCATTTTGCACGCCCTCTTGGACGTGGTAAGGTGGAAATCAAAGCACAATGGGAATCATACAAGACTCTATGACGATCTCGGGTCTTCAGACTACCCTGTACCAGTGTCACCGGAGAACTGCCATCTGACGTGTGGTATATCACCAACTGGGAGTTCTTGACGAGTCCGTCCAGTGTACCCAGTCTCCACTGAGCACCCGTACATCATCCTTGATGTCAAACACCGATAGATATGGGATCATCCATCGCCCATCATATGGGTCAAGATGCGTATACGCTAGTCTACTCTGGTTTATCGATGCCCTGTCTCGATATACCCTCGACTAGGAACATTTATAGGATGTACTCATCGACTACCGTGGCCCCACTAGTATGATCTTATCATAATCCCAGTAGTCGAGTACAGATCCTAAGGGTTTTATCAACATGTGAGAGAAAGACAGTAAACCAATACAAGTCAACATGTTATGATAAAGTGAAACCAAATAGCATACTATCATGACGAGCAAGAAAGTCCTCTCTGTATATATCTAAGCATCCATCATAATACACATCAAATGTACAACAATGGCCTCTAGGGCATATACATAACTAACAATCTCCCACTTGCACTAAGGCCAGCTGCTGTAGTATCTCATACCTAGCATCCCGAATAATCTCTCAAACTGTATCTGGGGAATGGCCTTCGTGAGTGGATCCGCAGTGTTGTCCTTCGTATCTACTCTCCTGACCTCGATCTCCCGGCGATCAACTATCTCCTTGATCAGGTGATACCGCCTCAGAATATGTCTGGATTTCTGATGGGATCTGGGTTCCTTGGCCAAAGCCACATCTCCATTGTTATCGCAATACAGAGGTATTGGATGTTCAATGGATGGAACCACACCAAGTCCACTAATGAACTTCTTCATCCAGACAGCCTCTTTGGCAGCATCGTTGGCAACAATGTATTCAGCCTCCATTGTCGAGTCTGCAACGGTATCCTGTTTGGAACTCTTCCAACATACCGCCCCTCCATTGAGGGTAAAGACAAAACCCGAATGCGACTTAGAGTCGTCCTTATCACTTTGGAAGATGGAATCGGTAAAGGACTCCACCCGGAGTTCTCCATTACCATACACCAAGAAATGTCTCTAGTCCTTCGCAAGTACTTGAGAATGTTCTTCACAGCTGTCCAGTGACTCTCTCCAGGATCTGCTTGATACCGACTCACTACACTTAGTGAGTATGCTATATCGGGTCTGGTACATAGCATCGCATACATGATAGAGCCTACTGCCGAAGCATAGGGTATCCCTTGCATGCGAGCTCTCTCCAAATCATTCTTGGGAGACATCTCTTTCGAGAGAGTGAGTCCAGAGATCGTGGGTTGGTTCCCACGCTTGGATTCTTCCATACTAAACATTTTTAGTATGGTGTCAATGTACCTGAATTGGGACAATCCAGTATCCGTTTGGATCTATCTCTATAGATCCTTATCCCTAATATGCATGAGGCATCACCAAGATCTTTCATTGAGAATCTTTGTGATAAGAAGAGCTTGACTGATTGCAGCATATGAATATCATTTCCTATCAAGAGTATGTCATCTACGTATAATTCGAGAAAGACAACTTTACTCTCTGCCACCTTTATATAGATACAAGGTTCATCTATATTTTTGATGAAGTCAAACTCTTTGACTACTATATCAAAACAGATGTTCCAACTCCGCGATGCTTGCTTTAACCCATAAATGGATTTAAGCAATTTGCATACCTTTCCGCTGCTCCCACTATCTACGAAGCCCTCTGGCTGAGTCATGTACACGCACTCTTCTAAATCACCATTTAGAAAGGCGGTCTTAACATCCATTTGCCAGATTTCGTAGTCATGGTATGCAGCAATGGCAAGTAAGATCTGGATGGACTTAAGCATAGCCACTGGAGAAAAGGTTTCGTCATAATCGACACCTGATCGTTGACGAAATCCCTTTTCTACAAGTCTAGCTTTGAAAGTCTCAACTTTTCCATCTACACCAAATTTCTTTTTAAAAATCCACTTGCTCCCAATGGGTTTTACTCCTTCAGGAGCATTTTCCAAAGTCCATACTTTATTGGTGTACATGGATTCCATCTCAGATCGCATTGCATCCAGCCATTTCACAGAGTCACCACTCGTGATGGCCTGCTCGAAACTAGTCGGGTCATCATCTTCCATGATGCAATCCTCGCTTCCACCATCAATGATAAAACCATAGTATCTCTTAGGTGGATGAGAAACCCTGCTAGATCGGCGGAGAGGCTGGGGTTCGTCGGGTACTACTGAATCTTCTGGTTCCAACAAATCATCAGTTGCGGTTTGTGGTGCTGGAACCTCTTCCAGCTCTACCTCTCTGCCACTAATTTCTTTTGCAAGAAATTCCTTTTCCAAAAAGGTGGCATGTTGAGCAACAAACACTTTTTGTTCCTCAGCGCGGTAGAAAAAATATCCTTGAGAATTCTTTGGATATCCCACAAATTTGCAAAGGACTGATCGTGCCTCGAGTTTGTCTGGATTTTGTCTTTTGACATAGGCCGGACAACCCCATATCTTAACTCATTTAAAATATGGTCTCTTCCCACTCCATATCTCATATGGTGTGGTAGGTACAGATTTAGACGGAACTAGATTCAATATGTATATGGCTGTCTCAAGCGCATACCCCCAAAAGGAAATAGGTAACTCAGCATCGCTCATCATAGATCGCACCATATCTAATAGGGTCCGATTCCTTCGTTCCGATACACCGTTGTGCTATGGTGTATAAGGAGGAGTAAGCTGAGAGAGAATCCCATTCTCTTTTAGATAATCTAGGAACTCACTGCTTAAGTATTCACCTCCTTGATCAGATCGAAGAATCTTAATACTTTTGCCCGTTTGATTCTCTACTTCGTGCTTATATTCTCTGAATTTCTCAAAAGCTTCAGTCTTGTGTTTCATCAGGAACACATATCCGAATCTTGAGAGATCGTCAGTGAATGTAATGAAGTAGGAAGAACCGTTCCTGGCATGCGTAGACATGGGACCGCATACATCACTATGTACCAGTCCTAAGAGTTCGGTAACTCTTTCTCCGTGTCCACTAAACGGAGCTTTGGTCATTTTTCCTTTGAGACATGAATGGCAAGTATCATAAGATGAAAATTCGAATGAATTCAAATATCCATTTTTATGTAACTTAGCTAGCCGTGTCTCATTGATATGGCCAAGTCTACAATGCCACAAGAAAGATTCGTTCATTTCTGAACTTTTCCTCTTGTGTGTGTTTTGTATATTGAGGACTGTATTCTGATTTAAAATGAATATGCCATTATGTAACGAGCCTGATGCAATCAACTTTTGATCTAGGAATATGTTCATAACATTATCCTTTACTACAAAATTATATCCTTCTTTAGTTAATAAAGAAACTGATATAATCTTGCACATCATGTTCGGTATATAGTAGCACTCATTTAGAATCAGTGTATTACGACTTGGCAATACAAGGTGATATTCGCCAACTGCTTTGGCTGCAATACTTGCACCGTTCCCTACTTGAACGGAATGATCACCTTTTCCCAGTTCTCTACCTTTACGTAGCCCATGTAACTGTTTACATATGTGGGATCCTGATCTGGTATCTAATACCCAGGACGTAGGGTGAACTGAGAAACAGTTCTCAATAACTAACACACCTGAAGAAGATGCATCAACATGCATGTTCTTTTGGGCGGCTTGAGAATCTAGATATTCTTCTATTCCCTGTTCAGTCTTATGACTCTTATAATAAAGAACGGGTCCAACGTTCCCCTGCTCAGTATAATAAGCGGGTTCAGTCAATACATCCATATCATTATCTTGATTATGGCCTGACATGGTCGCTACCTGGAGAGAGAGAGAAGAAAACACTTTAGCGTATGCTCTTGCAAGATTAGATTGGTTATTATCTTATCTAATCAGGATGTCTCCCAATGTTTTTATCAAATCTACCTTCAAACCCTAAAAGGTAAGATTAGCCGGGATTAATTACACCCTACAATTTTGTCAATCTTTCAGCCAGATCAGTGTCGGTACTTTGAGGAAGGTTCCCCGTGCTTTCGCACGGACCTAATTAAAGTAAACCTCGTTTTCCCAGAGGCGTAACCCCGTTAACACTTTTCTAGACACCTACTTGATCGACTAATTGTCCTGTGTAAAACTCTCCCAGGAGTAACACTTACTCGCAGTGGGTATCGGGATCCAACTATCTCATAGAAGGTATGCAATCTTATTGCAAATTTCAACAGTTGAAATTCCTGATAATGTTTTTCCCCTAGCGATCTATGACCTTGACTAAGTCAACAAACCATAAATCGCAAGTAAAGTTCAACCCGTACATTTCTCGATTGAATTAAACCCACCCGTACGACCCTTGACTGAGTCAACAAGGCCGTGCGAATACCCTAATCCAATCACATCTCATGTTTTAGTAGATAAACACTACTTAGCTACCGTACACTACGCCTTGACTAGGTCAACAAACATAGCACGAATACTAAATAATATCTATCTGAAATGACGGAGGGCTACGCAGGTTTTTTCAGAAAAACCATGAGCGTAATGAACTTGATATCGTCGTAGAATCAAGTGTTTTTCAAAAGGAGAGTTTTTGAGGCTTTTCTTAGTTTCGCTAAAGGGGTCACTCCCGGTGAAGGGATCGTCGTCCCTTTCCTCATCGAATAAGGTGCAGGATATATCATATATACCGCTGTGCAAAGCAAAACACTAAAAGCATTCAAAAGACAAACCGCGTTTTGTAGCATCTGCCAGTTTCGCTAAAGAGGTCACTCCCGGTGAAGGGATCTCGGCTCTTTCCCCATCGAATAAGGTGCAGGATATATCATATATATCACTGTGCAAAGCAAAACTGTAACTACCCTTTTTATAAAGTTTGATTCTACAACATCTTTAGGTTTCTTTTCTTTTTATTAATCTCATTAATAAAATCCCATCAGCTTATGCTTCCTAAGCATCACAGATAAATACGACGTACACTTATGCCATTCGCATTCGCCTCGATGTCCCCTCGTGCACCGTTAGGTTAGGTAACTAACGACAGAGCAGGGTAGGGCTAGTGCGGGTGTAAACATAAGTAACATCTATATAATATATCATATATACTATATACTGTATCCATCAGAACATATCAAATGATCACATCACAGATATCGCAGCAGAAACATAGATATAATGTGGGATATACTAGGACGTCCATATTTAGTATTTAGCCAACAATAGAAAATACGGATTCCACAGTCGCGATGAATAGCCAAGCCCACACCCTGGACCCCTACGAGTGCGGCAAGCGACCCTACCAATTTTGGAGTTTAGAAGACCCGGTCTCGACTCCTCGAGATGGCCTCCCACTGAACCCCAGAACCCGGTCACCTGTGCTCCCTCCTTGGGTCCATCCTAATGCGGAAAAGTAAATAATATACAACACTGGTGGCATCAACCTCAACCTGGAAGTGCCCCAAATAAAAGAATATTACATTACATTTGAATTTACATGAATGAAAATATAAAACTTTCATCTCACATAAAACCCCCGGCTATTCAATCGCGACAATCCTGCACATCATATCTCAGCAACACATAATATCTCATATCATCAACGTAAGTAAGTATGCATACACCGATCGTCGTCGATGTATAGCAACGACAACCGGCAATATGACTACATACTACACTTACGGTCACAGAAAAGAAATTGTAAAACTACAATATTTGGAATCCACAATCACTTTTAGACATCGTAAATCCGAAATATCACATACTTCGCATTTCATGCCTAACACAATGAATTCCACATATTGTATCACATTCCAAATAAATAGACAGTATTAAACTTTTCGAACAGATAATCAAATACCCAGAATTTCCCAAACAGCTCAACACTTGAGTGGAGTTTAAATAATCCCAGAATATGTCACAGTACCAGTGATCCAGCCGTAGAAGGGTCAAGCCAACGCCTCACATGTGGCACGCCGTACTGCCCCAAACCCGAAGGTTCAAAAGGCAGTTCAAGACGGTCACATAATCGAGTTAAGGTTTGTTGTCTTCTAGAGGGTCCACCGCTTAACTTGTACAATTTTTCCGAAAGATTTAAACCCAATAAAAATTCAACACTTGAAAGTTTGTCGTTCCGGGATAAAATGGGTTAATGATATCCGTTCAAATAGTTTAACAGTTTCTAAATATCCGGAAAAAAAAACGAATTTAAATATTCCGATCGAATCTACGATTACAAAGCAAACCCCAGAATATTCAACACTTGAGTCACTTTAAAAATACCCAGAAGCATCAACAAGCACCTACGGATATTATCATGAAGCCACGTGTCACAATTCCAAAAATCGGCCGCGGAACCGCCGCGGGAAGCAGGTTCCCGCCGCGGTTCCGCCGCGGTTTAGTCGAGTTGTGGGCCCGTGTTTCATGGTAATTCTTAGAATTCCCTGCTGATTTTTTTATGTATTTTTAATACTTTCAAAATCCCAGATTTTGAAAAATTTCCAGAGAGGGGGTTGTTTTCGTCGGTTCGGGTTCGATCGGAGTTTTAACTTCGTAAACACATCGCCTAATGCTCTAACCTTGCTCTGATACCACTGTAGGGTTCCTAGGCACAGTAGTGAAGGTTCATAGAGCATCAAACATGCCCGAATAAAATTCTACATGTGCCGAACAACCCAAAGACGGGATCTTTGCTAGATTATTAGGGTTAAGCATGCAAGATAACAACTTTTTATCTAAGTGTGAGGGATTACAACCTTTGTAGTCCGCTCTTTCGCTTCACAAGCTCCGAGTAGAAGTCCCTTCGCCGCGATCCACGATCTCCCGGACTCAAAAGAGGCTCCACGACTTGAACGATCCATGCTAGCTTGAAGTGTTCCGAATCTCCGATGATCTACGTCAAAGTTGCAAAAACCCAAGCTTTCTCACTCTAAAGAGATGAACACCCTAATCTAATGGGCTAGATTAGATGAGGATGAGGGAGTAGTAATTATGCTTTCTTTTTATTCACTTTCTCACAATAAATCATCACACAAGAATTAACTAGTAAGCATTTTCTTTTTAGAACTCAAGAGAGAAGAAGATGATAATGGAAAAGATAATCCTTTTGTGATGAATAGAAAAGAAATCTATATGATTGATATATCAACCATGGTCAAGGATGAGTGGCTAAGAAGTTGTAGAGAATAAACTAGAGTTAGGGTTTGGTTAGGTTAAGGATAAGTATCATCCATAATATCTTAACCAAGACAAAAGGAAAAGCTTCTAGAATGTGCAAGAAGAAGCTAACCCTAATCAAACCCTAATCCCATTTAATCATCCGTAAACATGTTTAATAATAAATCATATCATGTCACAATAATATATATCACATATATATTATATATTTGCAACAAAAGAAAATAATACATTTAACATATATCGCATATATATCAATGTATTAATCCAGTGAGAAAATGAAATAATAAAGTGAGCCAATATTAGATAATGTAATACAATATATCATATATATTATTATACATTAAATCATCGAATCAACACTTGATCCAACGATCCGGCTATATCGAATATAACCAGCTAATATATCATGTACCGATTCATCGAATCAACACTTGATCCGATGTCCCGATTCATTTCTAAATATCTCGAGAATATAATACGGTATCTCATATCGCATTATCCTCGGTCCTGCACATATCACATATGTGCTTCTACTCCGTTTCGCCTGAGCCAAGAAACCTCTGTGTAGGACTCTAAAGAATCGTCAATACGCCGGTAGCAGGTGATGATCATATCAAACACCCACAAGCTGCAAGCGGTCAGCTAAACGTAACAGCCACCCAGGTATTGAGCGATTAGAAGATCAACAAGCTAGCCTGTGCGTTCTCCTGTGAATCCAATCAGTAACACTCCCGTACAGTCCGGTCTGTTCGTCTGATATGTCGCATATCAAGTCTAGGGGTGGTATACGTCAGACCCCAGTAACCGATAAGTCGTGTCGATGTGAGGCTCATAACAGGTCGAGAAACTACTGGTAACACTTACCAGTATATCTCTATATCAGCCCTGGCCAGGGACTTCCAGTTATAGCCAATCGAATACAGCACAACATCAACTCCTTATACCGGGAGAGACGAATCCCCTCCTATCGCTCATTGCCTCCATGTGTTTCGGGACTGTACCCAAAAGCCACCGTTTTGCACGCCCTCTTGGACGTGGTAAGGTGGAAATCAAAGCACAGTGGGAATCACACAAGACTCTATGACGATCTCGGGTCTTCAGACTACCCTGTACCAGTGTCACCGGAGAACTGCCATATGACGTGTGGTATATCACCAACTGGGAGTTCTCGACGAGTCCGTCAAGTGTACTCAGTCTCCACTGAGCACCCGTACATCATCCTTGATGTCAAACACCGATGGATATGGGATCATCCATCGCCCATCATATGGGTCAAGATGCGTATACGCTAGTCTACTCTGGTGTATCGATGCCCTGTCTCGATATACCCTCGACTAGGAACATTTATAGGATGTTCTCATCGACTACCGTGGCCCCACTAGTATGATCTTATCATAATCCCAGTAGTCGAGTACAGATCCTAAGGGCTTTATCAACATGTGAGAGAAAGACAGTAAACAATTACAAGTCAACATGTTAAGATAAAGTGAAACCAAATAGCATACTATCATGACGAGCAAGAAAGTCCACTCTGTATATATCTAAGCATCCATCATAATACACATCAAATGTACAACAATGGCCTCTAGGGCATATACATAACTAACACAAAAACTAACAAACTAACTACAAGTTTAGCTACTCGGTTAGAAGGTTATACCTAGGTCTTGAACTCCTTCTCTTCTTTCTCCTTGGAGTGGTTTGAACGGCTCCTCCTCGTCGCCTTCTCTTTGTCGAAGAAAGATCCACCCGAAGGCCTCCACCTTGAGCTCCTACCTCAACCTAGAGGTAACTAAAGTGCTTGGGTTGCTAAACCTAGAACCCTAGAGTGAGTAGAGTGAAGTCTTGAAGGTTTTATCTCAAGAACTCATGGTTCTCAACACATGAGATATGAGAGCTTTGAGAGGAAGAGGGAGAGCTCAAACATATGAGAGAGAAAGAGCAAGAGAGAATGAGTATCATTTTTACAACCATACTCTCATATGTGTGAATTATGAAAATAATAATAATAATTAAAGAAATCGTGATAGTTCATTTGGAATGACCATTATCATTTCACATTAAATAAATTTGCAAGAATCAAGAAGCATCTTTCATGTGAAATGATGATGGTCAAATTGTCAACATAAGTCAACCGGTCAACCAAAGTCAAAAGGTCAACATAAGTCAAATGGTCAACCTAACCATGGAACAATTATCTTTAATTAATATCATTAATCATATTTCTCATTTTCATTAGGGTTTGGAAAAAGTCAACGGTCAACAGCCCTAATGAGAATCCTCTGCTTCTGTCAACTGTGCATATACACCCGCATCCGTGTTCCGAGGAACACGAATACAATGAGACAAAACCAATCCCAAAACAAATACTAGGATCTGGCTTAAACTAAAGCCCGCTAGTAATAACTGCCCGGAAACCAAACGTGCACAAGTGCGCGGATGTGAACGAACCCCGTCGCAAAACCATGCGACCTCTACTCTGTTTTGCCCAAAGGCGAATAACCCTCTGTGTGGGACTCTAAAGACTCGACACTATGCTGGCAGTGGGTTTAACCACAGGCTGTAAGCGGTACTAGCTGTACGTAACGGTCCCCAGGTAGATGCCGATAAGAAGACCGATGAGGCGAACCCATCCGAACTCCTACTGAGCCTGAATGTGACAATCTCCGTACAGTCCGGTCTGTTCGTCTAAGAGTATCGCATGGAGGGCCTAGGGGGGCGGTAAACGTCAATCCCCTAACAGCGGTACAAGTCGTGTCGGAGTGTAGCCCAGAACACCCTGAGATAACACTGGAAAACCTACCAGTATATCTCGCTTGTCCTGGCCAGGGACTTTGTGTAATGGCTCTCCTAGACACAGCGCGATATCAACCCCCAATACCGGGAGAGACGAATCCTGTCTAACCGTCACTGGCTCTAAGTGCTTCGGGACTGCACCCAACTGCTACCTGTTTGCACGACTCATTTGAGCCGTGGTAGGGTAAAAATCTAAGAACAGTGGGAACGCACTTGAGGAGAAGTGACAGTGTCAAGTCAGCGGACTAAGCTATACTCATGTCACCTGGGAACTGATAACTGACGATAGGTATAGTACCAACCAACAGTTCCCGACGAGTCCTGTCCAGTGTACTCGTAACCTAACGAGCACCCGCATACTATCTCAAGTACGACGTACTAATGGCTGTGGGACAGACCATCTCCTCTGCTGGGATGAGAAGCGCATACGCTAGTCTACTCCGGAGTATCGATGCCCCGTCTCGATAATCCTACGACTAGGGACCTGTATAAGGATGTTCTTGTAGATTACCCAGCCCCACTAGTGTGACTGCCATCACAACGCTGGTAATCAAGCAAAGATCCTAAGGGCTCCACTAATGTGTATAGGCGATATGCTAAAGAAACACATGCACACATTAAAGTAGAAACAAACCAAGTAGTATACTACCATTTTGAGCAAGATTTTCTATACAACTGTGAATATCCCAAGCTTCCATTAAGTAATATACAAACTAGTATGATACAGTAATGGCCTCTAGGGCATATACACTAACAATCTCCCACTTGCACTAAGGCCATGTACTGGCGTATCGAAGACCTATCATCTCAATCAGCCGCTCGAATTGAGTCTGGGGTATGGCCTTCGTGAATGGATCTGCAGTGTTATCTTCTGTAGCAACCCTCCGAACCTCGATCTCCCGGCGATCCACGATCTCCCTGATCATGTGATACCGCCTCAAGATGTGTCTGGACTTCTGATGGGACCTGGGTTCCTTCGCTATAGCTATATCCCCGTTGTTGTCACAATACAGAGGTATTGGATCAACAATGGACGGAACCACCTGAAGTTCTGTCAAGAACTTCCTCATCCAGACGGCTTCTTTTGCGGCATCAGATGCAGCTATATATTTCGCTTCTATCGTCGAGTCAGCGACGGTTTCCTGTTTGGAACTCTTCCAACACACCGCCCCTCCATTGAGGGTAAAGACATAACCTGACATGGATTTGGAGTCATCCTTGTCACTCTGGAAGCTGGAATTAGCAAAGGCTTCCATCTGGAGGTCTTTTCCGCCGTAAACCAAAAACATGTCCTTAGTCTTTCTCAGGTACTTCAGAATGTTCTTTACCGCTATCCAGTGCTTCTCCCTAGGGTTTGACTGATACCGGTTTACCACACTCAGTGCATAAGCTACATCTGTTCTGGTACACAACATCGCATACATTATAGATCCTACCGCAGAGGCGTAGCGTATAATAGACATGCGATCCCTTTCCAAATCAGTCTTGGGAGACATCTCTTTGGAGAGGGTGATCCCGTGACAAGCCGGTAAATTATCGCGCTTGGAATCTTCCATACTGAATCTTTTCAGTATGGTGTCGATGTACCTGGACTGTGAAAGTCCTAAAATCCTCTTGGACCAATCACGATGGATCCGGATCCCTAGAATGTAAGAGGCACCACCCAGGTCTTTCATGGAGAACCTGTGTGACAAGAACCCTTTGAAAGATTGTAGCATAGGAATGTCATTTCCTATCAAGAGAATGTCATCCACGTATAAAACGAGGAATAGGACAGTTCGTGCTACAATTTTACTATAAATCCATGGTTCATCTGGATTTTTGATAAAGCCAAATTCTTTGACCGTCTCATCAAAACAGATGTTCCAACTCCGCGATGCCTTCTTCAGTCCATAAATGGACTTAAGCAACTTGCACACCTTCCCGCTGCTCCCACTCTGAATGAAACCCTCTGGCTAGTCCATATAGACACACTCCTCTAAATTTCCATTTAGAAAAACGGTTTTTACATCCATCTGCCAAATCTCATAATCATGGAAGGCAGCAATGGCAAGAAGGATCCGAATTGATTTGAGCATAGCCACTCGAGAAAAGGATTCGTCATAGTCCAAACCAGGTCTTTGACGAAAACCCTTTGCAACAAGTCTAGCCTTATAGGTCTCAACCTGTCCATCTACACCAATCTTCCTTTTGAAGATCCATTTGCAGCTTACGGGTTTTACCCCTTCTGGAGCAACGTCCAAAATCCATACATTATTGGTGTACATGGACTCCATTTCGGTCCGCATTGCATCCAGCCATTTTACCGAGTCAGTGCTCTGAATGGCCTGCTGGAAGCTAGTCGGCTCATCATTATCAATGATGCAATCCTCTCTATCCCCGTCTATGAGAAAACCGTAGTATCACTCGGGCGGATGAGACTGCCTACTACTCCTGCGGAGTGGCGCAGGAATGTCTTGTTCTTTCGAACCTTCTGGTTCTACTAAGCTTTTAGTAATAGCTTGTGGTTCTGGAATTTCTTCCAGTTCTATTGCGCTCCCACTTATCTGATTTTCCAAAAATTCAGTTTCCAAGAAGCAGGCATGACGAGAAACAAAAACCTTTTGTTCCTCTGCGTAATAGAAGAAATATCCCTTGGAGTTCTTTGGATATCCCACAAACTTGCACTGTACTGAGCGTGCCTCGAGTTTGTCCGCATGCTGCTTTTTGACAAAAGCTGGACATCCCCATGTCTTAATGTGTTTAAGATGGGGTTTCTTCCCACTCCACATCTGATATGGTGTGGTAGGCACTGTCTTAGTTGGAACTCGGTTCAAAAGATATGCAGCTGATTCTAGTGCATATTCCCAGAATGATCGCGGCAACTCAGCGTTACGCATCATGGAACGTACCATATCCAATAGGGTTCGGTTCCGTCTCTCCGATACACCATTATGTTGTGGGGTGTATGGAGGAGTAAGTTGAGAGAGAATTCCATTCTCTTTTAAGTAATCCAGGAACTCGGCACTTAAGTATTCACCACCTCGATCAGATCTCAGTGTCTTGATTCTTTTGCCTGTTTGTTTTTCTACTTCATTCTTGTATTCCTGGAATTTTTCAAAGGCTTCAGATTTATGATTCATTAAAAAGACATTTCCGTACCTTGAAAAATCATCCGTAAAAGTAATGAAGTAAGAATAACCACTTCGCGCATGTGTAGACATTGGACCGCATACACCGCTGTGTACGAGTCCCAAGAGCTCGCTCGCTCTTACTCCGTGTCCAGTGAACGGAGTTTTTGTCATCTTTCCTTTGAGACATGATTGACAAGTTGCATATGATTGATATTCGAATAGATCCAAATATCCTTCTTTATGCAACTTAGTTAACCTTGTCTCATTGATGTGACCCAGTCTACAATGCCATAAGAAAGCATGATTTATTTCTGGAGACATTCTTTTGTGTGTATTCTGGACATTGAAAATCTGTGGTTGGTTCAATACGTATATACCATTGCTTAATGTACCCGACCCAATCAGAACATGATTAAGGTGAATGTTTACAACATCGCTTACAAATGCAAAATCATAAGCTTCTTTAGACATTAAAGATACAGATATTATAGGGTTCCTTGGCACTCTTACAAGGGTTAATAAGGAATCAACCATGCCCGAATAAAAATTTAGACGTGCCGAACAACCCAAAGCCGGGATCTTTGCTAGATTATTAGGGTTTAACATGCAAGTAAACATCTTTACAACTAAGAGTGAGGGATTACAACCTTTGTAGTCCGCTCCTTCACTTCATAAGATCCGAGTAGAAGTCCCTTCGCCGCGATCCACGATCTCCCGGACTCAAGAGAGGCTGCACAACTCGAACGATCCATGCTAGCTTGTAGTCTTCCTTTTCTTCGATGATCTACCTCGAAGTTTCTATAACTCAAGCTCTCTCTCTCTATTGAGGTGAACACCCTAATCTAATTGGCTAGATTAGATGAGGATGATGGATTAGTATTTATGCTTTATTTTTATATCAAATTCACACACAAAATCATCACATGAAGAAAACCTAGAAAGCTTTCTCAAAACTCAAGGTTGAAGAAGAAGAAGAATAAATGAATTAAAACCTTTTGTGAAGAATAATGAAATGATATATGATTAATAATGTAACCATGGTCAACCATGACTAGGCTAACCCATGTAGAGAATTAACAAAGGCAAGGGTTTGGGTTGAGTTAAAGAATGAGTCAAAAGAAAATATCAACCATAATATCTTAACTCATGACAAAAGAAAACCTTCTAGAAGGTTCATGAAAGAACTAACCCAATTCAAACCCTAACCTTGTTTAATCTCCACTAAACATGTTTCATTAGTAATCATATCATGTTACAATAATATAACATATATATTATAAATTTGTAACAAAAGAAAATAATACGATTAATATATATCGCATATATATCAATGTATTATCCGGTGAGAAAATGAAATAATAAAGCGAGCCAATATTAGATAATGTAATGCAATATATCATATATATTATTATACATTAAATTATTGAATCAACACTTTATCCGACAATTCGACTATATCGAATATAACCGACTAATATATCATGTACCGATTCATCGAATCAACACTAGATCCGATGACCCGGCTCATATCTAAATATCGTGAGAATATAGTATGGTATCTCATATTGTATTATCCTCGGTCGTGCACATATCACATATGTGCCTCTACTCCGTTTTGCCTGAGTCAAGAAACCTCTGTGTAGGACTCTAAAGAATCGTCAATACGCCGGTAGCAGGTGATGATCATATCAAACACCCACAAGCTGAAAGCGGTCAGCTAAACGTAACAGCCACCCAGGTATTGAGCAATCAGAAGATCAACAAGCTAGCCTGTACATTCTCCTGTGAATCCAATCAGTAACACTCCCGTACAGTCCGGTCTCTTCGTCTGATATGTTGCATATCTAGTCTAGCGGTGGTATACGTCAGACCCCAGTAACCGATAAGTCGTGTCGATGTGAGGCTCATAACGGGTCGAGAAACTACTGGTAACACTTACCAGTAAATCTCTATATCAGCCCTGGCCAGGGACTTCCAGTTATAGCCAATCGAATACAGCACAACATCAACTCCCTATACCGGGAGAGACGAATCCCCTCCTTTCACTCATTGCCTCCATGTGATTTGGGACTGCATCCAAAAGCCACCGTTTTCCACGCCCTCTTGGACGTGGTAAGGTGGAAATCAAAGCACAGTGGGAATCACACAAGACTCTATGACGATCTCGGGTCTTCAGACTACCCTGTACCAGTGTCACCAGAGAACTTCCATCTGACGTGTGGTATATCACCATATGGGAGTTCTCGGCGAGTCTGTCCAATGTACCCAGTCTCCACTGAGCACCCGTACACCATCTCTGATGTCAAAACACCGATGTATATGGGATCATCCATCGCCCATCATATGGGTCAAGATGCGTATACGCTAGTCTACTCTGGTGTATCGACGCCCTGTCTCGATATACCCTCGACTAGGAACATTTATAGGATGTACTCATCGACTACCGTGGCCCCACTAGTATGATCTCATCATAATCCCAGTAGTCGAGTACAGATCCTAAGGGCTTTATCAACATGTGAGAGAAAGACAGTAAACCAATACAAGTCAACATGTTAAGATAAAGTGAAACCAAATAGCATACTATCATGACGAGCAAGAAAGTCCTCTCTGTATATATCTAAGCATATATCATAATACACATCAAATGTACAACAATGGCCTCTAGGGCATTTACATAACTAACAATCTCCCGCTTGCACTAAGGCCAGCTGCTGTAGTATCTCATACCTAGCATCCCGAATAATCTCTCAAACTGTATCTGGGGAATGGCCTTCGTGAGTGGATCCGCAGTGTTGTCCTTCGTATCTACTCTCCTGACCTCGATCTCCCGGCGATCAACTATCTCCCTGATCAGGTGATACCGCCTTAGAATATGTCTGGATTTCTGATGGGATCTGGGTTCCTTGGCCAAAGCCACATCTCCATTGTTATCGCAATACAGAGGTATTGGATGTTCAATGGATGGAACCACACCAAGTCCACTAATGAACTTCTTCATCCAGACAGCCTCTTTGGCAGCATCGTTAGCAGCGATGTATTCAGCCTCCATCGTCGAGTTTGCAACGGTATCCTGTTTGGAACTCATCCAACATACCGCCCCTTCATTGAGGGTAAAGATAAATCCCTAGCGCGACTTAGAGTCGTCCTTATCACTTTGGAAGCTGGAATCGGTAAAGGACTCCACCTGGAGTTCTCTCTTACCATACACCAAAAACATCTCTTTAGTCCTTCGTAAGTACTTGAGAATGTTCTTCACAGCTGTCCAGTGATGTAACACCATAGAATGTGTTTTGTAGCTAATTATATTTTAATATGTGGTTTTTAATAAAAAGTTTACCAAATTAAGTTTCAAATATTTTATCCTATTTAATGAGTATTTTATTAGATTTTTTCCTAGGCTTGCACACACTTGTGCATGATAACTAGGGTTGTTTGGGGGGTTTAACTATGATTAGCAACATGGTGAACTAACCATTTTCCCTAATCTAGCTTTATAGTATTGTATTAGGTGCTTTTGGGTTTTTATTTGTATATGGTTCTTTTCAAAAATAAAATGAATTTAAAAAGGTTTTTTTTTATGATTGCTTTGTGTTGACTTGGTGAGAGAGAGAGAGGGAGCATGATGAGGCATGATGGCTTGCCCATGCCTTCATTTAATGAAGAGAGAGGGAGAGGGGTTGACCTTTTGTGCCATCATTCCTTACCTCTCAATTTTCCATCATGCTCCACTTCACTCTCACTCACTCACACACACCCACACCTCTCCTTCAGCAGCAACAGCTAAGACGACAACAACAATAACTGAAGCAGCAGCAGCGGAGAAGGAGCAGCAGCAGACAACAGCAGTAGCAGCAGCCTCATTAGCAACAGCCACAGCTAGTAGCAGCAGCTCGAGACAACACCAACAGCACCAGCTCGAGCAGGCAGCAGCAATAGCAGAGGCACCAGCAACAGCTCATTGCAGCAGCACCATCAGCAACATCAGCATCAGCTTCATTGCAGCAGCAGTAACTTGCATCCCCTGCATCACCAGCAGCCGTAGCAACTCAGTTCTTCCCCTTCACTTGCTTCTTAGGGTTCCTGAGGGTATAATTTATGAACACCAATTCCTAGTTTGCTTAGTAGTGTGTTAGTGTAGCTTCGGTTTGCGATTAATATGAGTTTAGTGCTAGTTATGGTGTTTTATGTGGAATTTTGGTTAGAATGTGTTTGAGTTGGTTAACCTAGCTCATTCTAGTGTTGTTAGGTCACCTCAACTGAGATTCAACCCAGGTTTCACAAAAATACCATAGGTTTTCCATATTGTGCAAAATTGGTGTTTTTATGCGACATTGTAACATTCTGAGATCTGCTATTGACCCGGACCCTTCAGAGTAAAATTGAGGAAACTGGGGCATGCTCACTAGGTATAGATAACACCATTAGAACAAGAGGCCCTAACTCCTATTCGTGGCCGCAAATTTAATCCTTCTGGCCGCAAATTGCGGCCAGGTCAGGGGCATGGGTCTTGGTGTTTTGTATAGGGTTCTCTGCTTTGATTTGTAGTGTTTTGGCATGTATAGTTTTGTTAGATTTGACCTGTAGGAAAATCTGGGACAATATATCGTTTTGCATGTCCGTTTGTCTGCGCGATACGCGCGATACGTGAGTGGGTTCTGTGATCCAGTGTATCGCGGCGTGTCTTGATAGTTTTAGACGCGTATACACACGTTTTAGCGTATCGTGCACACGCGCGTTTAGTTCGCGACGCGAGTTTCTCGTTTTGGTTCGATATCGCGTTTTGCGGAATATTTGGCTTATATATGATTTCCATGTCTTATTTGCAGGTTTGCAGGCAGGGACTACGGACACGGCTACAGGGGGGAGTAGATGGTAGGATTCACCTAGCGTCGAGCGTAGGTGAGTAGATTTAACATCTACAGGGGAATCGCCCGCATGACGTTATGCGTCTGGGCTAGGATTCAATTACCTGTCTCATATTCTACGTCATTGTTAGAATTGCGCCTTTACCTTATTTCCTTGATATAGTTGTACTGTGACTAGCAGCCGTAGGACACTGTTGTACGAGCACGGATTGTATGCTACACACACACCGTCAATAATTTCCATGTCACACACAACCCCTTATAGATACTTTATTGCTTATCATACATGACATCTAGCTTATCGGTATACCTATAGTGTATCTTACCCTTAGTGATAGGTACATCTACACCTTGCGATACAGCTACAGGTATACCTTGCACATATTTTACTTATACCCAGGGGGGTACCCTTTATATTCTACTTATACCCAGGGGGTATACGACATCTTTTACTTATACCCAGGGGGGTACCCTTTATATTCTACTTATACCCAGGGGGTATACGACATCTTTTACTTATAGGTAGACACCTATACTTAGCTGTACCTTATTGATTTCGCATACATCTGGTTTCTGCTACATATTTTCATTTATATGCTCGCATTTCAGATATATCGCATATATGTATCCCTGGATTTGCGCATTGTTAGATTGATTTCACATGAAGATTTCTGGATTTGGGAACCGCGGGAGTTCATGAAATTATGCATACATTGAAAAACCCGGTTTCCTTGATATGATATTCGCGCAGCCACCATGAGATTTATCGGTTCTGATTGTATACTCCATACGTGGTGTGGTTGTCGTATGAGGGTACATGGTGGGACCGGTATGGTTCCCCTCGGCAAGAAGATCGATGGACTTTGCCGATTGAGCCTGGAGGCGGGCGAGTACCTACCGGTGACAGTACCCATGACTCGGCGGGGGATCACGGAGACACCGTTGGGAGTCATGTACGTATGCATACGTCGAAAGGCGAGGGTCAGAGCTAGGCACTCGTGCTTTCGGGATAGCGTATGATACGTGATCAGGATTTCTGTGTCAATGCTTGGCACATGGTTTTCATGATATTTCTTTAACACCTTTGTATATATAGCAGGGGATTTAGCCGTTGTTATATATACCCTTACACCAATATTAGTGGAATGGGATGCTAATATATGTGTATTGCCCCCATCATATTTATTTCTGTATATATATATATATACCTTTAGGATGTTAGATTCTTACTTGAGATTTGACTTGGGATATTAGGTGATTCATTGAGAATGGATACTGGACATACCTATGTGATTACTGATTTGTACATTCGGGATATCGGAGATTACTTGATATTGTACATTGAGGAGATGTGAGACTTATATGATGTGAGAGCCCAATCTGGGGGCTGATTTGAGGAATTGGAATTTGAGTGTCATGATGGATTGTGATCCTACCACGATGTCAGGTTTCCGTGGGAACGACATATTTCACTCCATACCTCATACCTATTCACTTATGCACGGTTTCATATATTGGTAGTACCTGTTAGTGTACCCTTATGATTGCTGCATATCTACTTTCTCATATCCCTATTGCATAGTTATTGCATACTATTATCATGTCATTATTACTGTAATCGCATATCTTAGATTCATGATGTACGTATATTCCTGCGATTACCTGCATATGTTACCTACTATTCACGAGTTGGCAACTCACCCCCGTTGTGCCACAGGTGTTTCAGGTTCTTCCCCAGAGTAGTCGAGGCAGGCTATTCCGCTATTCCGCTATCATCTTTTGCTACAGATATCACATCGGCTCACAGTTTACTATTTTTGCTTAGGTGGGTTGGATGATTATCTGTATTTCATATTGTACATTCATTGTATCTTGTACTCTCCACCTACTATCATGTTGTTGACCTAGAGACTTGGTGAGGACGATATTGTATATTATTTGTTGATTTGTTGTCTTATATATACAGCTTTCTCTCCATTGTCTTTATTTCTTCGCTACGGCGTCGTATATTTGTGTTGTATTCATCTTGGCTACTTTTTACAAAAAGGGGTGTTGCTGAAATTTTAATGAAAGAAAGTGGGACTTTTAAAAAATTTGGGTTGCGATTTCAAATGTTTCAAAAACTTATATTATCTTTTCCGTATTTTTATGGTTTAGATTTCGGGGTTTTGGCTTTCTTTTACTACGTTACGTCTTTAGGCGTTGCGTAGTATTAGGGCCGTCACGGGCCAATTTTGGGTCGTGACAAAGTTGGTATCAGAGCGCTAGGTTTTACCTTTCGGAGTGTAGGATGACCTTAGTATGATGGAGTAGGTAGCTTAAGCAGAGTAACGTAGTATGTGTATGTCTGCAGCATACCCACGATGCGGTACTTTGCATTAAGTGACCTAAGTACAATTTGCTTGAAATTCCTTCCTTGATGATTCATATCCTTGAGATTCGATTCCTTATTCTCATCGAATCTTATATCTATTTATAGCCTTGCCGCCGATGACTATGGGGACTCAGAGTGATGCAGCGAGGGCCGAGGTCAGAATTGGCTCGGGTGAGACGAGTACTGACCAGGATGGCACTCTAGTTGCACAGGTGCAGACGGATCAGCCTACGACATATACTATTGATAGACTTTTGGCAGAGATGCAGGACTTCCGCCAGACTATGAGTTCATTGGTTGATGTCGTTCGGGAACTACGACAGGAGGTTGTCACCCCTATTACTCAATTGTCACTTACGATCAGCGTGCAGCAGTCTGTCACCTACATAGCACCAGTGGTTGCAGCTCCAGTTGATGATGCGTATATTCCAGAGGCTCGGAGAGTTCCAGAACAGTGGAGGACTCGTACCAGTGTACCGGCCCAGGGACAGAGGTTTTGTCATCGAGACAGATTTCGTACCCGTCGCGGGAGTAGCAAAGGCTTAGGACGAGGACAGCCGTTCAGCTTTCATCCCCAGGATGGTCAGCAGTCACCACGTGGATGTTTTCGATGCGGGAGCCTTCAGCACTTCGTCAGGGATTGTTCCTTAGAACCTCGTCAGGATCGTTTTCAGAGAGGTCGTGGACGTAGGAGGTTCGCTCAGAGGGCTCAGTCTACCAGAGGAGTTCATCCAGCTGCGGGTAGAGGGCAGACACAGGAGCTTGCTTCTACTCATCGGGACGCGCAGGCGTCCAATGTGGAGTTTTCAGGTATCCTTATTTCGTATGTTCTTTGATGTATTCGTTTGTTTTTCATGCTTGTACCGTGGTTGGGTAGATTAGTCGTAGTTGTGCTAACTTCTGTCAGCGATTCTTTTGTTGCGCGACACGTATTCAGTTGTATGCCAATTGGATAGGGGATAGAGATTCGTCCGTCGTTTTGATCCTCCTAAAGATATTGGATTAGACGTTCTCCTGGGCACGGACTGGTTAACTACGTGCTAAGCGTCTGTGGACTACCGTGAGGAAACAGTAAGGAATTGTTTTCCCGGCAAGTCAGTTCTTGTTGTGCAGGTGGATAGTTGTGCCGCCTCTCACAGCTTGAATTCAGCCTTTTTCGCTAGTCGGCTACTGAGGAGATGTCATGGAATCTTGGCGTTCATTCGTGATACCGGAGCCACAGTGGGATTGTTGGACCGGGTTCCTTTCGTGCGAGAGTTTTTCCGACGTTGTTCTGGATGAGCCGGCGAAGCTTGGGAGCTAAAGGATCAGCTGCAGAGTTGTGGTTTGGGGAGTTTTGTGCATCTGAGTGTTTTGCTTTTGGAAGCTCCTATTTCTGTCCGTCAAGGAGAAAGACGGCAGTTTAGGGTTGCGTATCGACGGATCGTTAATTGAACCGGCTTACGGTGTGGATAGGTATCCTTCACCTCGCCGTGACGATTTCTTCGATCAGCTCCACAGTGCGAGACATCTTCTAAGTTTGTTTGGGATCAGGTCATCATTATTGCGGATTCGGGGTCATGGCATTCCGAAGACTGCCTTATGCGTGCGACGGGTTTTGTGTGTTTTTGTGAATCGTTGGATTCACTGTTGCCCTAGCAGCATTCGTAGATGTGATGAACCAGAATTCTTCAGGCCGTTCCTCAACCAATGTTGTTGTGTTATTTACGACATTCTGGTCTATCTAATGTGTCTTGAGGAATAGGAGTAGCACTCGAGAATTTGTTATGTAGATACTGGGAGAGCCCCAGCAGTTTGCTAAATTCTCGGAGTGTTTCTTCAGGCTTGTTTTGTGTTGACTCCTAGGTCTTGTAGTCACGGGAGACGGTTTCATATGGTTCCGATGGAGATCGTGGCTGTACAGCTTAGGTCCAGACTTGTGTGCAAGACGGAGGTCCGCAGGTTTTTGGGCTTAGCAGGTTCTTACCGCCGTTTCGTGCAGGATTGCTAGAGTGGTACTGCACCGTCGACTGAATGGACCGGAAGGGAGGTTTCTTTTCTGTGGACTGAGGCATGTGTGCGGAGTTTTCAGCAGTTGATGATTCAGTTAACAACTGCATCAGTCTTTCTTGCCTCTAGTTCGGGCGACCTTGTTGTTTAACTGCAATATTTCTTGAGTGGGGCTCGAGTGTGTACTGAGGTGACACTACAGAGTTATCGCTTGTGCTTCCCTACATTTGGAGGAAGTACGAGAAGGATATTCCACTCATGATCTAGAGATGGCCGCGGTAGTTTTGCGTTGGAGATTTGGAGACACTACTTGTTCGAGAGTCGTGTCAGATTTTCATGGACCACCAGAGCTTAATCAGCGGATTTTGACTGTTGTGATAGTCTTCTGCAGATTTGCAGTTCTTGTGTGATCGTCGAGTACAGCTTTAGTTCATCTCTACAGAAGGGACAGCTTGCTCATGTCCGCGCTCGACCACTTTTCTTAAATCGCTTTCGCGAGACACTGCCCGCCGATGCTCGTACGTCAGAGACACTTGAGCATACTCGGCTGGGTAATGATTCAGAGTCCTTGATTTGTGACACGGTGTGCTAAGTAATGGACGCGTTTGTGTACCTGATATTATCAGGTAAAGACGTGATATCTTAGAGAAGGCCCATCTGTCAACTCTCTGTTTTCATTCGAGTTCCACCAACATTAACGTGATTTGTGTGATAGTTACGGGTGGGAAAGGATGTAAGGAGAAGTTTCATGGTTCGTTTCAATGTGTCTGTCTTGTTGTGTGCGTGGGTCGAGCATCTGAGGTCGGCTGGAGATTTGCAACCTTTTACCGTTCCGATGTAGGAGTGGGAGCAGATCTCCATGAATTTCGTTATGGTTTCTACCCAAGTTTAGTCAGGGTGTGACTCCATTCGGATTCTTGTCGTCCGGTTTTACTCAGTGTGCTCAGTTGTTCCTTGTTAAGTTGTGTGTTTGTTTAGATTGTTGTCAGCAGTTGGGGATAGTCACTCGCCATTGTTATGGTTCTTCTTCGATAGCTGTTATCAGGAGACGCTCCAATTTGCCACCTTTAAGCTTAGGGGTTAGGTCGTGTCGATCACCAGTCTGTTGTTTTTCTGACTCTGCGTAAGTAGGATTTTGGACCCCAGCTATGTCTAGAGACTTCGGAGATGGTCCAGTTGTGTTAGGTCAGGATAGGAATTGTCCATTGCGAACTGAAGTCATATGCCGACTGAGTTGGTCATAGACTCGAGTTCACAGGGACAGATCATGTATTCCTACGGACTTTCCGATGAATGACGTATTGGATTTTGGGAAGCTTGTCCCAGGATTTAGGTCCTTCTGAGATCCTATAAGCGAGTCAGTTTCGTTGCCTTTAATTTGGCACTTCCGCGCAGATTATTGAATTTTCACCCCGTATTCCTTGTGATGATACTTTACAATTACCTTCTTGACCTTTCTCATATGATTTGGCACAAGACCAATTAGCTTGGACATGATCTTTCATTCACCAGCAGCCATATGTGTTAATGGCTCGGCAGGTGGGGGAAACATCGGTCAAGGGTCTTGCCATCTGTGAAGGGTTTTCTTGGGCGTAGCCGTATAGTGAGGTAATCACTTAAGAGGCTGCGAGCGGGATTTGAGAGTTGTAATCTTCTCTTGAAGGTACGCGTAACAGTATATTTTTAAATTCGGGGACGAATTTCTTTTAAAGGGGGAGATTGTAACACCTTAGAATGTGTTTTGTAGCTAATTATATTTTAATACGTGGTTTTAATAAAAAGTTTACCAAATTAAGTTTCAAATATTTTATCCTATTTAATGAGTATTTTATTAGATTTTTTCCTAGGCTTGCACACACTTGTGCATGATAACTAGGGTTGTTTTGGGGGTTTAACCATGATTAGCAACATGGTGAACTAACCATTTTCCCTAATCTAGCTTTATAGTATTGTATTAGGTGCTTTTGGGTTTTTATTTGTATATGGTTCTTTTCAAAAATAAAATGAATTTAAAAAGGTTTTTTTTTATGATTGCTTTGTGTTGACTTGGTGAGAGAGAGAGAGGGAGCATGATGAGGCATGATGGCTTGCCCATGCCTTCATTTAATGAAGAGAGAGGGAGAGGCGTTGGCCTTTTGTGCCATCATTCCTTACCTCTCAATTTTCCTTCATGCTCCACTTCACTCTCACTCACTCACACACACCCACACCTCTCCTTCAGCAGCAGCAGCTAAGACGACAACAACAACAACTGAAGCAGCAGCAGCAGCAGCAGAGAAGGAGCAGCAGCAGACAACAGCAGTAGCAGCAGCCTCATTAGCAACAGCCACAGCTAGTAGCAGCAGCTCGAGACAACACCAACAACACCAGCTCGAGCAGGCAGCAGCAATAGCAGAGGCACCAGCAACAGCTCACAGCAGCAGCACCATCAGCAGCATCAGCATCAGCTTCATTGCAGCAGCAGTAACTTGCATCCCCTGGATCACCAGCAGCCGTAGCAACTCAGTTCTTCCCCTTCCCTTGCTTCTTAGGGTTCCTGAGGGTATAATTTCTGAACACCAATTCCTAGTTTGCTTAGTTGTGTGTTAGTGTAGCTTCGGTTTGCGATTAATGTGAGTTTAGTGCTAGTTATGGTGTTTTATGTGGAATTTTGGTTAGAATGTGTTTGAGTTGGTTAACCTAGCTCATTCTAGTGTTGTTAGGTCACCTCAACTGAGATTCAACCCAGGTTTCACAAAAATACCATAGGTTTTCCATATTGTGCAAAATTGGTATTTTAATGCGGCATTGTGACATTCTGAGATCTGCTATTGACCCGGACCCTTCAGAGTAAAATTGAGGAAACTGGGCATGCTCACTAGGTATAGATAACACCACTAGAACACGAGGCCCTAACTCCTATTCGTGGCCGCAAATTTAATCCTTCTGGCCGCAAATTGCGGCCAGATCAGGGGCATGGGTCTTGGTGTTTTGTGTAGGGTTCTCTACTTTGATTTGTAGTGTTTTGGCATGTATAGTTTTGTTAGATTTGAACTGTAGGAAAATATGGGACAATATATCGTTTTGCATGTCCGTTTGTCTGCGCGATACGCGCGATACGTGAGTGGGTTCTGTGATCCAGCTATCGCGGCGTGTCGCGATAGTTTTAGACGCGTATACACACGTTTTAGCGTATCGTGCACACGCGCGTTTAGTTCGCGACGCGAGTTTCTCGTTTTGGTTCGATATCGCGTTTTGCGGAATATTTGGCTTATATATGATTTCCATGTCTTATTTGCAGGTTTGCAGGCAGGGACTATGGACACGGCTACAGGTGGGAGTAGATGGTAGGATTCACCTAGCGTGGAGCGTAGGTGAGTAGATTTAACATCTACAGGGGAATCGCCCGCATGGCGTTATGCGTCTGGGCTAGGATTCAATTACCTGTCGCATATTCTACGTCATTGTTAGAATTGCGCATTTACCTTATTTCCTTGATATAGTTGTACTGTGACTAGCAGCCGTACGACACTGCACATATTATTGACGGTTCATGTTGCACGAGCACGGATTGTATGCTACACACACACCGTCAATAATTGCCATGTCACACACAACCCCTTATAGATACTTTTGTGCTTATCATACATGACATCTAGCTTATCGGTATACCTATAGTGTATCTTACCCTTAATGATAGGTACATCTACACCTTGCGATACAGCTACAGGTATACCATGCACATATTTTACTTATACCCAGGGGAGTACCCTTCATATTCTACTTATACCCAGGGGGGTATACGACATCTTTTACTTATAGGTAGACACCTATTCTTAGCTGTACCTTATTGATTTCGCATACATCTGGTTTCAGCTACATATTTTCATTTATATGCTCGCATTTCAGATATATCGCATATATGTATCCCTGGATTTGCGCATTGTTATTTTGATTTCACATGATGATTTCTGGATTTGGGAACCGCGGGAGTTCATGAAATTATGCATACATTGAAAAACCCGGTTTTCCTTGATATGATATTCGCGCAGCCACCAGGAGATTTATCGGTTCTGATTGTATACTCCATACGATGTGTGGTTGCCGTATAAGGGTACATGGTGGGGCCCGGTATGGTTCCCCTCGGCAAGAAGATCGATGGACTTTGCCGATTGAGCCTGGAGGCGGGCGAGTACCTACCGGTGACAGTACTCATGACTCGGCGGAGGATCACGGAGACACCGTTGGGAGTCATGTACGTATGCATACGTCAAAAGGCGAGGGTCAGAGCTAGGCACTCATGCTTTCGGGATAGTGTATGATACGTGATCAGGATTTCTGTGTCGATGCTTGGCACATGGTTTTCATGATATTTCTTTAACACCTTTGTATATATAACAGGAGATTTAGCCGTTGTTATATATACCCTTACACCAATATTAGTGGAATGGGACGCTAATATATGTGTATTGCCCCCATCATATTTATTTCTGTATATATATACACCTTTAGGATGTTAGATTCTTACTTGAGATTTGACTTGGGATATTAGGTGATTCATTGAGATTGGATACTGGACATACCTATGTGATTACTGATTTGTACATTCGGGATATAGGAGATTACTTGATATTGTACATTGAGGAGATATGAGACTTATATGATGTGAGAGCCCAATGTGGGGGCTGATTTGAGGAATTGGAATTTGAGTGTCTTGATGGATTGTGATCCTACCACGATGTCAGGTTTCCGTGGGAACGACATATTTCACTCCATACCTCATACCTATTCACTTATGCACGGTTTCATATATTGGTAGTACCTGTTAGTGTACCCTTATGATTGCTGCATATCTACTTTCTCATATCCCTATTGCATATTTATTGCATACTATAATCATGTCATTATTACTGTAATCGCATATCTTAGATTCATGGTGTACGTACATTCCTGCGATTACCTGCATATGTTACCTACTATTCACGAGTTGGCAACTCACCCCCGTTGTGCCACAGGTGTTTCAGGTTGTTCCCCAGAGTAGTCGAGGCAGGCTATTCCGCTATTCAGCTATCATCTTTTGCTACAGATATCACATCGGCTCACAGTTTACTATTTTTGCTTAGGTGGGTTGGATGATTATCTGTATTTAATATTGTACATTCGTTGTATCTTCTACTCTCCATCTACTATCATGTTGTTGACCTAGAGACTTGGTGAGAACGATATTGTATATTATTTGTGGATTTGTTGTCTTATATATACAGTTTTCTCTCCATTGTATTTATTTCTTCGCTACGGCGTCGTATATTTGTGTTGTATTCATCTTGGCTACTTTTTTACAAAAAGGGGGTGTTGCTGAAATTTTAAAGAAAGAAAGTGGGACTTTTAAAGAATTTGGGTTGCGATTTCAAATGTTTTAAAAACTTATATTATCTTTTCCGTATTTTTATGGTTTAGATTTATGGGTTTTGTCTTTCTTTTACTGCGTTACGTCTTTAGGCGTTGCGTAGTATTAGGGCCGTCACGGGCCAATTTTGGGTCGTGACAAGTGACTCTCTCCTAGATCTTCTTGATACCGACTCACTACACTTAGTGAGTATGCTACAGCGGTTCTGGTACATAGTATCACATACATGATAGAGCCTACTGCAGAAGCATAGGGTATCCCTTGCATGCGAGCTCTCTCCAAATCAGTCTTGGGAGACATCTCTTTGGAGAGAGTGAGTCCAGAGTTCGTGGGTTGGTTCCCACGTTTGGATTCTTCCATACTAAACCTCTTTAGTATGGTGTCAATGTACCTGGATTGGGACAATCCTAGTATCCGTTTAGATCTATCTCTATAGATCATAATCCCCAATATGCAGGAGGCATCACCTAGATCTTTCATTGAGAATCTTTGTGATAAGAAGAGCTTGACTGACTGCAGCATAGGAACATCATTTCCTATCAAGTGTATGTCATCGACGTACAATACGAGGAAGACAACCTTACTCTCTGCAACCTTCTTATAGATACAAGGTTCATCTATATTTTTGATGAAGTAAAACTCTTTGACTACAACATCAAAGAAGATGTTCCAACTCCGCGATGCTTGCTTTAACCCATAGATGGATTTAAGCAGTTTGCACACCTTTCCGCTGCTCCCACAATCTACGAAGCCCTCTAGCTGAGTTATGTACACGCACTCTTCTAAATCACCGTTTAGAAAGGCGGTCTTAACATCCATTTGCCAGATTTCGTAGTCATGGTATGCAGCAATGGCAAGTAAGTTCCGGATGGACTTAAGCATAGCCACTGGAGAAAAGATTTCGTCATAATCCACACCTGGTCGTTGACGAAAACCCTTTGCAATAAGTCTAGCTTTGAAAGTTTCAACTTTTCCATCTACACCAATTTTCATTTTAAAGCTCCACTTGCTCCCAATGGGTTTTACCCCTTCAGAAGCATTTTCCAAAGTCCATACTTTGTTGGTGTACATGGATTCCATCTCAGATCGCATTGCATCCAGCCAGTTCACAGAGTCACTACTCGTGATGGCCTGCTCGAAACTAGTCGGGTCATCATCTTCCATGATGCAATCCTCGCTCCCACCATCAATGAGAAAACCGTAGTATCTCTCAGGTGGGTGAGAAACCCTGCTAAATCGGCGGAGAGGCTGGGGTTCGTCGGGTACTACTGAATCCTCTGGTTCCACTAAATCATCTGTCGTAGTTTGTGTTGCTGGAACTTCTTCCAGTTCTACCTCATTGCCATTAATTTCTTTCATAAGAAATCCCTTTTCTAAAAAGATGGCATGTCGAGAAACAAACACCTTTTGTTCCTCGGAGTGGTAGAAGATATACCCTCGCGAATGTTTGGGATATCCAATAAACTTACATATTGCCTCGAGCTTGTCTGGATTTTGTGTTTTTACATAGGCCGGACAACCCCATATCTGAATAAAATTAAGACATGGTCTTTTCCCTTTCCATATCTCATATGGAGTGGTAGGCACTGATTTGGTTAGAACTCTATTCAATAAGTATGCAGCTGTCTCCAGTGCATGTCCCCAGAAGGAAATAGGTAACTCAACATCACTCATCATAGAACGCACCATATCTAATAGAGTGCGATTCCTCCGCTCCAATACACCGTTGTGCTGTGGTGTATAAGGAGGAGTAAGCTGAGAGTGAATCCCATTCTCTTTTAGATAATCTAGGAACTCATTGCTCAAGTATTCTCCTCCTCGATCAGATCGAAGGATTTTAATACTTTTGCCCGTTTGGTTCTCTACTTCGTGCTTATATTCTCTGAATTTCTCAAAAGCTTCAGACTTATGTTTCATCAGAAACACATGTCCGTATCTAGAGAGATCGGCAGTGAATGTAAAGAAGTAGGAAGAACCGTTCCCGGCATGCGTAGACATAGGACCGCATACATCACTATGTACCAGTCCTAAGAGTTCCGTAACTCTTTCTCCGTGTCCACTAAACGGAGTTTTGGTCATTTTACCTTTGAGACATGAATGGCAAGTATCATAAGATGATAATTCGAACGAATTCAAATATCCATCTTTATGTAACTTAGCTAGTCGTGTCGCATTGATATGACCAAGTCTATAATGCCACAAGAAGGATTCGTTCATTTCTGAACTCTTCCTCTTGTGTATGTTTTGTATATTAAGGACTGTATTTTGATTGAGAATGAATATGTCTTTATGTAACGAGCCTGATCCAATCAACTTTTGATTCCGGAATATGTTCATAACATTATTCTGTACTACAAAATTATATCCTTCTTTACTTAATAAAGAAACTGATATAATGTTGCACATCATGTTCGGTATATAATAGCACCCATTCAGAATCAGTGTATTACTACTTTGTAATACAAGGTGATATTAGCCAACTGCTTTGGCTGCAATACTTGCACCATTCCCTACTCTTACGGAATGATCACCTTTTCCCAGTTCTCTACCATTACGTGTTTTTATTAAATCTTCCTCCAAACCCTAAAAGGTAAGATTAGCCGGGATTAATTACACCCTACAATTTCGTCAATCTTTCAGCCAGATCAGTGTCGGTACTTGAGGGAGATTCCCCGTGCTATCGTACGGACCTAATTAAAATAAACCTCGTTTTCCCAGAGGCATAACCCCGTTAACACCTTTCTAGACACCTACTTGATCGGCTAATTGTCCTGTGTAAAATTCTTCCAGGTGTAACTCTTACTCGTAGTGGGTATTGGGATCCAACTATCTCATAGGAGGTATGCAATCTCATTGCAAATTTCAACACTTGAAATTCCCAATAATACTTTTGCCCCTAGCCCCTATGACCTTGACAAAGGCCAACAAACCATAGGAAGCTAGTCAAGTTCAACCCGTCATTTCTTGATTGAAATAAACCCACCCGCACGACCCTTGACAAAGGCCAACAAGGTCGTACGAATACCCTAATCCAATCGCATCACATGCTTAAACAGATAAGTACCAGTCAGTTACCGCACACTACGCCTTGACAAAGGCCAACAAACACAGTACGAATACTAAATAGTCTTTATCTGAAATGCCGGAGGGATACGCAGGTTTTTCAGAAAACCATGAGCGTAATGAACTTGATATCGTTATAGAAACAAGTGATTTTTGAAAAGGAGTGTTTTTGAGGCTTTTCTAGTTTCTGTAAAGAGGTCACTCCCGGTGAAGGGATCTCGGCTCTTTCCCCATCGAATAAGGTGCAGGGTATATCATATATACCGATGTGCAAAGCAAGAACTATATAGGCTGTCAAAAACTAAACCGCGAATTTGTAGCATCTGCCAGTTTAGCTAAAGAGGTCACTCCCGGTGAAGGGATCTCGTCTCTTTCCTCATCGAATAAGGTGCAGGGTATATCATATATACCGCTATGCAAAGCAAAACTGTAGCTACCCTTTTTATAAAGTTTTAATTCTACAACATCTTTTAGGTTTCTTTTCTTTTATTAATCTCATTAATAAAACCCATCAGCTTATGCTTCCTAAGCATCACAGAAGAAACGAAAGCAGTAATATTTATATATCAGCATATATATATAGTATAAGCATTTGTCTCAGGCAGTAATATGATCTCATCACAGAACATTGTAGCAGAAGAACATATATGAAATATTGGATATACTAGGATGTTCGTGTTTTTTATACGAGCCTGTATAAAACATGAATTCCATAGTCGCGATGAATAGCCAAACCCACATCCATAGACCCCTACGAGAGCGGAAAGTAACACTGCCAATTCTGGGGTTAAGAGACCCGGTCTCGACTCCTCGAGATGGCCTCCCACTATACCCTCGAACCCGGTTACTTTTGCTTCCCTCCTTGGGTCTACCTAATGCGGAAAAGTAAATAATATACACTGGTGACATCAACATCATCCCGGAAGTGCCCCAATAAAAGAATATTACATACAAATGAATTTTACATGAATGAAAATAAAAAAAACCTCATCTCACATAAAACCCCCGGCTATTCAGAACACGACGATCCAATATAGCATATCACAGCAACACATAATATCTCATATCATCAACGTAAGCAAGTATGGGTATCCCGATTGTCGTTGATGTATAGTAACGAAGCCGGTGATACACCACATACTACGCTTACGGTCACAGAAAAGAAATTGTAAAACTACAATATTTGGAATCCACAATCACTTTAGACATCGTAAATCCGAAATATCACATACTTCGCATTTCATGCCTAAATATATGAATTCCACATATTGTATCACATTCAAGATAAATAGACAATATTAAACTTTCCAATCGAATAATCAAATATCCAAGATTTCTTAAATAGCTCAACACTTGAGCGTAGTTCAAAAAGTCCCAGAACACGTCACAGTACCAATGGTCCAGCCGTAGAAGGGTCAAGCCAACGCCTCACATGTGGCACGCCGTACTGCTCCAAACCCTAAGGTTTAGAATTGGTTCAGATGGTCACATAATTGAGTTAAGGTTTGTGTTCTTCTAGAGGGTCCACCGCGTTACTTGCACGTTTTTCCGAAAGATTTAAACTCAAGAAAAATTCAACACTTGAAAGTTTTTCGTGCTGGGAAAAAGTGAGTTAATGATATCCGTTCGAACATTTTAACAGTTTCTAAAATATCCGGAAAACAAAATGAAATTAAATTTTCCGATCAAATCAACGAATACAAAATAATCTCCAGAACACTCAACACTTGAGTAAGATTAAAAACACACAGAAATATGCAGGAACAGCTACGGATATTACTGTGCCAAAACCAAAGCCCAATTCTTCTGTACGGCCGCGGATCCGCGGCGCAAGCAAGGTATTGCCGCGGTTCCGCGGCGGTTTGTACGAATTACATGCTCGTTTTTCACAGTATATGTTATAATTCCCTGCTGATTTTTTGAAGTATTTTTAATGCAGAAAAAATTACATTTTTATAAAATTTCCAGAGAGGGGGTCTAGTTTGTCGTATCGCGGTTCGATCGGAGTTTTAACTTCGTAAACACGTCGCCTAATGCTCTAGCTAGGCTCTGACACCACTGTAGGGTTCCTAGTCACTCTTACAAGGGTTAATAAGACATCAACCATGCCCGAATAAAAATTTAGACGTGCCGAACAACCGAAAGCGGGGATCTTTGGTAGATTATTAGGGTTTAACATGCAAGTAAACATCTTTACAACTAAGAGTGAGGGATTACAACCTTTGTAGTCCGCTCCTTCGCTTCATAAGCTCTGAGTAGAAGTTCCTTCGCCGCGATCCACGATCTCCCGGACTCAAGAGAGGCTCCACAACTCGAACGATCCATGCTAGCTTGTAGTCTTCCTTTTCTCCGATGATCAACCTCGAAGTTTCTATAACTCAAGCTCTCTCTAATGAGGTGAACACCCTAATCTAATTGGCTAGAATAGATGAGGATGATGGAGTAGTATTTATGCTTTCTTTTTATATCAAATTCTCACACAAAATCATCACATGAAGAAAATCTAGAAAACTTTCTCAAAGCTCAAGGTTGAAGAAGAAGAATAAATCAATTAAAACCTTTTGTGATGAATAATGAAATGATATATGATTAATAATGTAACCATGGTCAACCATGACTAGGCTAACCCATGTAGAGAATTAACTAAGGCTAGGGTTTAGGTTGAGTTAAAGAATGAGTCATAAGAAAATATCAACCATAATATCTTAACTCATGATAAAAGAAAACCTTCTAGAAGGTTCATGAAAGAACTAACCCAATTCAAACCATAACCTTATTTAATCTCCACTAAACATGTTTCATTAGTAATCATATCATGTTACAATAATATATATCACATATATATTATATATTTATAACAAAAGAAAATAATACAATTAATATATATCGCATATATATCAATGTATTATCCGGTGAGAAAATGAAATAATAAAGCGAGCCAATATTAGATAATGTAATGCAATATATCATATATATTATTATACATTAACATATCGAATCAACACTTGATCCGACAATCCGGCTATATCGAATATAACCGACTAATATATCATGTACCGATTCATCGAATCAACACTTGATCCGATGACCCGACTCATATCTAAATATCACGAGAATATAATACGGTATCTCATATCGCATTATCCTCGGTCGTGCACATATCACATATATGCCCCTACTCTGTTTTGCCTGAGTCAAGAAACCTCTGTGTAGGACTCTAAAGAATCGTCAATACGCCGGTAGCAGGTGATGATCATATCAAACACCCACAAGCTGCAAGCGGTCAGCTAAACGTAACAGCCACCCAGGTATTGAGCGATCAGAAGATCAACAAGCTAGCCTGTGCATTCTCCTGTGAATCCAATCAGTAACACTCCCGTACAGTCCGGTCTCTTCGTCTGATATGTTGCATATCTAGTCTAGGGGTGGTATACGTCAGACCCCAGTAACCGATAAGTCGTGTCGATGTGAGGCTCATAACGGGTCGAGAAACTACTTGTAATACTTACCAGTAAATCTCTATATCAGCCCTGGACAGGGACTTCCAGTTATAGCCAATCGAACACAGCACAACATCAACTCCCTATACCGGGAGATACGAATCCCCTCCTATCGCTCATTGCCTCCATTGGATTCAGGACTGCACCCAAAAGCTACCATTTTGCACGCCCTCTTGGACGTGGTAAGATGGAAATCAAAGCACAGTGGGAATCACATAAGACTCTATGACGATCTCGGGTCTTCAGACTACCCTGTACCAGTGTCACTGGAGAACGGCCATCTAACGTGTGGTATATCACCATCTGGGAGTTCTCGGCGAGTCCGTCCAGTGTACCCAGTCTCCACTGAGCACCCGTACACCTTCTCTGATGTCAAAACACCGATGGATATGGGATCATCCATCGCCCATCATATGGGTCAAGATGCGTATACACTAGTCTACTCTGGTGTATCGATGCCCTGTCTCGACACACCCTCGACTATGAACATTTATAGGATGTACTCATCGACTACTCTAGCCCCACTAGTATGATCTCATCATAGTCCAAGTAGTCGAGTACATATCCTAAGGGCTTTATCAACATGTGAGAGTAAGACATTAAACTAATATAAGTCAACATGTTAAGATAAAGGAATACCAAATAGCATACTATCATGATGAGCAAGAAAGTCCTCTCTATATATATCCAAGCATCCATTATAATATACATCATATGTACAACAATGGCCTCTAGGGCATATACATAACTAACAGATATGATATTACAAGTCGCACTGGGTACAAAATAACAGTCATGCAAAACCAAAACATGTCCATCTGACAATCCCAAGTGATAGTCCCCCACAGACTCAACATCCATGCCAGCTCCGTTTGCAACTCTGAGGGTCATATCACCTTCCTTCAAAACCCTACGCTTTCTCAGTGCCTGCAAAGAATTAAAGATATGAGATCCTGATCCGGTATCCAATACCTAGGAAGTAGAGTTTATTGATAGACGGTTTTCAATATCATACACACCTGAAGCCGAAGCCATAACTTGCTTCGGGTCCTGGTTCTTGGCCTTCCAAGCCCTGCAATCTTTCTTCCAGTGTCCTTTCTTATGACAATAAATGCACTCTTCCTTCCCCACAAGCTGTCCCGCAACCTTTGCTACCTTTGCCTTTCCCTTGGCTTCCACTTTACTAACACCGCCCCTTGCTTTGGTGGGGGCCTTCTTCTTCTTTCCTTTGGCTTTCGCCTTGGACCTAGAAGAGGAAGCTCCTCCAACAAACAAAGTGGATTTTCCCTTACTTTCTGTAGGGTGCCCTCTGCACTCCTTAACATGTTTAGGAGTTCCGAAAGTTCAACTTCCAAACCTTGCATGTTGAAGTTCAGGATAAACTGGGCGTAAGTGGAAGGAAGGGACTAGAGAATCAAGTCAGTGTAGAGCTCGTTCTCTAACGTGGTCCCGAGATCCACGAGCTCTTCAATGTAGCCAATCATCTTAATCATGTGTTCCGCTACAGATGATCCGATGGCCAATCTCTCCGAAAACAACTTTTTCGAGACTTCGTATCTGGCGATACGGGATTTCTCTCCATACAGATCCTTAGTATGGAGAAATATGGATTCATGGTCCATATTCTCGTGCCTCCTCTAATGTTCATTGTCCATAGAGGCAAGCACGAGGCACTTGGCCTTCGCGCAGTCAATCTCCCAGGTCTTACGGATTTCCTTATCCGCGACGCTGGATTGAGGACCTGGGACAGGGGGAGATTTGGTGGTAAGGAGATACCCCAATTTGTCATAAGTGATTGCCATTTTGACATTCCTGAGCCAATCTTTGTAGTTTGTCCCTGTCAGTATATTTTTATCTAGTAGTAACTTAAGGCCGGTCATGATGTTTTGTCGCTGCAATTAGGAAAGAGAGAAGAAACACTTTAGCATGATGCTCTTGCAACTTTAGAGTGGTTTTTAGTTTGTCTAAACAGGATGGCTCCCACTGTTTCTCGAATCCTTCCTCAAACAAAAAAAGAAGAATTAGTCGGGATCAATCTCACCGTACAATACTTGCTTAACCGTTCAACCAGGCCAGTGTTGGTACTTCGAGGGAGGTTTTACGACGCTTTCGTAAAGTTCCTTAATTAAATAACCTCTTTTCCCTGTGGGCGTAGCCCCGCTAATACCTTTCTAGACACATACTTGGTTTATAGCATTGATCGTTAAGTGAGAAAGTTTCCCGAGGAGTAGCATATACTCACAGTAGATCGGGATCCAAATATGATTGCGTGATAAATCTGAAGGAATCCTACCAGAATCATCACACTCCAAATGGTATGCAGCACTAGCAAGTTTCAGTTTCTTTAGAAACCCCCGATGTGGATTTTTGCCCCATGCTCTTATGACCTTGATTTTGGCCAACAAATCATATGTCACATGTCAAGTTCTACCCGTCATTTTCCAGGTTAATTTGAACCCATCCGTACCTACCCTTGACTTTGGCCAACAAGGCAGTACGACTGTCCTAAACCAACGCATCTATCTATGCTACATATGAATATCCAATAGCTACCAATCACCATGCCTTGACTTTGGCCAACAAACACAGCTTGAATACTATTGACTATCCATATGAAATGACGGAGGGCTACGAATGGTTTTGGCGAAACCGTGAACGTAGTGAACGTAGTGAACTTGATATAATCGAAGGAACATGATAGCTTTTAAAAGGAGTGGTTCAAGCTCCGCATTTTTAAAAGTTTTCTGTTTTGAAAAGAAACCGAGTGGTTTTGAAATTGTTTCAACGGCTTAACTTTGGTTTATTTTCTTGCATTAATTTAATGCGTCCCATCAATTAATCCTACCATTGCAGAAAACAACAAAAATATGACGTACGCTTATGCCATCTGCATTCGCCACGGGGCCTCGTCATCACCCGTTAGGTTACTTAACTAACGACAGAGCGGGGGCTGGACTAGCACGGATGCAAAACATAAGCAACGCCTACTAGATATCATATATAGATATATACATTCGTCAGATGCAATGATAGCCATTCCAGATCACAGATGAAGACATTGGATATGCTAGGAATCCGTGTTTCGTTCGAGCCTGCAACAAAAGACGGATTACACGGTCGCTATGAATAGCCAAACCCCACCCTAGACCCCTACGGGTGCGGCAAACTACCCGCCAAGTACCCGAAGTGAAGCAACCTCCCTCAACAACGTGAGTAGGCCACTCGGCACTTCAAAGTACCTGGTAGTTTGTGCACCTCACCTTGGGTCTATCCTAGGAGCAAAAACAGTAAATGAAATAATATACATTGACGGCTACAACCTCATCCCGGATGTGCGGCCATAAAATAATATTACATCAATTTACAAATTACATCAAATGAAAGATAAAGAAAACTCTCATCTCACAACCCCCGGCTATTCATCCGCGACAATCCAACAAGTTCATATACACAATCCAACAATATTACAGATCACAGATATGCACAACCCCCACTAATCGACGTATAACGATTAGTCGACGTTCAGTGCATATATCACATTACAGATATAACCATTTAGCAAAAGTTTGTAGAATTTCGATCAAAATACCAATTTGTAACTACCCCAAACACAACATTGTTCTCTGGATAATATGGGCGGAAACAAAATATCTTGAAAATCCTAAAACACCATACTGAACAAACTACAGGAAACCCGAGTCGCGGCCGAGTCAACTCGGCCGCGGATCCACGACGAAACGCGTAGTTTCGCTGCGCTTCCGCGGCACGTTGACCGAGTCGTGGGCTCGTTTTTCCTGGTTGTTTCTAAAAAAACCCTGCACTGATTTTTAAGGTATGTGGAAATATTTTTAGGGCTGTTTTAAAAATCGGAAGAACGTATAATTTTTGACATGTCTCGCGATTTTTTCCGGATCGAAGTTCCAAACACTTTGCTAACATGCTAGTTGTTGTTTAGCTAGTCTTTGATACCACTATAAGTCCACGTTACCCACTCCGGTGCTTACGGGGAGGCGGAATATCTAAAAAACGATCTTTTAACACAAGGTAACATGGACTAGAACAAGAGGATCTTTGCTAAACAAAAACTAACAAACTAACTACAAGTTTAGCTACTCGGTTAGAAGGTTATACCTAGGTCTTGAACTCCTTCTCTTCTTGCTCCTTGGAGTGGTTTGAATGGCTCCTCCTCGTCGCCTTCTCTTTGCCGAAAAAAGATCCACCCGAAGGCCTCTACCTTGAGCTCCTACCTCAACCTAGAGGTAACTAAAGTGCTTGTCTTGCTAAACCTAGAACCCTAGAATGAGTAGAGTGAAGTCTTGAAGGTTTTATCTCAAGAGCTCATGGTTCTCAACACATGAGAGATGGGAGCTTTGAGAGGAAGAGGGAGAGCTCAAACATATGAGAGAGAAAGAGCAAGAGAGAATGAATATCTTTTTTACAACCATACTCTCATATGTGTGAATTATGAAAATATTAATAATAATTAAAGAAATTGTGATGGTTCATTTGGAATGACCATTATCATTTCACATTAAATGAATTTGCAAGAATCAAGAAGCATCTTTCATGTGAAATGATGACGGTCAAATTGTCAACATAAGTCAACCGGTCAACCAAAATCAAAAAGTCAACATAAGTCAAATGGTCAACCTAACCATGGCATAATTATCTTTAATTAATATCATTAATCATATTTCTCATTTTCATTAGGGTTTGGAAAAAGTCAACGGTCAACAACCCTAATGAGAATCCTCTGCCTCTGTCAACTATGCATATACACCCGCATCCGTGTTCCGAGGAACACGAATACAATGAGACAAAACCAATCCCAAAACAAATACTAGGATCTGGGTTAAACCAAAGCCCGCTAGTAATAACTGCCCGGTAACCAAACGTGCACAACTGCGCGGATGTGAACGAACCCCGTCGCAAAACCATGTGACCTCTACTCTGTTTTGTCCAAAGGCGAATAACCCTCTGTTTGGGACTCTAAAGACTCGACACTACGCTGGCAGTGGGTTTAACCACAGGCCGCAAGTGGTACTAGATGTACGTAACGGTCCCCAGGTAGATGCCGATAAGAAGACTGATGAGGCGAACCCATCCGAACTCCTACTGAGCCTGAATGTGACAATCTCCGTTCAGTCCGGTCTGTTCGTCTAAGAGTATCGCATGGCGGGCCTAGGTGGGAGGTATATGTCAGTCCCCTAATAGCAGTACAAGTCGTGTCGGAGTGTAGCCCAGAACACCATGAGATAACACTGGAAAACATACCAGTATATCTCACTTGCCCTGTCCAGGGATTTTGTGTAATGGCTCTCCTAGACACAGCGCAATATCAACCGCCAATACCGGGAAAGACGAATCCTGTCTAACCGTCACTGCCTCCAAGTGCTTCGGGACTGCACCCAACTGCTACCTATTTGCACGACTCATTTGAGCCGTGGTAGGGTAGCAATCTAAGAACAGTGGGAACACACTCGAGGCGAAGTGACAGTGTCAAGTCAGCGGACTAAGCTGTACTCATGTCACCTGGGAACAGATAACTGACGATAGGTATAGTACCAACAACCAGTTCCCGACGAGTCATGTCCAGTGTACTCGTAACCTAACGAGCACCCGCATACTTTCTCAAGTACGACGTACTAATAGCTGTGGGACAGACCATCTCCTCTGCTGGGATGAGAAGCGCATACGCTAGTCTACTCCGGAGTATCGATGCCCCGTCTCGATAATCCTACGACTAGAGACCTGTATAAGAATGTGCTTGTAGATTACCCATCCCCACTAGTGTGACTGCCATCACAACGCTGGTAATCAAGAAAAGATCCAAAGGGCTCCACTAATGTGTATAGGCGATATGCTAAAAGAAACAAATGCACACATTAAAGTAGAAACAAACCAAGTAGCATACTACCATTTTGAGCAAGATTGTCTATACAACTGTGAATATCCCAAGCTTCCATTAAGTAATATACAAACTAGAATGATACAGTAATGGCCTCTAGGGCATATACACTAACAACTAGGGCATCAAGGTAGCTACCCATGATGTCGTACAGGATGTAGAGATGTGTAGATGGATTGTAATATCTATGCTTGCCTTAGATCACTCAACACATGAGTTAACTAGAGCTTTGAGGAAGAAGGTGACCTTTTAGGAAATGCTAGTGAGGAAAGAGAATAATGATGAAGATAGCTCTCTCCCCTTTTTGCAACCTGAACCATATTGAAAATTCACTTGATAAATCAATATCAATTATCAATTATATGTTTCAAGTAACAAAAATGACTCATGGGCCAAAAACTCACCATGTGTCATAAGAAGCTAAGTCCATTTTCATGCAATTTCCACATCATCTTCTTATGTCATAATGTATTTTCATTTAAACCAAAATGAATAATAACAATATGACATGTCACCTTCTAGAAGCATCTTTGACCAATTTACAAAAATGCCCCTCGTCCGTACATACGTACCCGTATCCGTATTCCGAAAAATGCGGATACAAAAAGTCGAAAACAATCCATCAGTACAATACTAGGATCCGGCTTAAACCAAAGCCCGCTAGTATTGTCCGCCCGAATCATCATGAGCGCACGAGTACACGCTCGTGATCAAACCCTGTCATAAAACCATACGACTTCTACATCTTTTGTCCAATGCAGGGAAACCCTCTGTGTGGGACTCTAAAGACTCGACACTACGCTGTCAGTGGGTTTAACCACAGGTCGCAAGCGGCACTAGCTGTACGTAACGACCCCCAGGTATATGTTGATGAGAAGGCCAATGAGAATAACTCATCCGAACTCCAACTGAGCCTATCTGTGACAATCTCCGTACAGTCCGGTCTGTGCGTCTAAGAGTATCGCATGTCGGGCCTAGGGGGGCGGTAAACGTCAGATCCCTAATAGTGGTACAAGTCGTGCCGGAGTGTAGCCCAGAACACCCTGAGAAACTGCTGGAAATACTACCAGTAAATCTCGCTTGCCCTGACCAGGGACTTTGTGTAATGGCTCTCCAACACAGCGCGACATCAACCCCCAATACCGGGAGAGACGAATCCTATCTAACCGCCACTGCCTCTAAGTGCTTTGGAACTGCACCCAACTACTACCTATTTGCACGACTCCTTTGAGCCGTGGTAGGGTAGTAATTAAAGTAAAGTGGGAACACACTCGAGGCGAAGTGGCAGTGTCAAGTCGACGGACTAAGCTGTACTCATGTCACCTGGGAACTGCTATCTGACAATAGGTATATTACCAACCAGCAGTTCCCAACGAGTCCTGTCCGGTGTACTCATAACCTAATGAGCACCTGTATACTATCTCCAGTACGACGTATTAATGGCTGTGGGACAGACCATCTCCCCTGCTGGGATGAGAAGCGTACACACTAGTCTACTCTGGAGTATCGATGCCCTGTCTCGATAATCCTACGACTAGGGACCTATATAAGGATGTGCTTACAGACTACCCAGCCCCCACTAGTGTGACTGCTATCACAATGCTGGTAATCAAGCAATGATCCTAAGCGCTCTACTAATATGTATAAGCGATATGTTAAAAGAAACACATGCACATATTGAAGTAGAAACAAACCAGGTAGCATACTACCATTTTGAGCAAGATTTTCAATACAACTGTGAATATGCCAAGCTTCCATTAAGTAATATACAAACCAGTATGATACAATAATGGCCTCTAGGGCATATACACTAACAGAAAGTTCTTCAAATGACACTTCTTTTAAGTCTTTTCACATTTTTCTTTATTTATTAATTTTTCTTTTTAATAAAATGATCCTAGAAAAATCTAGAACTATGAAGAGTATTTGAAAAAGAATTATGCATAAACACACTTGATTCAAAGATGTCTTGTTTCACTTTGTAAAATTAACTCATTTCAATTTTGTAATTTACACTAATTTAATGTATAATTAAAGCTTATGTTAATATTTAAATTTAATTAATTACGGAAAATATTTTAATAAACTAATAATTTATAAGTCACTAAATAAACACCAAATACTAGTTAATATATCGTTAAAATAGGTATTTTTAAATTTATGATGAAAAATAATTATGGTTAAGTTTTATGAAAAAATACGGTTTATTTTACCGAAAATCAGAAAATTGGCCTAAAGGATTTTTATTTATTTATTTATTTTTAAAACGTTACAATTAGATAAGATAATAACCAATCTAATCTTACAAGAGCATACGCTAAGTGTTTTCTTCTCTCTCTCTCTCCAAGTAGCGACCATGTCAGGCCTTAATCAAGATAATAATATGGATGTATTAACCGAACCCGCTTGTTATACTAAATAGGGGAACGTTGGTTCGGCACTTTCTTATAATTGTTATAAATCCGAGCATGAATAAGGGAATATCCGGATTCCAAAGCCACCCAAACGAAGAAAAAGCATGTTGATGCATCTTCTTCGGGTGTGTTAGTTACCGAGAACTGTTTCTCAGTACACTTTACGTCCTGGGTATTAGATACTGGATCGGGATCCCACATATGCAATATGTTGCATGGGCTAAGAAAAGGTAGAGAACTGGGAAAACGTGATCATTCTCTAATGTCACGACCCGAAAGAGCACGTGATTGGCCCTTGAACCATATGAAATCTATAGGACTCCATCTGATCCAAGTAAGCCAAAAGCCCAAAAATCTAAAACCATTGTAAGAGTAAGTAAAGAAAACTGGTTTAAAGAAGTGAAGAAAAACATGTTTGTAGTCAAGGTTTTTAAATAACTAAGCCGAATATGCATTTTAAAATGTAAAGTCTTTTCTAAAAATTTCGGCAGAGTTTCTTTGGTAAATGCTGGCCCCGAACGGGGTACAACAAGAACAATATATATGCAATGATAAAAGGCATCCCCAAGCGGGAGCTAGCTCTTCGTCAATCGACGGTCACAACCACGCAAACAATATAATATACAACGCCGAATGGCGAGGGTCAAAACTCAAAAGAATCCCAATAAGCATGAAAACCGTAATACTGCTAAGCGCGACTCTAAGGTCGAAATAATACATCACTAGTGTCTAAGTATGAAACAATATACAAGTTTTGATTGATGGAATTCTAGATACAAAGGAATAATACATGTACAATGGTGGTTCTTGATGCAAAAGAACCCACCTACCAAATGCAATTCACCCGCAAGGAAGCAGTGTGCCAGAAATGCTGCTATGGAACCTGTACGGAAAAACCTGCAAGAACTGTGGCACAACGGGGGTGAGTTGCCAACTCGTGAATAGAAAATATCTACAAGCAGAAACCGAATGCATGACATAATCCTAGGTCAATACAATCAGATATATAAACCTCAAAGAATAAGCCTGAAGCATGATAAGGTGGCAATGTAACATCTAAACATGTAGGTAGTGCCAAATACTCGTGTCAGTGCCTCAGGTAATAACATGTCATAAACATAACATATGTCTGCATGAAGTAAATATGATGAAGTATCAAAATGAATATCAATACACATATAATAGCGTCCCATTCCACTAATATTGGCGTAAGGGTATATATAACAGCGCCCTCATACCCTGTTATATATATAAATGAAGTATGATCAATGTAATAATAGTCTGTATAAATGTGGATTCCGTCCACCTGTCACCCAAATGACAATAAGCATCATGCATATAAATGTGAGGATATAATCAAAATCATGGAACATCATGAAACCTGTGCCTAGCATCGGCACGTAAATCTTCGTCCATATGGGGCTCCATCTGCGGTATCGGCCCTCGCCCCCGGCAGCACGGGTAAACCCATGTCCATCTCTCAACTCCGGTCGGTATCCCCCGGATATCCGCCGAGATCAAATACAATCACCGGTAGGTACTCGCCCACCTCCAGGCTCAATCGGCATAATCCTTCGATCATCTTGCCAAGGGGAACCATACCGGGCCCCACCATGTACCCTCATACGACACACACTCCTTGTATGGGGTATATAATCAGAACCGATAAATCTCATGGTGGCTGCGCAAATATCATATCAAGGAAACCGGGTCTTTCAAATAAGTACATACTCTCTTTTAAAATTATCCACGGTTCCCAAATCCATAAATATCATGAAAACAATATCCCAATGGGCATAATCAGAAAGCATGATGTATGTGACATATAATTGAGATGCAAGTATAACAGTATATCATGCAACATAGAATAGTGGTATGCACATACAAAGTCATATCCTGATGCAATAATACTACTGTGTAGTGACATGGCAATTATCGATGATGAAGTGTGTGAGCCGGCAAGCACGTGTACGTGGAACATATGCATCATCGATAATGGTGCTGGTGTCCTAACAGCATGATTGCAATATAGAAATAAACACATGCAATGCGATGCGGAATCGAATAATAAATGCAACAGTGAAGAATATACACCAATATGTACATGTCCTGTAGTGGTGCCATTTGAAATAAGACGAATCGGGGTTTTGGTAAAATAAGGGTTACGATGTTTTTAAGAATAGATACGTCTTATGAAAATACCCGTATAATCCCTTTACTTGTCCTTAATATACTCCCGATTCGTTAGTTTTGAAATAGGTATGACTCGGGTCTAGTCTAACATCTACTAAGCCAAGTCCATCACGAGGTGTATGGAAACCACCTAAATCTGAGTCGATATATATATATATATATATATATATATATATATATATATATATATATATATATATATATATAATAGTCAGTGATCCCGCCTCAATAGTATCGCGTACGATACAGTACATCATCTGACGTCCTCGAGTCATGAGTGCGGATCTATCATCAATATAAAGCTCGTACGGTAAATCGTCGTACGTCATCCCAATAGCTGGGCACGGGTCAATATCACAATCAGCTCATCAATTATTTGGTATCCTCATCATCATATCACATAATCTGGGGTACTGATCTAAGTCTAGTACAACTGATACCATCAATAGAACTGCGTGTGTAAACACACGTCCAAAGGCTCGCTAGAGATCACATGTCGTATCCCAAATACGAATCATATCAAATCACCGATCTCGCGGCACAATGCCCAATATCAACGACTCATCTCCAATGTCGTCCAATATCATCATCATCACAGTATATGTATAGCAAAACAACATGTATATGCGTGTGGGTGTAAACCTATCCTAGGGTTCGCAACTAGGAAATATTCTAGTTTACTTCTAACCCTATCACATCTAACACATCTCAAATAATCCACTACACTATACTATCATAAATAAAATATACTATATAAACTATGGACTGCGGGGGTGCTATACGCCATTCACCCGACTTCCCCCGTAGATATAATCTACTCACCTTGCGTCTTCGTTGTGGACGTCACCACGCGTTTGCTTGTAGTCCCGAAGACTTCATGGGGTACCTACACATTAACGTATCGCAAATGCGTACCAAAACCAAATCATCACTAAAACGGCATACGAAAACCAAAACGATACGCTATGGGGCCTATAGGTTAGAACCTATGGGTACGCCTCCAAAACCAACAATCAATCCTCGATACCGTCGTATAAACGCCAAATAGTCGAGGTAAAACACAATACGTAAATTCAGAATTTAAAATACGGAATACAGAAACACGAATCCAAAACAGCAACTAAGGAAATAGGCTCCAGATTTCACCCTAGGTAAAATTAGATAAATCTATATATACTAGGGGTCTAATCTATACATGTAGGAGCAGCAGAAACAAAACGAGACAAAATGGGGCAGGTCTGGCCGCAAGTTGCGGCCAATTAGAATAAATTGGCGGCCGAAGAAGAGAGTTAGGGGCTGGGGTCTTGGGGTTAGCTTCCTGGGTGCCTGCACATGTCACTGTACAATCAATTTTATTTTCAGAGTCTCGGGGTAAAAGAAGATTCAATGTAACCATCACAGATTTCACAAATTCTGCGATATCGGTTTCTAAATCCTTATTCCGGGTTTCAAGTCTCAGGTTTAGGTGTCAATTCATACACTAGGGTGTTTGTATAGTCTCTACTGATCTAAATTTCTCATCATAACCCAAATTTCCTCAAACCCTAACTAGGTTTATCCTTAAGTCACCAAATCAAACAATATCGGTTCTAAACTAGCATGAGGGTATAAGAAATGCTTAAACTAATCTAATGGTCCGGAAAATACCTCATTTGGAAACTCAAGAATTTTCTTGAGTTTCCCTAGTGGCCAAAATCATTGCTTCCTTGGTCCAATGTGTAGATCTTGAGCTTGTGCACACTTTTAATGAAATGGGGGTAGGGTTTTGGTGATGTTTTAGAGATGAATTAAAGGGATTTAGTGGGAGAGAGGAAGGGGCAGCAGCAGCTGCTGAGAATGGAGAAGGAGATATGAGCGATAATGAGAGGGAGAGAGAGAAATCCAAGTCAAAAGATGCACCATGCCTCATTAAATGCACTTGTCCCCTTTTCGTTTCCTTTCCTTTTTCTTTTTCTTTTCTTTTCCTCCAAAAACCCTTCTCACAAGAATAGTAACCCCAAAAGAAACATGGCAAGAAAAAAAGTAACACAAGTGTGATAAAAATGATATGTGCATGTTTTGCACAAAAATGCTAAAAAACCGATTAGCGATTTTTAATCGCGATTAGCACTAAATGAGCATATAACTAATCATAAAAACTTAAAAATGGCATAATTCTATAAAATACCCTATTTTATAATTTTTCATAATTTTTCTAAATTTTTCTGTATTTAATTATACCAAAATATTAAAATATTCAATAAAATTATATTAAATTATAAAAATTCCCAAAAAAAAATATTTTATTTTATGAAATGCTACAATCTTCCCCCCTTAAATAAATTCGGCCCCCGAACTTAAATTTAAACCCCAATACTAAAACATTTCAGTAAAAATCCAAATTGTCGGGGCTCCGAAAACATCAATACATACCGAATATCATAAAAATGTACTGCTCTACTAGAAATCAATCCCCAAAATGTATATATAAGAAAATCCTGTGCGTCTGATGCGCAAGGAATCAAAATCCATATATGTATCATACATGGGCACCAAACAACATCTAGGTGCAACGGATGTGCACGAAACATCTGTCATAGGCAACGTGTGTGCCTGACAGCAAAATCAGGTGTGCCTGACAGCAAAATCAGGTTTATCTGACATGCACAAGGAATCCGGATTTAGCGCATCTGGTGTGCGCTAAAATCGTATCAAAACACTAAAGGTGCATGAAAACTATGCTGGAAGCGTAAATCAAATCACTGGAATAAAATAGGCATGAAATCACAATCAATACCTCAACGTAATAACTATGCATAAAATATAAATACCCAGTGGGTGCAACCATGGTGCACAAAAACAAATATCATGAAACTCAGCCATCAAGACTAAATCATGGAAACAGAACGCCCAAAATACCGAAATCCATAGTGATGGATTCGTGATAATCGAATCACAAATCATAAATACCGTCGCCGGTAGTCCCTCCTTCAAAGTCGAGAAGGTGACGGTGCATCCAATGCTAGCTGCGCAAGATATCTACTTGCTTCTTGCTCACGGTCTGGCATCCTCTGTCACTGGGTACTTATCTTCTCTGTGGATTACTAATCTCACAATTAATCGGCTCATCGGCCCTGTCAGGTGTGCTAACGGGGATGATTCCGTTCTGGCACTTCTCTGGTCATCTCTCGGTCAATCCTCACTACCACTCGTAAAGCAGCATGTCACTGGCGTCGGCCTCTAATTCTTTGAATGCATATCACATCTGATCCTTGGTGCAAATATCATTGCAGCAGTATCCTGGAAGGAATCCCGCTCAGGGTCTCTTCCGAGCTTGCCTATGCCTATCTGTACGGAGGCTGGTACTCTTGCATAATCTCTTCTCGCTCGATGGACATCTGCGTCCTCAGCACCGCATTCTCTCGGAAATTGGTCGAATCCCAACGCCTCTGTAAGCATATCAGGTCTCCGGTCTCGATGGAAAGTAATGACAGCTCGTCAGCGTCTCGCATGAACCTCTTGTCCCGCTTGTCTGTATCATCGTCCATATCAACGTCACGTCTTTATCTGCGCACTGCAACGTTCTCGGCTACGGTCCATCCAAAGTCTCCCGCATATCTCTTTTCTGCCGAATTGCCCGGAAGTCATCGTCCTTTACTGAAGCTAATTCTTGTTCCGGAACGGCTGCATACTCATCGCGCATCTTTCTGGAAGCTATATCCGTATACATTGCCTCTGCGTGCGTATCGCATCTCTGACGTCAGCGGAGTGGGACGCCATCTCGTCGAAATCTCTTGCGAACTCTTTACTTCACTCTGCTTCAATGTCGACTGCTTCGGACTCGTCTCATCGTGGCTGCATGGACTGTGCTCTAACGGATATACTCGTATCTGGAGTCTCCCAAGCAATGCATCCCATCACATGATATCCGAATGATGTTGAATCATTCGATCGACTCGTCAGAACCTCATAATCCCCCAAGAGATCAACATCTTGAGTACAGTTTAATAGTATCGAGTACATGCCACAACGTCGGTGGCCAGCCGTAGAAGGGCAAACCCAAGCCTCACTAATGGCGCCGCGGAACTGCCGCAAACCCTAAGGTTCAAAGTCTTTCACACGGTCATTAAGTCGAGTTAGGGTTTCATTCTTCTAGAGGGTCCATGGAATCGCCTGCATGTCTTTCCGTATACTTTAAACTTGGAAAATGGGCTCCTGACATTCGATCGTCTCTGTCGACTCTCAACGTCTCCGCGTGAAGTCATCTCTAACTGGAAGCAATCTATCTGATGACCTCGCATCGGGGTAAGCAAACGAACACCTGTCCTAGTCATTCATCCTCGGGTGACTAGCGACTCACCATCATCTCTCTAAGTATATACTCATGCTGCAGTAGCTCCAATCGTCTGGGCGATATCTCGTCATTTGCAGCAACAACCGGCTCATTCGTCTGTACGCTGAACATCGCCTCAATCCTCCAGGAAAGGCGATACATTGGCGGTCCTCTCTAAATCGGTCTGCTCTAGATCTGAGTAAGACTCTCCACACTGGAAATCTTCAACTCATCTAGGCCTGCTCCGGCGCATAAATCGGACGAATCACCTTCGTCTCTCAAATCAGGTAGAAAAGCTATCATCTGTCTCATATCTGCCTGGAAGCTCCGGCGATCTCAGCTCGTAAGCTCCGGAAGCGACATCATGTCAATCTCAGCAACAGCTGGTCCATCTGTCTGCACGGTAGGCGACATCATAATCTCTGAGGTATGTTGTACATCAACAGTCCTCTCTCAACTGGCAGCTCTAACAATGGCCCGATCATCCGGCGCAAAACCAAGCACTTGCCTCCACTAGAGGTCACAATCACCAATACTAACTCAAGACGTTCCCATGTCACCAGAAAACACAATGGTCGGCCCTCGTACCAGACGAGCTCGCCCTGACCATAACCCTAGAAGCAGTCCAAACTGCGCTCAAACATGGCGATATGAACCTCAATCAAGTATCGAAGAGAGCAGATCAATGGCAAGAAAGAAAACAACAGATCCAGAGTGGATACATGATCATAAGAAGGAACAACATCAATGAAGGTATGATCATGAAACTAATAGAATCGAGGATCTCAAATGGATGTATAATAATGGATATGAAGAGAATCACTGATCTCGAAAATATGTACATCCTAAGGTTCCTTAAGCGGAGTGGCGTGTCGTAAGTATGCCGCGGAACATACCCACGGTACGTCACTCAACTTTAGTCACCTATTCCATCAACCAAGGGTCATCCTACGCGACGAAAGTTCGGGTCTAATACCCCCTCGACTAAGTCTAAGTTCCGTAAGGTCAAGCCTAAGTTCTGCATATATATATACGCCCTAGGCTCCACATAGTCAAACTTAGACTCGAACCAAGGTTAACCTAGCGCTCTGATACCAACTTTGTCACGACCCGAAAGAGCACGTGACTGGCCCTTGAACCATATGAAGTCTATAGGACTCCATCTGATCCAAGTAAGCTAAAAGCCAAGAAATCTAAAACCATTTTAAGAGTAAGTAAAGAAAACTGGTTTAAAGAAGTGAAGAAAAACATGTTTGAAGTCAAGGTTTTTAAATAACTAAGCCGAATATGCATTTTAAAATGTAAAGTCTTTTCTAAAAATTTCGGCAGAGTTTCTTTTGTAAATACTGGCCCCGAACGGGGTACAACAAGAACAATATATATGCAATGATAAAAGGCATCCCCAAGCGGGAGCTAGCTCTTCGTCAATCGACGGTCACAACCACGCAAACAATATAATATACAAAGCCGAATGGCGAGGGTCAAAACTCAAAAGAAACCCAATAAGCATGAAAACCGTAATACTGCTAAGCGCGACTCTAAGGTCGAAATAATACATCACTAGTGTCTAAGTCTGAAACAATATACAAGTTTTGATTGATGGAATTCTAGATAAAAAGGAATAATACAAGTACAATGGTGGTTCTTGATGCAAAAGAACCCACCTACCAAATGCAATTCACCCGCAAGGAAGCAGTGTGCCAGAAATGCCGCTATGGAACCTGTACGGCAAAACCTGCAAGAACTGTGGCACAACGGGGGTGAGTTTCCAACTCGTGAATAGAAAATATCTACAAGCAGAAACCGAATGCATGACATAATCCTAGGTCAATACAATCAGATATATAAACCTCAAAGAATAAGCCTGAAGCATGATAAGGTGGCAATGTAACATATAAACATGTAGGTAGTGCCAAATACTCGTGTCAGTGCCTCAGGTAATAACATGTCATAAACATAAGATATGTCTGCATGAAGTAAATATGATGAAGCATCAAAATGAATATCAATACACATATATTAGCGTCCCATTCCACTAATATTGGTGTAAGGGTATATATAACAGCGCCCTCATACCCTGTTATATATACAAATGAAGTATGATCAATGTAATAATAGTCTGTATAAATGAGGATCCCGTCCACCTGTCACCCAATTGACAATAAGCATCATGCATGTAAATGTGAGGATATAATCAAAATCATGGAAACATCAAGAAACCTGTGCCTATCATCGGCACGCAAATCCTCGTCCATATGGGGTTCCGTCTGCGGTATCGGCCCTCGGCCCCGGCAGCACGGGTCAACCCATTTCCATCTCTCAACTCCGGTCGGTATCCCCCGGATATCCGCCGAGCTCAAATACAATCACAGGTAAGTACTCGCCCACCTCCAGGCTCAATCGGCATAATCCTTCGATCATCTTGCCGAGGGGAACCATACCGGGCCCCACCATGTACCCTCATACGACACACACTCCTCGTATGGGGTATATAATCAGAACCGATAAATCTCATGGTGGCTGCGCAAATATCATATCAAGGAAACCGGGTCTTTCAAATAAGCACATACTCTCCTTTGAAATTATCCACGGTTCCCAAATCCATAAATATCATGAAAACAATATCCCAATGCGCATAATCAGAAAGCATGATGTATGTGACATATAATTGAGATGCAAGTATAACAGTATATCATGCAACATAGAATAGTGGTATGAACATACAAAGTCATATCCTGATGGAATAATACTACTGTGTAGTGACATGGCAATTATCGATGATGAAGTGTGTGAGCCGGCAAGCAAGTGTACGTGGAACATATGCATCATCGATAATGGTGCTGGTGTCCTAACAACATGATTGCAATATAGAAATAAACACATGCAATGCGATGCGGAATCGAATAATCAATGCAACACTGAAGAATCTACACCAATATGTACATGTCCTGTAGTGGTGCCATTTGAAATAAGACGAATCAGGGTTTTGGTAAAATAAGGGTTACGGTGTTTTTAAGAATAGATACGTCTTTTGAAAATACCCGTATAATCCCTTTACTTATCCTTAATATACTCCCGATTCTTTAATTTTGAAATAGGTATGACTCAGGTCTAGTCTAACATCTACTAAGCCAAGTCCATCAGGAGGTGTATGGAAACCACCTAAATCTGAGTCGATATATATATATAATAGTCAGTGATCCCTCCTCAATAGTATCGCGTACGATACAGTACATCATCTGACGTCCTCGATTCATGAGTGCGGATCTATCATCAATATAAAGCTCGTACGGTAAATCGTCGTAAGGCATCCCAATAGCTGGGCACGGGTCAATATCACAATCAGCTCATCAATTATTTGGTATCCTCATCATCATATCACATAATCTGGGGTACTGATCTAAGTCTAGTACAACTGATACCATCAATAGAACTGCGTGTGTAAACACACGTCCAAAGGCCCGCTAGAGATCACATGCCGTATCCCAAATACGAATCATATCAAATCACCGATTTCACGACACAATGCCCAATATCATCGACTCATCTCCAATGTCGTCCAAAATCATCATCATCACAGTATAAGTATAGCAAAACAACATGTGTGTGCGTGTGGGTGTAAACCTATCCTAGGGTTCGCAACTAGGAAATATTCTAGTTTACTTCTAACCCTATCACATCTAACACATCTCAAATAATCCACTACACTATACTATCATAAATAAAATATAATATATAAACTACGGACTGCGGGGGTGCTATACGCCATCCACCTGACTTCTCCCGTTGATATAATCTACTCACCTTGCGTCTTCGTTGTCGACGTCACCACGCGTTTGCTTGTCGTCCCGAATTCTTCATGTGGTACCTACACATTAACGTATCGCAAATGCGTATCAAAAACAAATCATCACTAAAACGGCATACGAAAACCAAAACGATACGCTATGGGGCCTACAGGTTAGAACCTATGGGTACGCCTCCAAAACCAACAATCAATCCTCGATACCGTCGTATAAACGCCAAATAGTCGAGGTAAAACACAATACGTAAATTCAGAATTTAAAATACGGAATACGGAAACACGAATCCAAAACAGCAACTAAGGAAATAGGCTCCAGATTTCACCCTAGGTCAAATTAGACAAATCTATATATACCAGGGGTCTAATCTATACATGTAGGAGCAGCAGAACAAAAATGAGACAAAATGGGGCAGGTCTGGCTGCAAATTGTGGCCAATTGGAATAAATTGGCGGCCGAAGAAGAGAGTTAGGGGCTGGGGTCTTGGGGTTAGCTTCCTGGGTGCCTGCACATGCCATTGTACAATCAATTTTATTTTCAGAGTCTCGGGGTAAAAGCAGATTCAATGTAACCATCACAGATTTCAAAAATTCTCCGATATCGGTTTCTATATCTGTATTCCGGGTTTCAAGTCTCAGGTTTAGGTCTCAATTCATACACTAGGGTGTTTGTATAGTCTCTACTGAGCTAAATTTCTCATCATAACCCAAATTTCCTCAAACCCTAACTAGGTTTATCCTTAAGTCACCAAATCAAACAATATCGGTTCTAAACTAGCATGAGGGTATAAGAAATTCTAAAACTAATCTAATGGTCCAGAAAATACCTCATTTGGAAACTCAAGAATTTTCTTGAGTTGCCCCTAGTGGCCAAAATCATTGCTTTCTTGGTCCAATGTGTAGATCTTGAGCTTGTGCACACTTTTAATGAAATGGGGGTAGGGTTTTGGTGATGTTTTAGAGATGAATTGAAGGGATTTAGTGGGAGAGAGGAAGGGACAGAAGCAGCTGCTGAGAATGGATAGGGAGAGATGAGGGATAATGATAGGGAGAGAGAGAAATCCAAGTCAAAAGATGCACAATGCCTCATTAAATGCACTTGTCCCCTTTTCTTTTCCTTTTTCTCTTTCTTTTCTTTTCCTCCAAAAACTCTTCTCACAAGAATAGTAACCCAAAAGAAACATGGCAAGAAAAAAAGTAACACAAGTGTGATAAAAATGATATGTCCATGTTTTGCACAAAAATGCTAAAAAACCGATCAGCGATTTTTAATCGCGATTAGCACTAAATTAGCATATAACTAATCATAAAAACTTAAAAATGGCATTATTCTATAAAATACCCTATTTTATAATTTTCCATAATTTTTCCAAATTTTTCTGTATTTAATTATACCAAAATATTAAAATATTCAATAAAATAATATTAAATTATAAAAATTACCAAAAAATAATATATTTTTTTAAAATGTTACATCTAAAAGTAGGGAATGGTGCAAGTGTTGCAGCTAAAGCAGTTGGTGAATATCACCTTGTATTACCAAATGGGAATACATTGATTTTGAACGACTGTTATTACGTACCCTCTATGATATGCAATTTAACATAAATTTCTTTATTAGATAAAGAAGGATATAACTTTGTAGTAGAGAATAATGTTATCTAAATCAAGTGTTGATTGGGTTTGGTGCATTATGTAACGGTTTATATGTTCTGAATCAAAACGCAGTTCTTAACGTACAGAACACACACAAGAGGAAGAGTTCAGAAATGAACGAATCCTTCTTGTGGTATTATAGACTAGGTCATATCAATGCGACACGACTAGCTAAGTTACATAAGGATGGATATTTGAATCCGTTCGAATTTTCATCTTATGAAACTTGCCAGTCATGTCTTAAAGGCAAGATGACCAAAACTCCGTTTACTGGACACGAGGAGAGAGTTACAGAACTCTTGGGACTGATACATAGTGATGTATGCGGTCCCATGTCTACACATGCCAGGAATGGTTTCTCGTACTTCATTACATTCACTGACGATCTCTCATGATTCGGTCATGTGTTCCTGTTGAAACACAAGTATGAAACTTTTGAGAAATTCAAAGAATATAAGCATGAAGTTGAGAACCAGACGGGTAAAAGTATTAAAATCCTTCGATCCGATCGGGGAGGAGAATAGAATGTCGTGTTTCAGTCCATTGCCACAATTATTGTATAGTAAGCGTTATTGGATAGAAGGATTGAATCAATTTCTTTCATTCATCATTTTCAAGCGCGGAATTCCGTGACTATCTAAAAGAGAATGGGATTCTTTCTCAGCTTACTCCTCCGTATACACCACAGCACAATGGTGTATCGGAGCGGAGGAATCGCACCCTATTGGATATGGTGCGCGCTATGATGAGCACCGTTGAGTTACCTATTTCCTTCTGGGGTTATGCGCTTGAGACAGAAGCATACCTATTGAATCAAGTTCCATCTAAATCTGTACCTACCACACCATATGAGATATAGAGTGGAAAGAGACCATATCCTAAACGAGTTAAGATATGGTGTTGTCCGGCCTATGTCAAAAGGAAAAATCCAGACAAACTCGAGGCACGATCAGTTCTTTGCAAGTTTGTGAGATATCCAAAGAATTCACAAGGATATATCTTCTACCACGCTGAGTAACAAAAGATATTTGTTTCTCAATACGCCACCTTTTTAGGAAGGAATTTCTTGTAAAAGAAATTATTGGCAAAGAGATAGAGCTGGAAGAAGTTCCAGCGGCACAAACAACAACTGACGATTTATTGGAACCAGAGGATTCAGTAGTCTCCAACGAACCCCAGCCTCTCCGCCGATCTAGTAGGGTTCCTCATCCACCTGAGAGATACTACGGGTTTCTCATTGATGGTGGGAGCGAGGATTGCATCATGGAAGATGATGACCTAACTAGCTTCGAGCAGGCCATCACGAGTGGGGACTCTGTGAAATGGCTGGATGCAATGCGATCTGAGATGGAATCTATGTACACCAACAAAGTATGGACTTTGGAAGTTTCTTCAGAAGGGGTAAAACCCATTGGGAGGAAATGGATCTTTAAGAAGAAACTTGGTGTAGATGGAAAAGTTGAGACATTCAAAGATGGACTTGTTGCAAAAGGTTTTCGTCAACGACCAGGTGCGGATTATGATGAAACTTTTTCTCCAGTAGCTATGCTTAAGTCCATCCAGATCCTACTTGCCATCGCTTCATACTATGACTACGAAATCTGGCAAATGGATGTTAAGACCGCCTTTCTAAATGGTGATTTAGAAGAAAGAGTGTACATGACTCAGCCAGAGGGCTTCGTGGACAGTGGGAGCAGCGGAAAGGTGTGCAAGCTGCTTAAATCAATCTACGGGTTGAAGCAGGCATCATGGAGTTGGAACATCTGTTTTGATGTGGTAGTCAAAGAGTTTGACTTCATCAAAAACATAGATGAACCTTGTATATACAAGAAGGTGGCAGAGAGTAAGGTCATCTTCCTCGTATTGTACGTGGTTGCATACTCTTGATAGGAAATGATGTTCCTATGCTGCACTCGGTCAAGCTCTTCTTATCACAAAGATTCTCAATAAAAGATCTAGGTGATGTCTCCTACATATTGGGGATTAAGATCTGTAGAGATAGATCTAAACGGATGTTGGGATTGTCCCAATCCAGGTACATAGACACCATACTAAATAGGTTTAGTATGAAAGATTCCAAGCATGGGAATTTACCTACGATCTCAAGACTCGCTCTCTCCAAAGAGATGTCTTCCAAGACTGATTTGGAGAGAGCTCGCATCGCATGCAAGGGATACCCTATGCTTCGGTAGTAGGCTCTATCATGTATGCGATGTTATGTACCAGACCCGATGTAGCATACTCACTAAGTATAGTGAGTAGGTATCAAGAAGATACAGGAGAGAATCACTGGACAGCTGTGAAGAACATTCTCAAGTACTTAAGAAGGACTAAAGAGATGTTCTTGGTGTATGGTAATGGTGAACTCCAGGTCGAGTCCTCTACCGATTCGAGCTTCTAGAGTGATAAGGAAGACTTTAAGTCGGTCTCGGGATTTGTCTTCACCCTTAATGGAGGGGCGGTTTGTTGGAAGAGTTCCAAGAAAGAAACCGTGGCAAACTCGACGATGGAGGCTGAATACATCACTGCCAACGATGCTACCAAAGAGGCTGTCTGGATGAAGAAGTTCATTGCTGAGCTTGGTGTGGTTCCATCCATTGAGCATCCAGTACCTGTGTATTGTGATAACAATTGAGCGATGGTGATCAGTCGAAAATATTGCATTTTTAACAAATCAATTTCCCTACCATTTGCACACATCTAAAGGTGTTCGGAATAAATATAGCACATATTAGCAATTTGACTGTAAAATACCAAATAACATGTGTTATATATTATAACCGACATTTTGAGGGAAATTGAGTGTTTATCATTGCATGCATCATCTGTGTATATCGCAACACTTGTCTCGAGAATCTGTGCAGGAAATTCCAGGTAAAAGAGCCGAAACTGTGGAAAGTGCTGATATAAATACGTCAAGTCTTTGACCTGAGATCTGGCAGAAATAAAGAAAGAATAAAAAGATTCCAAGCATCCCAGAAAGTGCCAAAAAGCAAACACAGAACAGCCCAGAAGTTCCAAGCACAGAGGCCTCCAAAGCGCTGCGGATCCGCGGCCGTAGGGCCTTATTGGCGGCGGATCCGTGGCACCATGGACACGTCATCGCTCCAAATTTCCCCACGTGCTTTCTCATAACGACCAATGCTTCCAGAAGACTCCATATGACCACGTGGCTTTATCCAGAAGGCTTGGCCTAACAACCTTATCCTAGAATATTCCTCATTCTAGAATATTCCCTCCAACAAACTTCTTCTAGAAGCCTCTCTCTAACAACCTAGCTTTGGAGGGAAGATTCAAAATGTGGATTATAAAATGAGATCTAGATCTAGGGTTTTGGGTTGTTCATTTTTTTGTTGAGTTGTTCATTTTTTTGAGGGAGTTAGTTAGTGAGTGGTTAGTTTTGGTGGGAAAAATTGTAGATCCAAATCAAAATTCAAATCGAATTGAGTGACACAATTTGATCGAAATCAAGATCTATCGAGTGTCGATTCAAGCAAGAAGCCTTCAACCTTTTATAAGCGACGCCGATCTTCAACCGAGCAAGTGATCCAAGACGATCCGCGACTCACGGAGACGATGCGAAGCTAATTCGACGATCGAGTTCTTTCCTCAATTCTTGTAGTTCGTGAGCGAATTGTAACGGAATTTTTGATTAATAAAAGGTGAAATTTCTTTATCTTGGTTATCTTTATATTTGAGCATTATGATGAGTTTTCGATTCTTGATTGATTTCTTTGTTATGATGCTTAAGCAAAAACTCCACTCGTGGAGGAATCGAGAGAATAGATAGATGATGATGATTACAATCTTGAAACGATTCTTAAGTCCTATGAGTTTTGTAAACTCTAGAAAATTGAATCATCGACAACCTAGTTTTGAGCGAGATGCTTAATTGAATGTTTTCGCTCTTAATTAGAGATCAACGATCGGTGATTGAATTTCCTCGAGGCTAGAATTTGAATGCTAATCAACGAAAGGACAAGGGATAGAAGGAGAAACCCTAGTTTCTTCAATAGATCCCTAATCCTCGTTGATCGTCATCGATCTAGCAACAAATCATCAATGGATAAGAATACGTAATCACAAGTCTTCATCCTCACTATCGATTCGATCGATTCCTACGAGCTTCATTACAAATCTTGATAGTTCATTAGATTTGGACATCTTCTAGTACTTTATTGATTCTTGATCTTTAGATCTAGTCTTTACTTTTCTTGAAACTAAATTTCAAAATTCTTGAATCAATTTTCTTGCAATTTTTCTTTTATCTTTTCATTTTGACTCATCTAAATCAATAGCGAGCAAAAAATACATCTCAGTGGACGATCCGTATTCATTAACGCGCTACAATTGACACCGTTATTGATTGCGGTTTACAAATTTCTTTGATTGTGATCTTTATACATTTTCAAAGCACGACACACAAAGAATCATTCAATCAAATTGCGCCGTTGCCGGGGATGTGTGCTATTTTGTTCGTTTTTGTTATTTGAGTTGAAAAATTATTATTCCATCAATTTTTAGATCAAAATTCGTAACAAGCGTTTACCGATTTGTTTTGATTTGTTGCGAGAAAATCTGGAATCTGTGGAGCGAGAGAAAAAAATTCCAGAGAATTCCAGAGAGTTCAGTAAGTGATCTGGAGAATCTGCAAGAAATTTCGTGCCAAGATCTCAATATTCAACCACGGAACCGCAGTCGTAAGTGGCATATCGCGGCGGAAACGCGGCGGTACTAAGGTTTCAGTGCACCAAATTTTCTCAGGTCCTCTCTGACTTTCTTATCTCCTCCTTGATCTGCTCCAATAACCATTTTCTGCAGGTTTTTTTGCAAAAATTCGCAGCTCCGCAAAAAGAAAACTTGTTGCGTGATTTGATCATTGGTTTTGTGCATATTTTAAATACTGATATTAAGGGGAAAAGACCAAATTCAGATTAGGTAGGGAGTTCATTACCCTTCCTAAGCCCCGGAAATCACAAACTTGCATCCACATCACCCTCATTAATTAAAAAAATATCTAGACAAGACTCTAAGGACCGTCGCGCTCAATTAAGACAGAAGGAGGTCGTGGGTAATCTATTGCTTATCCGCGTTTCTTTTGTGGTTACTTAAGGCAAGTTTGTCTAAGGCAAGTGGTTACTTAATTAGGCCCACTACTTACGTAGTGGAGAACCTCCCACTTACCTGGCACTTACCTGGCCACAGGAGGGACAAAGAGGAAGTAGAGGATTTATCCTGCGACTTGTCTTCTGGAAGTCTAGGAGCGGTCTAAAGACTTGACCTAGCTGACCATTAGATATAGGGTTGCTTGTGGATGTTTGTGTGAATTTTCAAAAATCCGTCCTTTTTCAAAACAAACCAATTATTTCCCCCCATTTTACCCTTTTCCCCCTCTTCTTTTCTTATAATGGGTGACCCGAACAGAAAAACTCTTGCCGAGCTTTGTTATCCACAAACAGATATGGCTTGTTTTCGTAATCCCTTCGGTATACCATTTGGCTCTTCCATGTCCTTAAGAGATCGGATAGAACAAGCGGGTAGAAACAGTTGGCCACCTCAGTCCACGTCCTATCAACCGTATCCTAATTCTCCATCCGTTCCAGATGATACTCCGAGTGAGGAAGCCCCTAGACGAATGTCCATTGCTGAGCATATAGCTAGGGCTAGAGGCCAAAGTTTCAATCCAAACCAATATCAACCGTATCCTAATCCTACATCCGTTTCAGTTGATACTCCATGTGAGGAATCCCCTAGACGAATGCCCATTGCTGAGCATATAGCTAGGGCTAGAGGCCAAAGTTTCAATCCGAACCAATATCAACCGTATCCTAATCCTACATCCGTTTCAGTTGATACTCCAAGTGAGGATTCCCCTAGACGCATTTCCATTGCTGAGCATATAGCTAAGGCTAGAGGCCAAAGTTTCAACCCGGACCAATATCAACCATCACCTCCAATTTCCAAAGAAGAATTTCAAAATCGGTTTGCAGCATATATAATGTCCAATAACCAACCGACGAACCAATATCAAAATTCTTCTTATCACAAAGTTGACCCTACTCCTGCCTAAATTTCACAACCGTTCTGTTCCTATCAATCCAACCCAACTTTTCCACCTTCTCTAAATGGTCCTTCTAATCAGCCATTCGGGAGTTTTAACTGTCCACCAGAATTTCAATCTTATCCTAAAACTCCTTATCGACCCAAGTCCAGTCTTGAGCAGACATTATAAAAATATATGGAATTGACGAACCAATTGAGCAAGGTAACAACAGAGTGGATGCAAGCAAATAATTTCAAACCGGCCCAAAATTTTTCAGTACATAATTCTGGCATTGGACAAAATGAGAACTTGGATAGTGAGAGAGAGCTGTACACCTTTCCTAATCAAACATTCCCTTTCCAAACTGAAATCCACAACTCTAGTTTCACAGATTCATCGAGTACACCAAAGGATTCACCAATTGACGATAGAATGTATGAGAAGTTGTGTAATAATGCAATGTTTGATTTACCCGACTGCGAAGGGTCCATTTAAAGCGAAACCATGCCAAATCCTTGTGATCTCTACACCTCCACTCTTGAACCAAAACTGATTGAAAACCATACTTTTGATGAGGTCTTTGAGAATTTTAAGCTTCACTTGAATAAGGTGATTGACGTTGGGGATATATTGATTGATGAACCCAAAATTTTGGATGAGTTTGTCCCACCAATTCATCAGATCCTTTCACTTCCTTGTGGTCATCATCTTGAGCCTTTAATCCTTCCCGAGCCCCAAATACGTCTTGAAGTTGTTGATATTCGTATACCCGAAGATCAGACCAAAACTCAGCCTTCATCTCCCACATCTGGTGTAGCGACACTCGACAAATCAATAGGTTTACCCATTTCATCTTCCACACTCTCTGGTTCTTCTTCTGTCCCTGAAATGATAGTGAGTGTTGATGAATCACAATCCGTCAAGTCAAGTTCGACAATCCCAGAAAGCCAACTTGATTTGGATAATTTTGAAAATGAGATAGATGAGTTTTTCACCTCCACATATTTTGACAAATCAAGTATGGTAAAATCTGGCACAAAACTTTTTGACAGCAAAATTTTCGATCATACAATCGATAAAAGTTTTGAAGAACTTTTTGCTGACGAACTTGAATTTTTAAACAATACGGATTTTGTAATTGATCAACCTCCACTTATAGAAGATGAACCGCCACCACTCCTTCTTCCTAATCATTCACATTCATCCTCATTCTTTCTTTTCTCTAATTTAAAATTCAAACCCTTTCCAGACCATCCTTTATCCCTTTCCCACTTTTTCTTGACTCAATACAACACATTCTTCCACCAACTTATACGCTTTACTGATAAAATCTTTGAATGGTTGGTATTAAGTTTTGGTCTTTGTAAAGTCTTATTTTGACCAAATGACTCACCACCTCTTAAAATGCTTCGTATTGTTAACTCATGTTTGAGGGGGGTGTATTTTTGGCTCTTGAAAATAACTGTTATAACTGTTGTCCTCAATATTGTGAGCCAAAAATAAGTTTAGGGAAGGATTTTCACTTTAAGATATTTTGCCCCCATTAATAAATGTCCTCCCAACCTTACAAGTTTTTTAAGGTTTAGCAGATAGTAACATTGAGGACACTGTTGAAAACAAGTTTGGGGGAAGTTTGTGCTTATTTTCGCATCATACTTTGCATAAGCACAAAACATTTGAAAACCTATAAAAATTTAAAAAAAATTCAAAAAAATAAATAATTTTTTTTTGTACATAAATAAGATAATAAAAGATTAGATAGTGAAAAATTACATCCAAAAGATTGGAAAAATTTTAGAAAACCTAGAAAATTAGAAGTTTTTTTAAACGAACTAGTAATAAGTAGTTATGAGCCGTTGTCCCAAGGGTTAGTAAAATGAAAGAAGTCACTAATCTGAGGATAAAAATAAGTCTGAAAAATTGTTTCTATTCTGGAAGCCAAACATTTGAATGTTGATACCCTACTATACGCACATACACACGTCTTGAAGCTCGGGATAGTAGAGAATACCTTGAAATGCTCTTGTCTAAAAGCCAAAGTATGAAGGAAATTAAAAATGAAGAAAATATAAAATGGTGACGAAAAATGAACACTGGTTTTGTTATCGCCAAGGCAGCAATAAAAAAATATAGCGAGGGTGTTTCATCACCTAGTGCCTTAGGCCAACTGGTCTAGAAGTCACTGCTAAGCCTTAGGTGGTGCAAGACGAGGAAAATACTAATACACCTAATAAGCAAGCACATGAGTAATCGGTCGGTTAGTACCTCAAGAAGTATTAACGGTCGCATGAAAAATGTGTGAGCCAATCCATCAAAATATTCATTAATTAAAAAGTACAGAGGTAGATGGACAAGAGTATGATAGCTTGAATTGAATTCTCCGAGTGTAGGGATGTCTTTTACACACACGTAGGGTTATATGATCGATGTTTGGAAGAAAGATACGAATGAAGAATAAAGACGATGTTTTATTGAGGGATGATGTGATTTCTAACATCTTTTCATGACTATTAAGATAAGGCTCATGACAACCGAAAAGTAGTATAGTTGGAAACTCTAATTTTCAAAGTCTTTCTTTTACAAGTCTTATCTTTGCATGTAACTTTCACGGTCTTCCTTTTATTATTGGATTTTGTGGGTGCAATCCGCTGAAAACCCTCAGGAGACAACACTCTTCCTACTAGGGACACCTAGAGGTTTAAAGGCTTGTTGCACGTGCTCAGTGCAATCGTGTTGCCTACAAAAGTGTGCTAGTTAGTTTTTCTTTTTCTTATATTTTCTCCTTCTCTTTTTAATAAAACAGTTTGCTCGAGACGACCAAAAATAAGTTTAGGGGAATTTGATCAGTCGAAAATATTTCATTTTTAACACATCAATTTCCCTACCATTTGCACTCATCTAAAGGTGTTCGGAATAAATATAGCACATATTAGCAATTTGACTGTAAAATACCAAATAACATGTGTTATATATTATAACCGGCATTTTGAGGGAAATTGAGTGTTTATCATTGCATGCATCATCTGTGTATATCGCAACACTTGTCTCGAGAATCTGTGCTGGAAATTCCAGGTAAAAGATCCGAAACTGTGGAAAGTGCTGATATAAATACGTCAAGTCTTTGACCTGAGATCTGGCAGAAATAAAGAAAGAATAAAAAGATTCCAAGCATCCCAGAAAGTGCCAAAAAGCAAACACAGAACAACCCAGAGTTCCAAGCACAGAGGCCTCCAAAGCGCCACGGATCCGCGGCCGTAGGGCTCTATTAGCGGCGGATCCGCAGCACCATGGACACGTCATCGCTCCAAATTTCCCCACGTACTTTCTCATAACGGCCAATGCTTCCAGAAGACTCCAGATGACCACGTGGCTTTATCCAGAAGGCTCGGCTAACAACCTTATCCTAGAATATTCCTCATTCTAGAATATTCCCTCCAACAAACTTCTTCTAGAAGCCTCTCTCTAACAACCTAGCTTTGGAGGGAAGATTCAAAATGAGGGATTACATAGTGAAATTTAGATCTAGGATTTTGGGTTGTTCATTTTTTGGGTTGAGTTGTTCATTTTTTTTAGGGAGTTAGCTAGTGAGTGGTTAATTTTGGAGGGAAAAATTGTAGATCCAAATCAAAATTCAAATCAAATTGAGTGACACAATTTGATCAAAATCAAGATCTATCGAGTGCCGATTCAAGCAAGAAGCCTTCAACCTTTTAGAAGCGACGCCGATCTTCAACCGAGCAAGTGATCAAAGACGATCCGCGACTCACGGAGATGATGCGAAGCTAATTCGACGATCGAGTTCTTTCCTTAATTCTTGTAGTTCTTGAGGGAATTGTAACGGAATTGTTGATTAATAAAAGGTGAAATTTCTTTATCTTGCTTATCTTTATATTTGAGCATTATGATGAGTTTTCGATTCTTGATTGATTTCTTTGTTATGATTCTTGAGTAAAAACTCCGCTCGTGGAGGAATCGAGAGAATAGATAGATGATGATGATTACAATCTTGAAACGATTCTTAAGTCTTATGAGTTTTGTAAACTCTAGAAAATTGAATCATCGAAAACCTACTTTTGAGCGAGATGCTTAATTGAATGTTTTCGCTCTTAATTAGAGATCAACGATCGGTGATTGAATTTCCTCGAGGCTAGAATCTGAATGCTAATCAACGAAAGGACAAGGGATAGAAGGAGAAACCCTAGTTTCTTCAATAGATACCTAATCCTCGTTGATCGTCATAGATCTAGCAACAAATCATCAATGGATAAGAATACGTAATCACAAGTCTTCATCCTCACTATCGATTCGATCGATTCCTACGAGCTTCATTACAAATCTTGATAGTTCATTAGATTTGGACATCTTCTAGAACTTTATTGATTCTTGATCTTTAGATCTAGTCTTTACTTTTCTTGAAACTAAATTTCAAAATTCTTGAATCAATTTTCTTGCAATTTTTCTTTTATCTTTTCATTTTGACTCATCTAAAACAATAGCGAGCAAAACATACATCTCAGTGGACGATCCGTATTCATTAACACGCTGCAATTGACACCGTTATTGATTGCGGTTTATAAATTTCTTTGATTGTGATCTATATACATTTTCAAAACACGACACAAAAAGAATCATTCAATCAGATGGCTTTGGCTAAGGAACCTGTTCATCACAGAAAACTGCATTTTATACCTCCCATTCTTATGCTCGTTTGTTTATAGATAGGTGCTTTTAATCCGTGTTTGCTACGTATTTACAGGTTACAGGTTCCCAGTCTAAAATAATACAAATCAGACAAAATCTCTACAGTTATGCCAAGATCCAGAACATCTGTCACAGACAGATAAAAGCCGGGTTCCAGTCATCCGTATCCGTCCTGTGCCGCGTACCAGCTCCAGAGACAAGACATATGACAGTGGTCATTCGTGTCTCGGACAAGCACAAATCACGAGAGGGACAAGCACAAAGCACGAGATAAGCATAAACCACGAGACAAGCACAAAGTACGAGAGGGACAAGCACAAAGCACGAGTGCGTATAGTGCATTCAATGCATAAAGTGTTGATGTGATTCAAAAATTCAAAGATTCAAACTTCCCTCCAAACTTTGGGTGCATTCAAATTCAAATTAAAGGAAAGGTCTTGTTTTGCCTATAAAAGGAAACCATTGGGTAAGTGAGAAGGAGTCCAATTTTGCCATACATTGTATCATTCTTTTTCTTAGCTTCCCCTTGAGATCCTTGCCTTCTCTTGAACTTTCAACCTCTTCATTGAGCTTGAAGGTTTAAGGGTTGGTTATTGATCTCAAGGGTTGTATCTTCCTGAAGATTAATAAAGTTCTCTTTTTGTGCCTTCATTCACCATGAGTTCTTTGCCATCACTTGATCTTGCAACCTCTTCATTGAGCTTGCAAGTTTAAGTGTAGGTTATTGAGTCCATGTCTTGTGTTTTGATCTTTGGTTCTTAGTATTTTCTTTCTTGCACTTTTCTTTCTTTCTCTTTTACATTCATGCAATTTATTACCTTGCTTTACTTTCTTGCACTTTAAATTCCATGCACTTACTTACTTGTAATCTTTTCTTTTCTTTGTTCTTTTGTTCTCTCTTTTTGGTTTGTTTTGTGAATGGTTGTTAATATGTTGTTGTTAGGAATAAATATGATATTGTAAGTTAAGGTTTCTTTGCCAATTTCCTTTTCCCGTATTTTCCATTGAACTCCGTCCAATCGTTACGCAAGCGCTCCGTTAGGCACCCTACCCTACCAAGGTAACGGTGATTCCTAACCGCGACCGGTTGCGTTCGGTTTGGCCGGAGGCGAAAGCAAGAGACAAGAACAGACGGACAAGGGTCAATAAGCCGGATTCCACGAATACCGTGCTTAAACACCCTAATCCACATTGTTGCCGATTGCTCTAGCTTCAATCGTTAAGTTCGGCTCAAAGGTTTTGAGTGCGGATTTCCTTAGCTTACACCATCGTATCTTTTCCTAACAACTTTATACTTGCATATAACATATAGGTTAGATTTGAACAATCCGCCCACGTGCATTAACTCGTTACGACAAGAACATTAAAACGCTCCATCTCCCTGTGGATCGACCCGTGCTCATCGCGGCTAGCTGCAAAGCGACACCGTCTTGATTGCGGTTAACTTTAATTCTATCAATCAAATGGCGCCGTTGCCGGGGAGACGGTAATGTTTTTAGTTTTTGTTATTTCGGGTTAATCATTGTACATCTCATTTTACTTCTAACACTATTTTCAAAATCAACTAAAAATTTCAAAAAAAAACCAAAACAAAAACAAAAACTAACACAAACTAACATCTTTTTGTTCTCTGGAATTTGACCTTCTTACACTCTGTAACTCATCTGAAAAGATAAACAATACCAGTGTAGCATTAGTAGAACACTGTGATTGCTGTTGAAATTTGGAGCCCCAAATCCCAAGGAAATCCGGCGACACACCCTCCAATTCCGGCGTCGCCGGCCCTACCTCATCATCTTGTCTCCAAGTTTTCCCTTGTGCTCCAGTGTTTTGTTTTTGTCTTATTGTTATTGTTTGTTTTTCTATAATTTTTAGTGTGCAGGTATTTGGGCATCCGTATCGCTTTATCGCACTAATATCCGTTTTTCCGACATTTTCAGATTTTACGGATTTGCGAACTACGAGCGTGGGGAGAAAGTGTACATTTAAGGGTAAGGTGATTGCAAAGTACAGTGCCAAAGATCCGGGTAGTTTGACCCGCGCAAGCGAAGTTTTCAAGCTTACCGGATTTGATTCAACGGGGGTTTCCTAACCCCAAAACTTAACGGTACGTACTTTACTAACACCTTTTTCTCAAATCCAATGCATCCAATAAACTATTCTTTGCAGGATTCTTTGCAAGTTCGCTAGCAAACGCTAAACTTGACTAACCCGTATTTGTTGCAGTGCCGTGCTTAAAGTAAAAAACGATTGTTTGATTCTTTGAACAATTTTTTTTGATTTACGCATTGCATACATTAATACGGACTTAAGGGCAAGCGAACCCCACAACATACGGTAAAGGATTTCATCCCCTTTTCTGTAGCCCACAAATCACGAAACTAAGCATAAACATTTACCCGCACAAATTTTAAAAGAAACTAGACTTTAAGCCTTAAGGACTTCGCGCTCACTAGGAGAAGTTAACTGTGTTTAGAACACCGCTTAACGGTAAATCGTTCGCGTGGTGTCTAGGAAAGTGTTAACGGCGAAACCGCTAAAAGAGAAAGTGTTAATTAATTAAGGACCTTCGCGAAAGCGTCGGAAAACCTCCCCGTATCTCTGCACTTACCTGGCCTCGTGATCAGTATATCTTGAGCCCGTTTCTCGACACAGTTTTACTTCGACAATCATGTTCTTAAGCAGGTCTAGTTGACCTAGGTGAACCCTAGACCGATTAGGTGAGTGGTATTTTTGTGCCGTGGTTATTTTTGTCCAGAGTCTTTTTGTGTATATTTCATTCTTTTGTTAATAACTAACTTTTAAAAACTAAAAAAAAAATCACATTCTTTTTCCTCTCCTTTTTCTTCCTTTCTTTCTTTCTCTCTGCATATCATGGGTACCCAACCTCGCAAAACTCTTGCCAAACTTTGGTACCCACAACCAGACATTTCTTCTTATGGTTCTTGCTTTGGCCGAACCTCGAACGATCCCTCCATGCCAAAAATCTCTTTGAAAGATCGGATAGATGCGTCTAGGACGAACAAATGGACCCCACAATCCACTTTGTATCAACCGTTTCAACCTCCACCATCTTTCTACATTGATACCCTTTTTTTGAGTCCTGTTGTAACTCTAAGACCCATGTCTATTGCTGAACATATTGAACAATCTCGTAGCCGATCTTTCACTCCTTTCACCACTTCAAATTCTTGGGATCAACAATTCCATTCACCTTCTTATCCAAATGTTGATCCTACTCCTATCCAACCATTCAATTCCTACCAATCCTTCCTGACTTTTGCACCTTCCCTAGACATTGCTTCTACACAGCCATTAGGGAGTTTCCAGTATCAAAACAACTTTGAATCTTTTACCGAAACCCCTTCACAACCCATGTCTAGTCTGGAACAGTCGTTGAAAGACTTTCGGGTAGCGTCATACCAACAAACGATGGATTTGAATGCGTCCATGGCCGCCCTCATACAACCTAGTGACCCGGTAGCTAGTTTCCAACTAGCTCCAAATTTTCCAATGTATGATGAGACGGTAGGACATGTTGATAATTTGAGTGGAGAGAGTGAGCTGTACACCCTTCCAAATCAAATCTACTCATTCCACATTGAAACCCACAACTCCAGTTTTGAATGTCTATCGAGTGTCCCAAATGAATCACAAATTGTCGAAAGAACGTTTAATGAGTTATGCGACTTTGTAGTGTTTGAATTACCAGATTGTGAAGGGTCCCTTCCAAGTGAAACCAATCCTAAACCTTTTGACCTCTACACCTCCACCTTAGAACCTAAATTGATTGAAATCCATGCTTTTGATGAGGTGTCTGAGAAATTTGATTTTCACTTGATTGAGGATATTAACGCTGGGAATATTTTGGAAGATGAACCCGTTGCTTTGGATGAGTTTTTCTCTCCAATTCATCATCCCGAGTCATTAAATGTTTTTCCCGAACCCCATATGCGTCTCAATTTTGATGAAATTTGCATGGATGAAATAATTTTTGAGGAGACTTTTGAGGATAGCTTTGAGGATGAACCAGTTTTAATTGATGAGTCGGATTTTCCAATTCATCCTATCCCTTTTATTGACTGTGTACACACTCCTGAATATTTAACCGATAACCTTCCTCAAACACTTCCCTCCATTCTTTCCATCGTTCCGACCTTGCAAGAAACCGTATCACTTTCATTTCCAGTGTCTGGTTTACCAAGTTCGGCATACCCACGATTTCTCATGAATCTTGAGGGATTTGACCCCATTTCTCGACGGGTTAATAGATTAGCACAATTGCTTCTTACACATCGGTCATCATAAATTGTGCTAATTTATTCACTCCATTTTCACCCTCAAGTTCGTACTCCATTTCTTTTTCCCTTCCGCCATTCTTCTCCTCCACCAAGACCGTATCCCGCTTCTATTCGCATACGGTCTCACGTATTCTCCATCTCTTTTCTCTACGCCTTTTTCAACCAACCTGTACATTATAGCGAAAAAATCTTTGAATGGTTGGTGTTAACTTTTGGCCTGTGTAAGGCCTTGTATAGATTGATACTGTTCTCTTTCCCCCTTAATCCTGAACTTCAACGCTTAACAATGGAAACACTGTTTTACTTAAGTTTTTGTGTATATATTTTTGTTTTTCTTTTTGTTTTGTATAAATCTTTTGGAGAGCACCGACAATTTTGACCCTCTTGGTGTAGCCTGACAGTGAAGGCACTGTCAAGTTTAAGTTTGGGGGTGTGCTCGGTAAGATTTCTTCCTTCGCATTCATTTGTATATTCTGCATTTGCATACCTATTTAAAAACCCATAAAAATCGAAATTTTTTCTAAAAATATAAAAACTCTGTCATCAAGTTAGCTAATAGGGTAACTTAGATATTTATTCTGAAAGTTTAGTTGATATGTTAGAAATAACTAAATTCTAGTCTTAGGAATTGAAAACCCTAAAAATAACCCTCCTTCTGTTTAACCTTGGTAATTATACTTCCTTACAGTTTTTTTTATAGAAGTAGGTAATCTTGAGTTCAGTTCTTGAGTTAAGCCAAGATGAAGGGAAAGTATTGAAGCTTTACTGAAGGATAAGTCTGAAAAATAGTTTCTATTCTTAAGTTCAAATTTAGAAAGTATATACCCTACAAACTGCATATACACGCACCTTGAAACTTGGGATAGTAGAGGATACCTAGAAATACTCTTGCCTGAAAACCTAGTATGAAAGAAAAAAACGGTATTTAAAGCTAAACACCAAAAAGAGCATATTGAAAAATATATCCGGTCTTGAAAAAGAAGAAAAAAAGAAAAAGAAAAAAATAAATAAAGTCAAGATCTGGAAACTGCTATTTACGCTTTAAGCTCACACATTCAGTAATCGGCCGTTAGTGCCTCAAGAAGCATTAATAGTCGCATGAAAGGTGTGTGAGCAACACCGTCCATCATTTAATGAAAAGAAGTAATATTAGGTATTAGGGCAAGGGTACTATAGCTTGAATTGAATTCTTAAGTGTAGGGATGCAAATTCACACACACGTAGGGGTATATAATCGATATTTGGAGGAAAGATAGAAATAAAGAATAAGACTTATGTTTTCTGTAAGTTGATAAAAATCCCTGATTTGAGACCGCACTTTAGAAGGAAAACTCAGGAGATACCGAGATCTTTCTAAACTTTTTTTTGGAATGTATATAATCTAGGGTTAAATAGAAAGGAGGCGTGAAGCATTAGGGTTGGATATTTCTAACTTAGGATGATAGAATTTTTAACCTAGATACCAAAATTGTAGGAGTAGAATCAATATTAACTTATGAAACTAACTTGACGGGATTTTGTGGGTAGTATCCGCTGAAAACCCTTAGGAGACAACACTCCTCCTACTAGGGCCTCCTAGAGGTTTAACGGCTTGTTGCACATGCTCAGTGCAATCGCGTTCCCTGCGAAAGTGCGGTTAGGATTCTCTTTTGTGAATAAATGGTTTTGCTCGGGACGAGCAAAAGATAAGTTTGGGGGTATTTGTTCATCACAGAAAACTGCATTTTATACCGCCCATTCTTATGCTCGTTTGTTTATAAATAGGTGCTTTTAATCCGTGTTTGCTACATATTTACAGGTTACAGGTTCCCAGTCTAAAATAATACAAATCAGACAAAATCTCTACAGTTATGCCAAGATCCAGAACATCTGTCACAGACAGATAAAAGCCGGGTTCCAGTCATCCGTATCCGTCCTGTGCCGCGTACCAGCTCCAGAGACAAGACATATGACAGTGGTCATTCGTGTCTCGGACAAGCACAAAGCACGAGAGGGACAAGCACAAAGCACGAGACAAGCATAAACCACGAGACAAGCACAAAGTACGAGAGGGACAAGCACAAAGCACGAGTGCGTATAGTGCATTCAATGCATAAAGTGTTGATGTGATTCAAAAATTCAAAGAATCAAACTTCCATCCAAACTTTGGATGCATTCAAATTCAAATTAAAGGAAAGGTCTTGTTTTGCCTATAAAAGGAAACCATTGGGTAAGTGAGAAGGAGTCCAATTTTGCCATACATTGTATCATTCTTTTTCTTAGCTTCCCCTTGAGATCCTTGCCTTCTCTTGATCTTTCAACCTCTTCATTGAGCTTGAAGGTTTAAGGGTTGGTTATTGATCTCAAGGGTTGTATCTTCATGAAGATTAATAAAGTTCTCTTTTTGTGCCTTCATTCACCATGAGTTCTTTGCCATCACTTGATCTTGCAACCTCTTCATTGAGCTTGCAAGTTTAAGTGTAGGTTATTGAGTCCATGTCTTGTGTTTTGATCTTTGGTTCTTAGTATTTTCTTTCTTGCACTTTTCTTTCTTTCTCTTTTACATTCATGCAATTTATTACCTTGCTTTACTTTCTTGCACTTTAAATTCCATGCACTTACTTACTTGTAATCTTTTCTTTTCTTTGTTCTTTTGTTCTCTCTTTTTGGTTTGTTTTGTGAATGGTTGTTAATATGTTGTTGTTAGGAATAAATACGATATTGTAAGTTATGGTTTCTTTGCCAATTTCCTTTTACCGTATTTTCCATTGAACTCCGTCCAAACGTTACGCAAGCGCTCCGTTAGGCACCCTACCCTACCAAGGTAACGGTGATTCCTAACCGCGACCGGTTGCGTTCGGTTTGGCCGGAGGCGAAAGCAAGAGACAAGAACGGACGGACAAGGGTCAATAAGCCGGATTCCATGAATACCGTGCTTAAACACCCTAATCCACGTTGTTGCCGATTGCTCTAGCTTCAATCGTTAAGTTCGGCTCAAAGGTTTTGAGTGCGGATTTCCTTAGCTTACACCATCGTATCTTTTCCTAACAACTTTATACTAGCATATAACATATAGGTTAGATTTGAACAATCCGCCCACGTGCATTAACTCGTTACGACAAGAACATTAAAACGCTCCATCTCCCTGTGGATCGACCCGTGCCCATCGCGGCTAGCTGCAAAGCGACACCGTCTTGATTGCGGATAACTTTAATTCTATCAATCAGAACCCAGGTCCCTTCAGAGATCCAGACAAATTCTGAGGCGGTAACACCTGATCCGGGAGATAGTTGATCGCCTGGAGATCGAGGTCAGGAGAGTTGACACGAATAATAACATGGCGGATCCGCTCACGAAGGCCATACCCCAGATACAATTTGAGAGACTCTTCGGGATGTTGCGTATGAGATACTACAACAGCTGGCCTTAGTGCCAGTGGGAGATTGTTAGTTATATGTATGCCCTAGAGGGCATTATTGCACATATGATGTATATTATAGTGGTTGCTTGGATATATATATAGATGACTTTCTTACTCGACATGATAGTATGCTATCTGGTTGCTCTTTTTCTTAACATGTAGACTTGTATTGTGATACTGTCTTGCTCTCACATGTTGATAAAGCCCTTAGGATGTGTACTTGACTACCAGGACTATGATGGAGATCATACTAGTGAGGCCAGGGTAGTCCACAAGTTCATCCTTTAATTGTTCCTAGTCGAGCGTATATCGAGACATGGCTTCGATATTGTAACGTTCTGGAAAAAAATCGTTTAGGTGAAATTTCCGATAATCGGTAAAATAACTGGTGTTTTCCGTAAAAACAAAGATATAATTATTTTTCAACAAAGACTTTAATATACATATTCTAGCTATGAAATGGCTAGTATTCGTTATTTAATTAGTCGTTTATAAATTGTTAGTTTACTTAAATATTTTCCTTAATTAATTATTTTTAATATTATTTTAAGTTTTCACTTATACATTAAATTAGTGACAATTACAAATTTGAATGGGTTAATTACATACTTGTGAACCATGACAACTTAACCTAGTTTGTAACATGATTTTTTCATTTGCCTCCAAGTTCTAGTTAGTTCTAGAGTCAAAGAGATAATAAAATAAAATAAAATAAAAGAATATAAAATGATGTATGATTCATTAGTGAGGCTTGAAGGGTTTGTCTTGACATGGAAAATTCAACACACACTCACATCCTCACTCCCGTTTCTCTGGCCGAGCCCACCTGCAGAGAACCCCCAAACTTCTCCATCTCATCTCATCAAAAAAAAATCAAAGGAGAATAGAAATAAAAGAAAAAGAAAGGAATAGATAATTGAGGTATGTTGACTTAAGGTATGGGTGAATGATACTTGAGCTCACTCCCTCACCCACACTCACACACCCCTCTCTCGGCTACAAGGGCAGAACAACTCCCATCCATTTTCTCTTCTTCTCTCATTGCAAAAAAATCCACAAAACTCAAAAAAATATCCACAAATTAAACCCTAAAAATCCTAGATAAAATCATCACAAATTCTTAGTGCAAATCTAGTTTGGATTAAAGAGCAAGGAAGCATCTTTGGAGGCAAGATTGTATGCTAGATCTCAAAATTTTTGAGGTATAACCTTACCCTAATTGTTACTTGTTCTAATCTAATTTTTAATTAAGTGTTAATTATGTATTTTAATGGTTTTATTGCAAGGTTTGAAAATTCAAGAGAAGGGTTTGGATTTAGAGTTAAGGTTTTTATCACATCAATAAGATTATAATATGTAGTTTAACACCTTAAGTCATGCAAAATCTAGTCTAGTTGTTGATTTGTGTTAGTTATATGTATGCCCTAGAGGCCATTACTATACATACTATGTATATTGTAGTGGATGCTTGGACATATATAGGGAGGACTTTCTTGCTCGACATGATAGTATGCTATTTGGTTGCTCTTTATCTTAACATGTACTCTGATTGTCTCTGTGTTATATGTTGATAAAGTCCTTAGGATGAGTACTGGACTACCAGGACTATGATGTAGTTCATACTAGTGGGGACAGTGTAGTCGCTAAGTACATCCTTCAAATGTTCCTAGTCGTAGGTGTATCGAGACCTGGCATCGATATACCAGAGTAGACTAGCGTATAGCTTCTCGACCCATGTAAATGGGCGATGGATGATCCTATATCCATTGGTGTTTGACATCAGAGACAGTATACGGGTGCTCAGTGGAGGTTGGGTACACTGGACGGACTCGCCGAGAACTCCCAGATAGTATTATACCTCACGTCAGATGGCAGTTCTCTGGTGACACTGGTACAAGTTAGTCTGTAGACCCGAGATCGTCATAGAGTCTTGTGTGATTCCCACTGTGCTTTGATTTCTATCATACCACGTCCAATAGGGCATGCAAAACGGTGGCTTTTGGGTACAGTCCCGAGTCACATGGAGGCAATGAGCGATAGGAGGGGTTTCGTCTCTCCCGGTATAGGGAGTTGATGTTGCGCCGTGTTCGATTGGCCATAACAGGAAGTCCTTGGCCAAGGCAGTTTCAGAGATATACTGGTAAGTGTTATCAGTAGTTTCTCGACCAGTTATGACCCTCATATCGACACGACTTATCGAGTTACTGGGGTCTGGCGTTTATCACCCCTAGACGAGATATGCGACATATCAGACGAAGAGACCGGACTGTACGGTAGTGTTACTGATTGGATTCGCAGGAGTACTAGCAGGCTTGCTTGTTGATCTTCTGATCACTCAATACCCGGGTGGCCGTTACGTTTAGCAGACCGCTTGCGGCTTATGGGTGTTTGATATGATCATCACCTACTGCCGGCGTATTGACGAGTCTTTAGAGTCCTACACAGGGGTTTCCTGGCTCAAGCGAAATGGAGTAGGAGCACATATGTGATATGTGCGGGACCGAGATTGATAGGATATGTGATACCATATTCTATTCTCCCGATTTGTGACATTCATCGGTTATATGCGATATAGCCGAGTTATCGGATCAAGTGTTGATTCGATAAGTTGTTACACATGATATTAGTCGGTTATAGCCAGATTATTAAATCAAGAGTTGATTTAATAATTTAATGTATAATTATATATTTGACATATTACATTACATTAACTAGTATTTGCTTACTTAAGATTTATTTTCTCACTTTGTGTGCACATTGTACATATGTGATATGTTTGTTTGTGTACATGTATTGTGTCATGGTTGATGATTCATACAAGATGGGTGTATGAGACTTAAACCATAGTTATGTTAAATTAGGGTTTTATTTATGTCTAAATAATAACAAAAAAGAAAGACTTAGTCAAAGTTCTCAAGCTTTCATGAAGCTTGTGGAAACATTGACAAAGTCAACTCTTGTGTCATTCTTTAGGATATTTAGTTAACCCAACCCTTAACCTTATACCTTGGTCAATTCTCTACATGAGTTAAGAATGATAGCTTAACTCACCCATGGTTACATTATTGAGGGAATTAATTCATATGATGAATTATTCTTTCTTCTTCTTCTTCATGAAGCTCCACGAAAATGATTTCTAGCTCTAATGGTGTTATGAGAAAAAGTGTGAGAAAATCAATTCTAAAGTGAGCCCACTTCCTACGTCATCATCCTCTACCATTTTCCATATAGTATAGGGTGTTCTCTTCACAAAGTTCATGACCTAGTGAAGGAATAGCTTGAGTTAGTGTCTCCCCGACTTAGATCATCTTCGGCCTCGAAGTCTTCGAAGCAAGCATGTTCGTTTCTTCAACGGAGCATCTCTAGAGTCCGGAGTTTGGGATCGCAGCGAAGGGGACTACTACACGGAGCTATTGAAGTGAAGAACCGGTCTACAAAGATTGTATTCCTCGCTCTCTTTAATTATTGCAAAGTGTTTGCATATATCTTTCCGTATATTTCTAGTTAACGATCTAGTTTATGGTTAGCTAAAACAGCAAAATTTTAATTTGGCATGGACGATGCCTCCAGAAACCTTGCTTCCATCGTAGGTAACCCTTCAGTGGTATCAGAGCCATGCTAGAAATTAATACGGATTTTGTTAGAATTATGAAACCGAAACAACTCTGAAACATGAAACGGAAAACCCTAGTTTCTGTCGATTTTAAAGTGTTGTCAAAAAATTATTTAAACAAGTGCAGAATGTTGTATGTGATACATAATGAACAAACATGAAATTTCACCCCAGCACCTCGGACCATGGCCGACGACATTGCATGCAGGTCCGACGACCTCGGCCTCCAAGTGAGGGAATGAGTTAAATTTTTTGTTGTGTTCCAGTTGCTGGGTTTTGGGGTTTCAGGTGTTGTTTATTTTTGCTAATTTTGCATGTGATATAATTTTACACTTTAAGCAATTCGGAGTGTTTCGTATTCGTAGTTTTAACATTGTTTCGGGTGTTTCACGTATTGTCTAGGCGATGTTAAAGGGTTCGATCGAATGTTAAAAACCCATTTTCCCAAGTTTAACGTACTCGGAAAAACATGCAAGTGATTCTTTTGACCCTCTAGAAGAACGTAAACCTTAACTTGATTATGTGGCCGTCAAAACCATCACTACCTAGCTAGTTTATGTTTAGTTAGGCTCTGATACCACTGTAAGTCCACGTTGCCCACCCCGGTGTTTGCGGGGATCGTATTTTTATGAGCTTAGGCAACATGGACTATGCTTAGAAGGATCTTTGCTAAACAAAAACTTGCTAAAGCTAACTAGTAACTAGCTAAGTGCTAGAAAGGTTATACCTTGGGCTCTTAGTCCTTCTCTCCTTGCTCCTTGGAGTAGTGGAAGGAGGTCACCTTGTCGTCTTCTCCCGTCAAAGAAAGATCCACCCGAAAGCCTCAACCTTTGGCTTCAACTCCAAGCTAGAAGTAACTAGGATGCAAGAAGTGCTAATACTTGAACCCTAGATGAGAGTAGAGAAGATCAAGAGTGGGTTTTTCTCAAGCTCAAGTGTTTCTCAACACATGAGAGGGAGAGAGCATGAGGGAGAGGAAGAACAAGAGAGAGAAAAGATATGATAGAATGAGAAATAATTGAACCATTCTCACTAATATGTGTGAATTATTTTAATTGAATAATTAGCTAGGTAATTGTCATGGTTAATCATGACATGACCATTATCATTTTAATTTGCAAGGATCAAAAAGTATCTTCCAAAAGAAATGATGATGGTCAAAGTGTCAACCTAGGTCAATAAGGTCAAATGGTCAACAACCATAACCATGCACAATTATTTAAACTAATTATCAATTAACTATAATACACACATAATAATTAGGGTTAATAAAATGACAATAGTCATTAACCCTAAACAAGGTCCTCTCCCTCTGTCTCAAGCAACTGTGCATACGCACCCGTATTCGTGATCCGAGGAACACGAACACAATGAGAAAAACCAATCCTAAATCATATACTAGGATCCGGCTTAAACCAAAGCCCGCTAGTATAAACTGTCCGGACAGCAAACGTGCACAAGTGCGCGGATGTGAACGAACCCTGTCGCAAAACCATGCGACCTCTACTCATTTTGCCTAAAGGCGAATAGCTCTCTGTGTGGGACTCTAAAGACTCGACACTACGCTGGCAGTGGGTTTAACCACAGACCGCAAGCGGCACTAGCTGTACGTAACGGTCCCCAGGTAGATGTCGATAAGAAGACTGACGAGGTGAACCCCATCTGAACTCCTACTGAGCCTGTATGTGACAATCTCCGTACAGTCCGGTCTGTTCGTCTGATACATCGCATGGCGGGCCTAGGGGGGCGGTGAACGTCAGTCCCCTAATAGCGGTACAAGTCGTGCCGGAGTGAAGCCCAGAACACCCTGAGATAACACTGGAAACCTACCATTATATCTCGCTTGCCCTGGCCAGGGACTACTCGTGTAATGGCTCTCATGGACACAGCGCGATGTCAACCCCCAATACCGGGAGAGACGAATCCTGTCTAACCGTCACTGCCTCCAAGTGTTTCGGGACTGCACCCAAAAACTACCTGTTTGCACGACTCCTTTGAGCCGTGGTAGGGTAGTAATCAAAGTGCAGTGGGAACACACTCGAGGCGAAGTGATAGTGTCAAGTCAGCGGACTAAGCTGTACTCATGTCACCTGGGAACTGATAACTGACGATAGGTATAATACCAACCAACAGTTCCCGACGAGTCTTGTCCAGTGTACTCGTAACCCAACGAGCACCCGTATACTATCTCAAGTACGACGTACTGACGGCTATGGGACAGACCGTCTCCCACACTGGGATGAGAAGCGCATACGGTAGTCTACTCCGGAGTATCGATTCCCTGTCTCGATAGTCCAACGACTAGGGACCTGAATAAGGATGTGCTTATAGATCACCCAGCTCCCACGAGTGTGAGCGCCATCACAACGCCGGTAATCAAGCAAAGATCCTAAGGGCTCTACTAATATGTATATCAGCAATATGCTAAAAGAAACACATGCTAAAGCAGAGACAAACCAAGTAGCATACTACCATTTCGAGCAAGATTGTATATACAACTGTGAATATCCCAAGCTTCCATTAAGTAATATACAAACTAGTATGATACAGTAATGGCCTCTAGGGCATTTACACTAACAATCTCCCACTTGCACTAAGTCCATGTACTGGCGTATCGAAGACCTATCATATCGATCAGCCGCTCGAACTGAGTCTGGGGCAAGGCCTTGGTGAATGGATCTGCTGTGTTATCCTCTGATGCAACTCTCCGGACCTCGATCTCCTGGCGATCCACGATCTCCCTGATCAGGTGATACCGCCTTAAGATGTGTCTGGATTTCTGATGGGATCTGGGTTCCTTCGCTAAAGCTATAGCCCCGTTGTTGTCGCAATACAGAGGTATTGGGTCAACAATGGACGGAACCACCTGAAGTTCTCTCAAGAACTTCCTCATCCAGACAGCTTCTTTTGCGACATCAGATGCAGCGATGTATTCCGCTTCCATCGTCGAGTCTGCAACGGTTTCCTGTTTGGAGCTCTTCCAACACACCACCCCTCCATTGAGGGTGAAGACAAAACCCGACATGGACTTGGAATCATCCTTGTCACTCTGGAAGCTGGAGTCAGCAAAGGCCTCAATCTGGAGGTCTTTTCCGCCATACACCAAGAACATCTCCTTAGTCCTTCTCGGGTACTTGAGAATGTTCTTTACTGCTATCCAATGTTTCTCCCCTGGGTTTGACTGATACCTGCTTACCACACTCAGTGCATAAGCCACATCCGGTCTGGTACACAACATCGCATACATTATAGAGCCTACCGCAGAAGCGTAGGGTATAATAGACATGCGATCCCTCTCCAAATCATTCTTAGGAGACATCTCTTTGGAGAGGGTGATCCCGTGACAAGCCGGTAGATTACCGCGCTTGGAATCTTCCATACTGAATCTCTTCAGTATGGCGTCGATGTACCTGGACTGCGAAAGTCCTAATATCCTCTTGGATCTGTCACGGTAGATCCGGATACCCAGAATGTATGAGGCATCACCCAGGTCTTTCATGGAGAACCTGTGTGACAAGAACCCCTTGACAGATTGTTGCATAGGAATGTCATTTCCTATTAAGAGAATGTCATCCACGTATAAAACGAGGAATACTACAGTTCTCGCTACAAATCTACAATAGATGCATGGTTCATCTGGATTTTTGATAAAGCCAAATTCCTTGACCGTCTCATCAAAACAGATGTTCCAACTCCGCGATGCCTGCTTTAGTCCATAAATGGACTTAAGCAACTTGCACACCTTTCCGCTGCTCCCACTCTGAATGAAACCCTCTGGCCGATCCATATAGACACACTCCTCTAAATGACCATTTAGAAAAGCTGTCTTTACGTCCATCTGCCAAATCTCATAATCGTGGAAGGCAGCAATGGCAAGAAGGATCCGAATGGATTTCAGCATAGCTACTGGAGAAAAGGTTTCGTCATAGTCCAAACCAGGTCGCTGACGAAAGCCCTTTGCTACCAGTCTAGCTTTATAGGTCTCAACCTGTCCATCTACACCAATCTTCCTTTTGAAGATCCACTTGCATCCTACGGGTTTTACCCCGTCTGGAGCAATGTCCAACGTCCATACTTTGTTGGTGTACATGGACTCCATCTCGGTCCGCATTGCATCCAGCCATTTTACCGAGTCGACGCTCTGAATGGCTTGCTGGAAGCTAGTAGGCTCATCACAGTCTATGATGCAATCCTCTCTATCCCCGTCAATGAGAAAATCGTAGTATCTCTCGGGCGGATGAGACTGCCTACTACTCCTGCGGAGTGGCGTGGGAATGTCCTGATCTTTCGAACCCTCTGGTTCTACTAAGCTTTCAGTAATAGCTTGTGGTTCTGGAATTTCTTCCAGTTCTATTGCGCTCCCACTTATTTCCTTTTCTAAGAACTGATGTTCCAGAAAATGGTCATTACGAGAAACAAGGACTTTTTGTTCCTCTGCGTAATAGAAAAGATACCCCCTGGAGTTCTTTGGGTATCCCACAAACTTGCACAGTACTGAGCGTGCCTCGAGCTTGTCCGCATGCTGCTTTTTTACAAAAGCTGGACATCCCAAAATCTTCAGGTATTGAAGATAGGGTTTCTTCCCACTCCATAACTCATATGGTGTGGTAGGCACAGTCTTAGTGGGAACTCGGTTCAAAAAGTATGCAGCTGATTCTAGCGCATATCCCCAGAACGATCGCGGCAACTCAGCGTTACTCATCATGGACCGTACCATATCCAATAGGGTTCGGTTCCGTCTCTCCGATACACCATTATGTTGCGGAGTGTATGGAGGAGTAAGCTGAGAGAGAATTCCATTCTCTTTTAAGTAACCCAGGAACTCGGCACTCAAGTATTCACCACCTCGATCAGATCTCAGTGTCTTTATACTTTTGCCTGTTTGTTTTTCTACTTCATTCTTATATTCCTGGAACTTATCAAAAGCTTCGGATTTATGCTTCATTAAGGAGACATGTCCGAACCTTGAGAAATCATCCGTAAAAGTAATGAAGTAAGAATAACCGCTTCGCGCATGTGTAGACATTGGACCGCACACGTCGCTGTGTACGAGTCCCAAGAGCTCGCTCGCTCTTTCTCCGTGTCCAGTGAACGGAGTCTTTGTCATCTTTCCCTTGAGACAGGATTGACAAGTTGCATACGATTGATATTCGAACGAATCCAAATATCCTTCTGTGTGTAACTTAGTCAACCTTCTCTCATTGATGTGACCCAGTCTACAATGCCATAAGAAAGTTTTATTGATTTCTGGAGACTTTCTTTTGTGTGTATTCTGGACATTGAAAATCTGTGGTTGGTTTAATACGTATATACCGTTGTTCAATGTACCTGACCCAATCAAAACTTGATTAAGGTGAATGTTCACTACATTACTTACAAATGCAAATTCATAACCGTCTTTAGATAATAAAGATACAGAAATGATATTACAGGTTGCATTTGGTACATAATAACAACTACGTAAAACCAAAAAATGTCCATCCGACAATCCCAGGTGATAGTCCCCCACGGCCTCAGCATCCATGCTAGCACCGTTCGCAACTCTGAGGGTCATGTCACCTGCCTTCAAAAATCTACGCTTTCCCAACGCCTGCAAAGAATTACAGATATGAGATCCTGATCCGGTATCCAATACCTAGGAAGTAGAGTTTATTGATAGACAGTTTTCAATAACATACACACCTGAAGCTGAAGCTGCAACTCGCTTCAAATCCTGTGTTCTGGCTTTCCAAGCCTTGCAATCCTGTTTCCAGTGACCACTTTTGTGACAATAGAAGCATTCTTCCTTCCCCACTAGCTTCCCCGCTACCTTTGTTGCTTTACCTTTTCCCTTCGTATCCACTTTACCGAGACTGCCTCTTGGTTTTGCGGGGGCTTTCTTCTTCTTACCCTTGGCTTTCGCCCTGGATCTAGAAGAGGAAGATCCTCCTACAAACAAAGTGGATGTCTCCCTACCTTTCTGTAGGGTGCCCTCAGCACTCCTGTTGGATATATATGCCCTAGAGGCCTACATTGTATAGGAAGCTTGGGATATGTATGTACATGACAGTCTTGCTTGATATGATAGTACGCTATTTGGTTTGACTTTGTCTTAACGTATAATATATTTTACTTGGTATTTATATATATATATTGATAAAGCCCATAGGGTGTTTGTCTGACTACTGGCGTTGTGATGGCAGTCATACTAGTGGGAGCTGGATAGTCAATAGGCACACCCTTAGATGTCCCTGGTCGCAGGAGTATCCAGATTGGGCATCGATACTCCGGAGTAGACTAGTGTATACATATCTAGACCCTGACGAGGGGCGATGGATTGGTCCCGCAACCATTGGTGGTGTTCACCTAAGATTGTATACAGATGCTCACTGGGTGTGAGTACACCGGACATGACTCGCCGAGAACTGACTGGATGGTATTATACCTAACGTCAGATAGCAGTTCTCAGGTGACATGTGTGCAGATAGTCCGTTGACTTAAGGTCATCATTTGTCTCGTGTGAGTTCCCACTGTGCTTTGATTGTTACCCTACCACGGCTCAAAGGAGTCGTGCAAACAGGTTTCAGTTGGGCACAGTCCCGAGCCATGAGGAGGCAGTGAGTGACTGTTAGGGATTCGTCTCTCCCGGTATAGGGAGTTGATATCGCACAGTGATCGGTTGGTCATTACCATAAGTCCCTGGCCAGGGCTGATTGAGAATTACTGATAGATTGATCAGTAGATTCTCGGATGGTGATAGAGCCATACCGACACGACTTGTATGGTTGTTAGGGGTCTGACGTCCACCACCTCCCTAGACCGTACATGTGATACTCTTAGACGAACAGACCGGACTGCGCGGATATTGTCACAGACAGGCTCAGTAGGATTTCAGATGGGTTACCTCATCAGCTTTCTTATCGACAACTACCTGGGGACCGTTACGTACAGCTAGTGCAGCTTGCGGTCTGTGGTTAAACCCACTGCCAGCGTAGTAGTCGAGTCTTTAGAGTCCCACACAGAGTTTTCCCAAACCCAGGCAAAAAGATATAGAGGTCGTATGGTTTTACGACAAAGGTTCGGACGCATACGTGTTTAATCGCACGTACGACATTCGGACAGTTTTTACTAGCCGGCTTTGGTTTAAGCCAGATTCTAGTATCAGGTTATTGGATTTATACAGTCTAAAGTTTTTCCGTGTTTTCACGGATGAGAGGGGCGTTCTCATAATTTTCGGAGAAGCTTCTAGAAGGATGTGACATAAAGAGAGAGGTGGCATTTTCATTTATTGATTTAGTGACTCATTGTGAGTGATTCATCATGTCATTAAAGCTTCATTTATTGCTTAATGACTCACATAATGAATCACCCACTTGATTAAATGAAACATGATGAATATTCACTTATTATTCATTTTCTTTCATATTCTTTATGTTTCATATATATCAAGTGAGAAGCTTTATTCAATATAAGATTATCATTATCATCTTCTCACTCTCTCTCTTCAAGCTCTCTCTCCTTCACCAAACCCTAATCCTACCCTCATGAGTTGAGAACAAGGATTAGGAAAGACTAATTACTCCATAACCAATCTCTACATCACCTTAGCTACTCTATTTAGCAACTAGAGAACTAAGTAACCTCAAGTTTAGAGGTTATAGCTTGGATTAGGGTTCTCGGGTGGATCGTCTATCACGGGAGAAAGCCGAAGAGGACGTGGAGATCCAAAGAGGCCGTAGAGAACATCAAGACGAAGGACTAGAACCGTTTGGTATAACTTCTTCGCATAGTAGATTAAAACTCTAAAGCTTTTGTTAAAACTTGTATAGCAAACGATTCGTACGATTAATCGATGTTTGATCATAGAACTTGATTGTTATCCATATTTCCGCCTCCCCACAAGTATTGGGGTGTTGTACATCGACTTACAGTGGTATCAGAGCCTAGCTAAACAAGTTTTAACTTAATCGCAAATTTGTACGAATTTCGAACGGAAAAACGAAGCCGGAAAACCCTAAAAATTACAAGTTTCTGTCGAATTTTTAATGAAGTCCAAAATTGGTTCAGGGATGTTCAGAAAGCTTGTATTGACACCAGAAGAACACCCAAGAAATTTGGGGCCATGACTCGACCAAACGACCGCGCTTCCGCGGCGGATCCCACCGATCCGCGGCGCTTCCGCGGCCGAGTCGCCGAGTCATGATCCCAGTTTTCTTGGGTGGGTTCTCTGTTGAATTTGGGATTTTCTGGAATATTTTATTGTTGCTCAGGTTTCAGTTTTACAGAGCAGATTTTGGAGCAATATTGAAAGTGTTTAATCGATCGAAATTGTACAGTATTTGCATATTGGATTATATCTGTGATTGTATAATGTGTTCGTAAACCTCCCCTAACTGCTAGTATGTCGGTTGGCAGGGGGTTGCACATTTCTGTAATGTTTTTATCTGTTTGTGCATATAAACTGTATTGGACTGTTGTGGTGATTAGCCGGGTTTAGTGATGGGTTATTGTTTTAATTCATTTGATGTAATTGTAACAAGTTGTAATATTATTTCGCGGGGCACATCCAGGTTGCGGTTGTAGCCACCGTTGTATTATTTCTTTTTACTGTTTTTGCTCCTAGGACAGATCCAAGGTGGGGTACACAAACTGCCGGGCGGGTAGTTTGCCGTACCCGTAGGGATCTTGGGTGGGGTAACGGCTATTCATCACAACTGTGTAATCTGTCTTTTCTTGCAGGCTCAAAAGAAATACAGATTGCTTGCAAATCCAATATTGTTTATCTGTGTTCTGGAATGTATATCATTGCGTCAGACGAATGTAAAATATCTATATATATGATAGCTATTTAGACGTCGCTTATGTTTTACACCCGCGCTAGCCCAGCCCCCGCTCTGTCGTTAGTTAAGTAACCTAACGAGTGATGACGGGACCCCGTGGCGAATGCGGATGGCATAAGAGGACGTCATATTTTCGTTGTTATCTGTAATGATAGGTTAAAGATGGGACGCATTATTATTAATGCAAAGAAAATAAAACCTAAACTGAATCGTTGGAACAATTTCTAAAAACCACTCGGTTTTCTTGAAAAAAAACAAATTTTAAATGCGGAGCTTAAACCACTCCTTTTAATAAAAGCTATCATAGTTCCTTCGATCAAATCAAGTTCATTACGTTAACGGTTTTTGCCAAAAACCAGCCGTAACCCTCCGTCGTTTCAGATAGACAGCACATCGTATTCATGCTATGCTTGTTGGCCTACGTCAAGGCATAGTGTATGGTAGCAGTGTGTGTGCCTATTTGTTGCATAGATAGATGCATTAGTTTAATACAGACGTACACCTTGTTGGCCTACGTCAAGGGCTTGTACGATGTATTTAAATTGATCAGGACAACGACGGGTAGAACTTGACTTGCGTCTTATGACTTGTTGGCCTACGTCAAGGTCTATAAGAGCTTGGGGTAAAAATCACATCGGGAGTTTCAAACATAAAGGAAACTTGCAGATTTAGCTTACCTTCTGGAGTATGGTGACTAGAGTGGCTTCCATCTAGGGCATCATGCAATGATAGTTGGATCCCGATCCCACTGATGAGTAGGATTACTCTCGGGAATTTCTCTCACTTAACAATCAATGCTATAAACCAAGTAGGTGCCTAGAAAGGTGTTAGAGGGGCTACGCCTCCAGGGAAAAGAGGTTATTTAATTAAGGAACTTCGCGAAAGCGTTGGAAAACCTCCCTCGAAGTACCAACACCAGCCTGGCTGAAAGGTTAAGCAAGTATTGTGACGTGTGATTAAATCCTGACTAGTTCTTCTTTTAGGTTTTGAAGAAGGATTTGAGGAAACAGTGGGAGCCATCCTGTTTAGATAAATTAATAAACCAATCTAAACTTGCAAGAGCATATGCTGAGTGTTTTCTTTTCTCTCTCTCTGGCAGCTACCATGACTGGACTAAAACTATTACTTGAAAAGAATATATTGACCGGGCAGAACTATAAAGACTGGCTAAGAAACGTCAATATCGCGCTGACTTATGACAAAGTTGCATATGTTACGACCGCTGTTCCTCCCCTTATCCCAGGACCAGATTCCTCAGTTGCGGACAAGGAAGTTCGTAAAACCTGGGATCTAGATTGTGAGCGAGCTAAGTGTATCGTGCTGGCGTCCATGAATAATGAACTCCAGAAACAGCACGAGAGTATGGATATTGCATCCATATTCCTCCATTGCAAGGAATTGTATGGTGAACACTCCCGTATCGCGAGGTACGAAACCTCAAGGAAACTATTCCAGATGAGGTTAGCTCCAGGATCGCCTGTTGGAGAGCACGTCCTCAAAATGATCACCCTCATTGAGGAACTCGCAAACCTGGGATGCGTGCTAGAGAATGATTTGTACATCGACTTGATTTTGCAGTCCCTTCCCCACACCTTCTCTCAGTTCGTGCTGAACTTCAACATGCATGAAATGGAAGCGGATCTTCCAAAGCTCCTCAATATGTTGAGGGTAGCAGAGACCTCCCTGAAAAAGGAGAAGACCCCCGTTCTGTATGTTGGCCAATCATCTTCTTCCAAAACTAAAGCGAAAGCTAAAGGGAAGAAGAAGATGAAGGTCACCAAACCGAAGGGTGGGGTCAAGAAGGTGCAGGGAACGAACAAGGCAGGAAGGGTGAAGGAAGAAAAGAACGAGTGTTTCTATTGTCACAAGCAGGGGCACTGGAAGAAGGATTGTCAGGCCTTCAAAGCCAAGGACATGAAGCAAGCAGTTGCTTCTACTTCAGGTGTGTTCGTAATTGAAAATTGTCTTTCAGTTAACTCTACTTCATGGGTACTTGATACCGGTTCTGGTTCTCACATCTGTAATTCTTTGCAGGATCTGAGAAATAGTAGAGTGCTGGGGGCAGGTGATATGACTCTCCGGATGGGCAATGGAATGCATGTGGATGCAGTTGCAATAGGGGAATATCACCTAGGGTTGAATAGTGGAAACATTTTGGTATTGTATAACTGTTTTTGTATTCCCAGTATGTTGTGTAATATTATATCAGTATCTTTATTGTCTAATAAAGGATATAATTTTGTGCTTGAAAGAAATGTCATGAACATTCTCCTAAATCAAGAACTGATTGGGTTTGGCACACTGGAAAACGGCATATACATACTTAATCAACCACAAATTTTCAATATTCAAAACACGCGTAAAAGAAAGGCTTCAGATTCGAATCAAGCCTTCCTATGGCATTGTAGACTTGGTCATATAAATGAAACAAGGTTGACTAAGTTACATAAAGATGGATATCTAGATTCGTTTGAATATTCATCATATGCAACTTGTCAATCATGTATCAAAGGAAAAATGACCAAATCTCCGTTCACCGGACACGGAGAAAGAGCCACCGAACTCTTGGGACTAGTACACAGTGATGTATGTGGTCCGATGTCTATACATGCACGAAGTGGTCACTCCTACTTCATCACTTTTACTGATGACTTCTCTAGGTATGGACATGTGTTCTTAATAAAGCATAAATCCGAGGCTTTTGAGAAGTTTAAGGAGTATAAAAATGAAGTAGAGAAACAAACTGGTAAAAGCATCAAGACACTTCGATCTGATCGAGGTGGAGAATACTTAAGTACCAGTTTCCTTGAATACTTGAAAGCAAATGGAATATTCTCTCAGCTTACTCCTCCTTATACACCTCAGCATAATGGTGTATCAGAAAGAAGGAATCGCACGCTATTAGATATGGTACGTTCGATGATGAGTAGTGCTGAGTTGCCACTTTCCTTCTGGGGATTTGCTCTAGAATCAGCCGCATATCTATTAAATAGAGTTCCAACTAAGTCTGTACCTACCACTCCATATGAAATGTGGTGTGGGAAGAGACCATATCTCAAGTATATAAAGATATAGGGGTGTCCGGCATATGTTAAAAAGCATAATCCGGACAAGCTCGAGGCACGATCGGTTTTGTGCAAGTTTGTAGGATACCCCAAGCATTCAAGGGGGTACATGGTCTACCACACTGAAGAACAAAAGGTGTTTCTCGCTCGTCACATTGTCTTCTTAGAAAGCGAATTTCTTGCAAAAGAAATTAGTGGGAGCGCGGTAGAACTGGAAGAAATTCCAGAACCTCAAACTGCAACCGAAGACTTAGAAGAATCTCAGACTTCAATAGAACATGACGAACCAACGCCACTCCGCAGATCTAGTAGGCTTTCTCATCCTCCTAAAAGATACTATGGTTTCCTTCTTGATGGGGATCGAGAGGATTGAATCATCGATGATGATGAGCCTACTAGTTTTCAGCAGGCTATCACAAGTAGCGACTCAGTAAAGTGGCTGGATGCAATGAGATCCGAAATGGAATCCATGTATACCAATAATGTATGGACTTTAGAAGTTGCTCCTCCTGGGGTAAAACCAGTTGGGTGCAAATGGATCTTCAAAAAGAAGATTGGTACATTTGGACAAGTGGAAACGCACAAAGCTAGACTAGTAGCAAAAGCTTTTCGTCAAAGACCAGGATTGGACTACGATGAAACTTTTTCGCCAGTAGCTATGCTTAAATCCATTCGAATCATGCTTGCCATTGCTGCCTTCCATGACTATGAAATCTGGCAGATGGATGTAAAAACAGCTTTTCTAAATGGACATCTAGAAGAGAGTGTTTACATGGATCAACCAGACGGTTTCTTAGACAGTGGGAGCAGCGGAAGAGTGTGCAAATTGCTTAAATCCATTTATGGCTTAAAGCAAGCGTCGCGGAGTTGGAACATCTGCTTTGATGAAACAGTCAAGGAATTTGACTTTATCAAAAATGTAGATGAACCATGTGTTTATAGGAAGATTGTAGAAGGAGCAGTAGTCTTCCTCGTTTTATACGTCGACGACATACTACTGATAGGGAATGATATCCCTATGTTACAATCAGTAAAGCTCTTCTTGTCACAGAAATTCTCTATGAAAGACTTGGGAGATGCATCATACATTCTGGGCATTAAGATCCATCGAGATATATCCAATAGAATATTGGGACTTTCACAGTCCAGGTATATAGACACTATACTAAAGAGATTTAGTATGGAAGATTCCAAGCGCGGCAATATGCCCGCTTGTCACGGAATCACCCTCTCCAAAGATATGTCTCCAAAGACTGATGAAGAGAGGGCTCGCATGGGCATTATACCCTACGCTTCGGCGGTAGGATCAATAATGTATGCGATGTTATGTAACAGACCAGATATAGCTTACACACTTAGTGTGGTAAGCAGGTATCAATCGGACCCAGGTGAGAAACATTGGATAGCGGTGAAGAACATTCTCAAGTACCTGAGAAGGACTAAGGAGATGTTCTTGATTTACGGCAATAAGGACCTCCAGGTAGAGGCTTTTACCGACTCCGGCTTCCAAAGTGACAAGGATGATTCTAAATCTATTTCGGGTTTTGTGTTTACCCTCAATGGTGGGGCGGTAAGTTGGAAGAGTTCCAAAAAAGATACCATCGCAGACTCAACTATGGAGGCTGAGTATATAGCTGCTAGTGAAGCCGCAAAAGAGGCTGTCTGGATAAGGAAGTTCATTTCTGAACTTCAGGTGGTTCCGACCATTGCCAATCCAATACCTTTGTATTGCGATAACAATGGCGCTGTAGCTTTAGCGAAGGAACCAAGGTCCCATCAGAAATCCAGGCATATCTTAAGGCGTTTTCACCTGATCAGGGAGATCGTGGATCGTCGGGAGATCGAGATACGGAGAGTAGACACAAAAGACAACACGGCAGATCCATTCACCAAGGCCATTCCTCAAGTACAGTTCGAGAGGCTTTTTGAGATGTTGGGCATGCGGTACGCAAGCAACTGGATCTGGTAGAGACAGTGGGTACTCATTGCGCCAATTATAGGCCTTAGTGCAAGTGGGAGATTGTTGGATATATATGCCCTAGAGGCCTACATTGTATAGGAAGCTTGGGATATGTATGTACATGACAGTCTTGCTTGATATGATAGTACGCTATTTGGTTTGACTTTGTCTTAACGTATAATATATTTTACTTGGTATTTATATATATATGTTGATAAAGCCCATAGGGTGTTTGTCTGACTACTGGCGTTGTGATGGCAGTCATACTAGTGGGAGCTGGATAGTCAATAGGCACACCCTTAGATGTCCCTAGTCGCAGGAGTATCGAGATTGGGCATATCGATACTCTGGAGTAGACTAGTGTATACATATCTAGACCCTGACGAGGGGCGATGGATTGGTCCCGCAACCATTGGTGGTGTTCACCTAAGATTGTATACAGATGCTCACTGGGTGTGAGTACACCGGACAGGACTCGCCGAGAACTGACTGGATGGTATTATACCTAACGTCAGATAGCAGTTATCAGGTGACATGTGTGCAGATAGTCCGTTGACTTAAGGTCATCATTTGTCTCGTGTGAGTTCCCACTGTGCTTTGATTGTTACCCTACCACGGCTCAAAGGAGTCGTGCAAACAGGTTTCAGTTGGGCACAGTCCCGAGCCATGAGGAGGCAGTGAGTGACTGTTAGGGATTCGTCTCTCCCGGTATAGGGAGTTGATATCGCACAGTGATCGGTTGGTCATTACCATAAGTCCCTGGCCAGGGCTGATTGAGAATTACTGATAGATTGATCAGTAGATTCTCGGATGGTGATAGAGCCATACCGACACGACTTGTATGGTTGTTAGGGGTCTGACGTCCACCACCTCCCTAGACCGTACATGTGATACTCTTAGACGAACAGACCGGACTGCGCGGATATTGTCACAGACAGGCTCAGTAGGATTTCAGATGGGTTACCTCATCAGCTTTCTTATCGACAACTACCTGGGGACCGTTACGTACAGCTAGTGCCGCTTGCGGTCTGTGGTTAAACCCACTGCCAGCGTAGTAGTCGAGTCTTTAGAGTCCCACACAGAGTTTTCCCAAACCCAGGCAAAAAGATATAGAGGTCGTATGGTTTTACGACAAAGGTTCGGACGCATACGTGTTTAATCGCACGTACGACATTCGGACAGTTTTTACTAGCCGGCTTTGGTTTAAGCCAGATTCTAGTATCAGGTTATTGGATTTATACAGTCTAAAGTTTTTCCGTGTTTTCACGGATGAGAGGGGCGTTCTCGTAATTTTCGGAGAAGCTTCTAGAAGGATGTGACATAAAGAGAGAGGTGGCATTTTCATTTATTGATTTAGTGACTCATTGTGAGTGATTCATCATGTCATTAAAGCTTCATTTATTGCTTAATGACTCACATAATGAATCACCCACTTGATTAAATGAAACATGATGAATATTCACTTATTATTCATTTTCTTTCATATTCTTTATGTTTCATATATATCAAGTGAGAAGCTTTATTCAATATAAGATTATCATTATCATCTTCTCACTCTCTCTCTTCAAGCTCTCTCTCCTTCACCAAACCCTAATCCTACCCTCATGAGTTGAGAACAAGGATTAGGAAAGACTAATTACTCCATAACCAATCTCTACATCACCTTAGCTACTCTATTTAGCAACTAGAGAAACTAAGTAACCTCAAGTTTAGAGGTTATAGCTTGGATTAGGGTTCTCGGGTGGATCGTCTATCACGGGAGAAAGCCGAAGAGGACGTGGAGATCCAAAGAGGCCGTAGAGAACATCAAGACGAAGGACTAGAACCGTTTGGTATAACTTCTTCGCATAGTAGATTAAAACTCTAAAGCTTTTGTTAAAACTTGTATAGCAAACGATTCGTACGGTTAATCGATGTTTGATCATAGAACTTGATTGTTATCCATATTTCCGCCTCCCCACATGTATTGGGGTGTTGAACATCGACTTACAACTCCTCAACATGTTCAGAAGTTCAGAAAGTTCTACCTCCTTTCCTTGCATGTTGAAGTTAAGAATAAACTGGGCGTAAGTGGAAGGAAGGGACTGGAGAATCAAATCAGTATAGAGTTCATTCTCCAACGTGGTCCCAAGGTCCGCGAGCTCCTCAATGTAGCCAATCATCTTAAGCACGTGTTCCGCTACCGATGATCCGACGGCCAACCTTGCCGAAAATAACTTCTTCGACACTTCGTATCTTGCGATACGAGACTGCTCCCCATACAGTTCTTTTGTATGAAGAAATATGGACTCTAGGTCCATATTCTCGTGCCTCCTCTGATGTTCATTGTCCATCGAGGCTAATACGAGGCATTTGGCCTTCGCGCAATCTATCTCCCATGTCTTACGGATTTCCTTATCCGCGACACTGGAGGTGGGACCTGGGACAGGGGGAGCTTTAGTGGTAAGGACATACCCCAACTTGTCGTAAGTGATTGCCATCTTGACATTCCTGAGCCAATCTTTGTAGTTTGGCCCTGTCAATATGTTTTTATCTAGTAATAACTTAAGTCCGGTCATCTTGAATGGTCGCTGCAATTAGGAGAGAGAAAAGAAACACTTTAGCATGATGCTCTTGCAAGTTTAGAGTGGTTTTTAATTTGTCTAAACTGGATGGCTCCCACTGTCTCTCGAATCCCTTCTCAAACCGTAAAGAAAAGATTAGTCAGGATTACTCTCACCGTACAATACTTGCTTAACAGTTCAGCCAGGCCAGTGTCGGTACTTCGAGGGAGGCTTTCCAACGCTTTCACGAAGTTTCTTAATTAAGTAACCTCTTTTCCCTGTGGGCGTAGCCCCGCTGACACCTTTCTAGACACCTACTAGGTTTATAGCATTGATCGTTAAGTGAGAGTTTTCCTGAGGAGTAGCATATACTCACAGTAGGACCGGGATCCAAATATCATCGCGTGATAAAACCGAAGGAATCCTACCAGAATCATCACACTCCAAATGGTATGCAACGCTAGCAAGTTTCAGTACTTATGAAACTCCCGACGTGGATTTTTGCCCCATGCTCTTATGACCTTGGCGTGAGGTCAAAATGTCATAAGTCACTTGTCAAGTTCTTCCCATCATTATCCCGGTTAATTTGAACACACCCGTACCCACCCTTGACGTAGGCCAAAATGGCAGTACGACTGTCTCAAACCAACGCATTCTATCTATGCAACAGATAAATATCCGGCAGCTACCAATCACTATGCCTTGGCGTGAGGTCAAAATACATAGCTTGAATACTACCGTATATTTAACTGAAATGATGGAGGGCTACGGATGGTTTTGGCGAAACCGTGAACGTAGTGAACTTGATATAATCGATGGAACGAGATAGCTTTTAAAAGGAGTGGTTCAAGCTCCGCGTTTAAAAGTTTAGTTTTGAAAAGAACCGAGTGGTTTTCAAAGTGTTCCAATCGACTTTTACTTGGTTTATTTTCTTGCATTAGTTCTTTTAATGCGTCCCATCATTTAATCCTACCATTGCAGAAAACAACCAAAATATGACGTACGCTTATGCCATTCGCATTCGCCACGGGTCCCCGTCATCACCCGTTAGGTTACTTAACTAACGACAGAGCGGGGGCTGGGATAGCGCGGCTGTAAAACATAAGCAACGCCTAAATAGTTATCATATATAAATATATAGCAATGATAGACATTACAGATCATAGATGAATACATTGGATATACTAGGAATCCGCAATCCGTTCGAGCCTGCAACGAAAAGCGGATTACACGGTCGCGGTGAATAGCTAAATACCCCACCCAAGACCCCTACGGGTGCGGCAAACTACCCGCCAAGTACCCGAAGCGAAGCAACCTCCCTCACCACCGTGAGTAGGCCACAAGGCACTTCGAGATACCCGGTAGTTTGTGCACCCCCTCCATGGGTCTATCCTAGGAGCATAAACAGTAAAAAGAATTATACAATGACGGCTACAACCCCGAACCGGTTGTGCGGCCAAACAAATAATAATATTACATCAATTTACATATTACAAATGAATGAAAGAAAAGCAACACTCATCTCACATCCATCCCGGCTATTCACCCGCGACAATCCGACCCATTCATATACACAAACCAGTATCAATCACAGATCACAGAGATGTATAACCCCGACTAATCGACATATAGCGATTAGCCGACGTTCAATACATACAAACATCACAGATATAACCGTTATAGTCAAAGTGTATTGAAGTTCGAAAAAAATACGGATTTATAGGCCCCCAAAAGTAAATTTCAATTCTGGAAAATCTGGGCACAAATAAACCATCTGAAAAATCCTAAAACCAATCCAGAAATACACTGCACCAAACTCGACCAAGTGAAGAGATAAGATGGCCGCGGTTGCGCGGCAATAGCTTCCTATTGCAGCGGAACCGCGGAACCGCGGCACTATGGTCGATTCACTTGCTCGTTTTTGGTGGTTATCTTTAAAAAACCCTGAGACGATTTTAGCAGTATAACAAATTTTTTTTTGACCAGAATTTTTTTTTACAGAAACTAGGGTTTTTAAAACATGGTTTTTTCGATTTTTCGGTTTCGAACTTCGACACACTCTACTACCTAGCTAGTTTATGTTTAGTTAGGCTCTGATACCACTGTAAGTCCACGTTGCCCACCCCGGTGCTTGCGGGGAGGCGGAAAACGGAATAAAAATCGGATTTTTATGAGCTTAGGCAACATGGACTATGCTTAGAAGGATCTTTGCTAAACAAAAACTTGCTAAAGCTAACTAGTAACTAGCTAAGTGCTAGAAAGGTTATACCTTGGGCTCTTAGTCCTTCTCTCCTTGCTCCTTGGAGTAGTGGAAGGAGGTCACCTTGTCGTCTTCTCCCGTCAAAGAAAGATCCACCCGAAAGCCTCAACCTTTGGCTTCAACTCCAAGCTAGAAGTAACTAGGGTGCAAGAAGTGCTAATACTTGAACCCTAGATGAGAGTAGAGAAGATCAAGAGAGGGTTTTTCTCAAGCTCAAGTGTTTATCAACACATGTGAGGGAGAGAGCTTGAGGGAGAGGAAGAACAAGAGAGAGAAAAGATATGATAGAATGAGAAATAATTGACCCATTCTCACTAATATGTGTGAATTATTTTAATTGAATAATTAGCTAGATAATTGTCATGGTTAATCATGACATGACCATTATCATTTCAATTTGCAAGGATCAAAAAGTATCTTCCAAAAGAAATGATGATGGTCAAAGTGTCAACCTAGGTCAACAAGTCAATAAGGTCAAATGGTCAACAACCATAACCATGCACAATTATTTAAACTAATTATCAATTAACTATAATACACACATAATAATTAGGGTTAATAAAATGACAATAGTCATTAACCCTAAACAAGGTCCTCTCCCTCTGTCTCAAGCAACTGTGCATACGCACCCGTATTCGTGATCCGAGGAACACGAACACAATGAGAAAAACCAATCCCAAATCATATACTAGGATCCGGCTTAAACCAAAGCCCGCTAGTATAAACTGTCCGGACAGCAAACGTGCACAAGTGCGCGGATGTGAACGAACCCTGTCGCAAAACCATGAGACCTCTACTCATTTTGCCTAAAGGCGAATAGCTCTCTGTGTGGGACTCTAAAGACTCGACACTACGCTGGCAGTGGGTTTAACCACAGACCGCAAGCGGCACTAGCTGTACGTAACGATCCCCAGGTAGATGTCGATAAGAAGACTGACGAGGTGAACCCCATCTGAACTCCTACTGAGCCTGTATGTGACAATGTCCGTACAGTCCGGTCTGTTCGTCTGATACATCGCATGGCGGGCCTAGAGGGGCGGTGAACGTCAGTCCCCTAATAGCGGTACAAGTCGTGCCGGAGTGAAGCCCAGAACACCCTGAGATAACACTGGAAACCTACCAGTATATCTCGCTTGCCCTGGCCAGGGACTACTCGTGTAATGGCTCTCCTGGACACAGCGCGATGTCAACCCCCAATACCGGGAGAGACGAATCCTGTCTAACCGTCACTGCCTCCAAGTGCTTCGGGACTGCACACAAAAACTACCTGTTTGCACGACTCCTTTGAGCCGTGGTAGGGTAGTAATTGTAAGTCGATGTAGTACACCCCAGTACTTGTGGGGAGGCGGAATTTTCAAAAACAATCAAGTTTAAACAACGAACATCGACTAACCGCTTGAATCGAAGCTAAACAAATAATAACCAAACACATAGCTAAACTAAACTAAAGTGTCAAGGGATTATACCGATCGAAACTAGTCCTTCGTCTTTGTGTCCTCCTTTGTTCTCCTCGGCCTTCTCTAGGTAGTAGACGATCCACCCGAGAGCGAAACTCCAAGCTAAACCTCTAACTTGAGGTAACTAATCAACTTTGATTGCTAATCAAAGATGAAAGGATGATGTAGAGTGTAGGTTATGGATTGTTTAGTCTAACTAATCCTTTGATCTCAACACATGAGGATTAAGGTTAGTATCTTGAAGATGAGAGCTTGAGGAGAGAGAATATGAGATAAGATAATGAGAAGAGAGAGAGTGTATCATAATATATTATGAAGCATTTCTTTTTAAGAATAATGAATAAAGGAAATGAATAAGCATGCTTCATAAAATATCTAGTGGTGATTCATTAGCATGAGTCATTAAGCAATAAATGTGCATTAATGAAATGAATGAATCACCACCATGACTCACTTTCTTTCCAAAAGAAACCTCCTTAGTCACATCTTCTAGAAGCTTCTCGTACAATCACGAGAACGCCCCTCCGATCCGCAAAAATACGGAAAAACTTTAGACTGTAAAAATCCAATAACCGGATACCAGTAACTGGCTTAAACCAAAGCCGACTGGTAAAAACTGTCCGAAAGTCGTACGCGCGTAAACGCACGTATGCGTCCGAACCCTCTGTCGCAAAACCATGCAACCTCTATATCGTTTCGCCTGGAGTAGGAAACTCTCTGTGTGGGACTCTAGAGACTCGACTACTACGCTGGCAGTGGGTTTAACCACAGACCGCAAGCGGCACTAGCTGTACGTAACGGTCCCCAGGTAGTTGTCGATAAGAAGGCCGATGAGTAAACCCATCCGAACTCCTACTGAGTCTGATGTGACAATCTCCATACAGTCCGGTCCGTTCGTCCAAGACTATCGCATATCGGGCCTAGGGGGGCGGCAAGCGTCAGTCCCCTAATAGCGGTATAAGTCGTGTCGGAGTGAAGCCCATTACACCCTGAGAAACTACTGGAACCTACCAGCAAATCTCGCTTGCCCTGGCCAGGGACTTTGCGTAATGGCTCTCTGACACAGCACGATATCTACTCCCAATACCGGGAGGGACGAATCCTGTCTAACCGCCACTGCCTCCAACTGCTCGGGACTGCACCCAACTGCCACCTGTTTGCACGACTCCTTTGAGCCGTGGTAGGGTAGCAATCTAAGAACAGTGGGACACACTCGAGGCGAAGTAGCAGTGTCAAGTCTGCGGACTACGCTGTACTCATGTCACCTGGGAACTGTTCACTGACGACTGGTATCAAACCAACCAACAGTTCCCTGTGAGTCCTGTCCGGTGTACCCGTAACCTAACGAGCACCTGTATACTATCTCCAGTACGACGTACTGACGGCTGTGGGACAGACCATCTCCCCAACTGGGATGAGAAGCGTACACACTAGTCTACTCCGGAGTATCGATGCTCTGTCTCGATAATCCAACGACCAGGGACCTGAATAAGGATGTGCTTGTAGACTACCCAGCCCCCACTAGTGTGACTGCCATCACAACGCTGGTAGACAAGCAAGATCCTAAGAGCTCTATCAATACGTACACTCACATATTAAGATAGAAAAACCAAGTAGCATACTACCATGTTTAGCAAGACTGTTATATACATGTGAATATCCCAAGCTTCCATTAAGTAATATACAAGCTAGTATGATACAGTAATGGCCTTCTAGGGCATAAACACTAACAATCTCCCACTTGCACTAGGGCCATGTACTGGCATATCGCAGACCAATGATCTCGAGCAGCCTCTCGAACTGAATCTGAGGAAGGGCCTTCGTGAATGGATCAGCAATGTTCTCTTCTGAAGCAACTCTCCGAACCTCGATCTCCTGACGATCAATGATCTCCCTGATCAGGTGATACCGCCTCAAGATGTGTCTGGACTTCTGATGGGACCTTGGTTCCTTCGCTAAAGCTATAGCTCCGTTGTTGTCGCAATACAGAGGTATTGGATCAACTATGGTAGGAACCACCTGAAGTTCTGTTAGGAACTTCTTCATCCAGACTGCTTCTTTTGCGGCATCGCAAGCAGCTATATATCCGCTTCCATCGTCGAGTCAGCAACGGTGTCCTGCTTGGAGCTCTTCCAGCACACCGCCCCTCCATTGAGGGTAAAGACATAACCCGACATGGACTTGGAATCGTCCTTATCACTCTGGAAGCCGGAATCAGCAAAGGCCTCCAACCTGAGGTCTTTTCCGCCGTAAACCAAGAACATCTCCTTAGTCCTCCTCAGGTACTTGAGAATGTTCTTTACTGCTATCCAGTGTTTCTCCCCTGGGTCTGACTGATACCGGCTTACCACGCTTAGTGCGTAAGCTACATCTGGTCTGGTACACAACATCGCATACATTATAGAGCCTACCGCAGAAGCGTAGGGTATAATAGACATGCGTTCCCTTTCCAAATCAGTCTTGGGAGACATCTCTTTGGAGAGGGTGATTCCGTGACAAGCCGGTAGATTACCGCGCTTAGAATCTTCCATACTGAATCTTTTCAGTACAGTGTCGATATACCTGGACTGCGAAAGTCCCAACATCCTCTTGGATCTATCACGATAGATCCGGATCCCCAGAATGTAAGAGGCATCACCCAGGTCTTTCATGGAGAACCTGTGTGACAAGAATCCTTTGACAGATTGTAGCATAGGAATGTCATTTCCTATCAATAGAATGTCATCCACGTACAAGACGAGGAATACGACACTTCTGGCCACAACTTTACTATATATACACGGTTCATCTGGATTTTTGATAAAGTCATATTCTTTGACTGTCTCATCAAAACAGATGTTCCAACTCCGCGATGCCTGCTTTAGTCCGTAAATGGACTTAAGCAGCTTGCATACTTTCCCGCTGCTCCCACTCAGATTGAAACCCTCTGGCTGATCCATATAGACGCTCTCTTCTAAATTTCCATTTAGAAAAGCCGTCTTTACGTCCATCTGCCAGATTTCATAATCATGGAAGGCAGCAATAGCAAGAAGGACCCGAATGGATTTGAGCATAGCCACTGGAGAAAAAGTTTCGTCATAGTCCAAACCAGGTCTTTGACGAAAACCCTTTGCAACAAGTCTAGCCTTATAGGTTTCCACCTGTCCATCTACACCAATCTTTTTCTTGAAGATCCATTTGCATCCTATGGGTTTTACCCCATCTGGAGCAAAGTCCAAAGTCCATACTTTGTTGGTGTACATGGACTCCATTTCGGTCCGCATTGCATCTAGCCATCGTACCGAGTCGCCGCTCTGGATGGCTTGCTGGAAGTCAGTAGGTTCATCATCATCTATGATGCAATCCTCTCTATCCCCGTCTATGAGAAAACCGTAGTATCTCTCAGGCGGATGAGACGGCCTACTACTCCTGCGGAGGGGTGCGGGAATGTTCTGTTCTTCTTGAACCTCTGGTTCTACCAAACTTTCAGTAGCAGCTTGTGGTTCTGGAATTTCTTCCAGTTCTATTTCGCTCCCATTTGTATCCTTTTCTAAAACTTGTTGTTCTAGAAAATGGGCATTACGAGAAACAAAAACCTTTTGTTCTTCTGCATAATAGAAGCAATATCCCTTGGAGTTCTTTGGATATCCTACAAGCATACATTTTACTGATCGTGCCTCGAGCTTGTCCACAAACTGCTTTTTGACAAAAGCTGGACATCCCCAAATCCTTATATACTGAAGATAGGGTTTCTTCCCACTCCACATCTGATATGGTGTGGTAGGCACAGTTTTGGTAGGAACTCTGTTCAAAATATATGCCGCTGATTCTAGCGCATATCCCCAGAAAGATCGCGGTAACTCAGCATTACTCATCATGGATCGTACCATATCTAATAGGGTTCGATTCCGTCTCTCCGATACACCGTTGTGCTGTGGAGTGTATGGAGGAGTAAGCTGAGAGAGAATTCCTTTCTCTTTTAGGTAACCTAGGAACTCGGCACTTAAGTATTCTCCACCTCGATCAGATCTCAGTGTCTTAATACTTTTGCCTGTTTGGTTTTCCGCTTCATTCTTGAATTCCAGGAATTTCTCAAAGGCCTCTGATTTATGCTTCATTAAGAAAACATATCCATACCTAGAGAAATCATCTGTAAAAGTAATGAAATAGGAATAACCACCTCTCGCATGTGTAGACATTGGACCGCATACATCACTGTGTATGAGTCCTAAGAGCTCGCTCGCTCTTACTCCTTGTCCAGTGAATGGAGTCTTTGTCATCTTTCCTTTGAGACAAGATTGACAAGTGTCATAAGTTTGATATTCGAACGTGTCTAAATATCCTTCTCTATGCAACTTAGTCAACCTTCTCTCATTGATGTGACCCAGTCTACAATGCCATAAGAAAGCTTTATTCAAATCTGGAGACTTTCTTTTTAGTGTGTTCTGGACATTGAAAATTTGGAGTTGGTTTAACACATATATGCCGTTATTTAGAGTACCGGACCCAATCAAACCATGATTAAGGTGGATGTTGACAACATCTCTTACAAACGTGAAATCATAACCTTTATTTGATAACAAGGAAACTGATATGATATTACACGTTAAGCTGGGTACAAAATAACAGTTATGTAAAACCAAAATGTGTCCACTCGTCAATCCTAGGTGATAATCCCCGACGGACGCAGCTCCCACGCTAGCTCCGTTAGCAACCCTGAGGATCATATCACCTTCCTTCAGCACTCTACGGTTTCTCAGTGCCTGCAATGAATTGCAAATATGAGATCCTGACCCGGTATCCAATACCCAGGAAGTAGAGTTGATCGACAGACAATTCTCAATTACAAACACACCTGAAGTCGAAGCCACAGCCTGCTTCGGTTCCTGGTTCTTGGCGTTCCACGCCTTGCAATCCTTCTTCCAGTGCCCTTTCCTGTGACAATGGAAGCACTCATCCTGACCAACTATCGGTACTGCTTTCTTTTTCTTTCCCTTCCCTCCCACCTTACTAACACCTCCTCTAGGTCTGGGTGCGGCCTTCTTCTTCCTTCCTTTGGCCCTAGCCTTGGACCCGGAAGAAGATGAACCGCCAACAAACATAGCGGGTGTTTCCCTTGCCTTCTGCAAGGTGCCCTCCGCACTCCTTAACATGTTCAGGAGTTCCGCAAGTTCAACTTCTTTTCCTTGAAGATTGAAGTTGAGGATAAACTGGGCGTAGGTGGGAGGAAGGGACTGGAGAACAAGGTCTGTATAGAGCTCATTATCCAAAGTCGTCCCAAGGTCTGCGAGCTCTTCTATATAGCCAATCATCTGTAGGACATGTTCACCTACCGATGACCCGACAGCCAACCTCGCTCGAAACAATTTCTTAGAGGTCTCGTATCTTGCTATACGAGATTGCTCTCCATAAAGTTCCTTTGTATGGAGAAATATGCCATCTAGGGACATATCCTCGTGCCTCCTCTGATGTTCATTGTTCATCGAGGCAAGCACGATGCACTTGGCTCTCGCGCAATCTAAATCCCAGGTTTTGCGGATTTCCTTATCCGCATTGCTGGATTTGGGACCAGGGACAGCAGGTGCCGTAGCGGTGAGGACGTACCCCAGTTTGTCATAGGTCAAAGCCATCTTGACATTCCGCAGCCAATCTTTATAGTTTGGCCCTGTCAGTATATTTTTCTCTAAAAGTAACTTAAGTCCAGTCATTTTCAGGGTCGCTGCAATTAGGAGAGAGAGAAGAAAACTCTTTAGCATGATGCTCTTGCAAGTTTAGAGTGGTTTTTAGTTTATCTAAACTGGATGGCTCCCACTGTTTCTCGAATCCTTCCTCAAACCATAAAAGAAGAATTAGCCAAAACTATTCTCACCGTACAATACTTGCTTAACCGTTCAGCCAGGCCGGTGTCGATACTTCGAGGGAGGTTTTCCAACGGTTTCGCGAAGTTCCTTAATTAAGTAACCTCTTTTCTCTGGGGGCGTAACCCCGCTGACACTTTTCTGGACACCTACTAGGTTTATAGCATTGATCGTTAAGTGACGAATATCCTGATAAGTAGCATATACTCACAGTAGGATCGGGATCCAAATATCATCGTCTGATAATGTTGTAGGAATGCTACCAACATTCATCAAACTCAAAATGGTATGCACTTGGTTCTTTGCAAATTTCAGTTTCTTTAGAAATTCCCGATATAAGTTTTTACCCCATGCTCTTATGACCTTGGCGTTGGTCAAAATGTCATAAGTCACATGTCAAGTTCTACCCATCATTATCTTGTTAATTTGAACCCATCCGTATATATCCCTGACGTTGGCCAAATGATAATACGACTGTCCCAAACCAACTCATCTATCTATGCAACAAATGAATACCCAGCAGCTACCAAACACTATGCCATGACGTTGGCCAAAAGTGCATAGCTTGAATACTACCGAATACCCAAATGAAATGACGGAGGGCTACGACTGGTTTTGGCGAAACCGTGAACGTAGTGAACTTGATATAACCGAAGGAACCTGATAGCTTTTAAAAGGAGTGGTTAAATCTCCGCATTTAAAAATATCTGTTTTAAAAATAACCGAGTGGTTTCTTTTAAATTGTTCCAACGATTTAAACCTTGGTTTGTTTTACTTTGCATTATAGATAATGCGTCCCATCATTAACCTATCATTGCAGAAAACAACGAAAATACAACGTCCTCTTATGCCATCCGCATTCGCCACGGGGTCCCGTCATCACCCGTTAGGTTACTTAACTAACGACAGAGCGGGGGCTGGGCTAGCGCGGGTGTAAAACATAAGTGGCGTCTAAATAGCTATCATAAATATAGATATTTTACATTCGTCTGACGCAATGATATTCATTCCAGAACACAGATAAACAATATTGGATTTGCAAGCAATCTGTATTTCTTTTGAGCCTGCAAGAAAAGACAGATTACACAGTTGTGATGAATAGCCGTTACCCCACCCTCGACCCCTACGGGTACGGCAAACTACCCACCCGGCAGTCTGTGTACCCCACCTTGGGTCAGTCCTAGGAGCAAAAACAGTAAAATGAAATAATACAACGGTGGCTACAACCGCAACCTGGAAGTGCCCCGCGAAAATAATATTACAACAAATTACATTTACAACAAATGAATTAATCAATAATCCATTGCGAACCCCGGCTATACACCACAACAGTCCAATACAGTTTATATGCACAAACAGATATAACCATTTCAGAAATGTGCAACCCCCTGCCAACCGACATACTAGCAGTTAGGGGAGGTTTACGAACACATTAAACAATCACAGATATAATCCAATACGCAAATACTGTACAATTCGATCGAATAAACAACATCAATATTGCTCCAAAATCTGCTCTGTTAAACAGTAACCTGAGCAATAATTAAATATTCCAGAAAACCCCAAACACCAGAGAGGACCCACCCATGAAAAATGAGCCCATGACTCGGTAACTCGGCCGCGGAAGCGCGGCGAATCGGTGGGATCCGCCGCCCTTCCGCGGCGCTTTAGTCGAATCATGTGCTCGAATTTCTTGGGTGTTCTCCTGTGGTCATGTCAAGCTTTCTGAACACACCTGAAAAATTTTCTGACTTGATTTTAACTTCGACAGAAACTTGACAGAATTAGGGTTTTGCGGCTTTGTTTTTCCGTTCGAAATTCGTACAAATTTGCAATTAAGTTATTTATTGTTTAGCGAGGCTCTGATACCACTGTAAGTCGATGTAGTACACCCCAGTACTTGTGGGGAGGCGGAATTTTCAAAAACGATCAAGTTTAAACAACGAACATCGACTAACCGCTTGAATCGAAGCTAAACAAATAATAACCAAACACATAGCTAAACTAAACTAAAGTGTCAAGGGATTATACCGATCGAAACTAGTCCTTCGTCTTTGTGTCCTCCTTTGTTCTCCTCGGCCTTCTCTAGGTAGTAGACGATCCACCCGAGAGCGAAACTCCAAGCTAAACCTCTAACTTGAGGTAACTAATCAACTTTGATTGCTAATCAAAGATGAAAGGATGATGTAGAGTGTAGGTTATGGATTGTTTAGTCTAACTAATCCTTTGATCTCAACACATGAGGATTAAGGTTAGTATCTTGAAGATGAGAGCTTGAGGAGAGAGAATATGAGATAAGATAATGAGAAGAGAGAGAGTGTATCATAATATATTATGAAGCATTTCTTTTTAAGAATAATGAATAAAGGAAATGAATAAGCATGCTTCATAAAATATCTAGTGGTGATTCATTAGCATGAGTCATTAAGCAATAAATGTGCATTAATGAAATGAATGAATCACCACCATGACTCACTTTCTTTCCAAAAGAAACCTCCTTAGTCACATCTTCTAGAAGCTTCTCGTACAATTACGAGAACGCCCCTCCGATCCGCAAAAATACGGAAAAACTTTAGACTGTAAAAATCCAATAACCGGATACCAGTAACTGGCTTAAACCAAAGCCGACTGGTAAAAACTGTCCGAAAGTCGTACGCGCGTAAACGCACGTATGCGTCCGAACCCTCTGTCGCAAAACCATGCAACCTCTATATCGTTTCGCCTGGAGTAGGAAACTCTCTGTGTGGGACTCTAGAGACTCGACTACTACGCTGGCAGTGGGTTTAACCACAGACCGCAAGCGGCACTAGCTGTACGTAACGGTCCCCAGGTAGTTGTCGATAAGAAGGCCGATGAGTAAACCCATCCGAACTCCTACTGAGTCTGATGTGACAATCTCCATACAGTCCGGTCCGTTCGTCCAAGACTATCGCATATCGGGCCTAGGGGGGCGGCAAGCGTCAGTGCCCTAATAGCGGTATAAGTCGTGTCGGAGTGAAGCCCATTACACCCTGAGAAACTACTGGAACCTACCAGCAAATCTCGCTTGCCCTGGCCAGGGACTTTGCGTAATGGCTCTCTGACACAGCACGATATCTACTCCCAATACCGGGAGGGACGAATCCTGTCTAACCGCCACTGCCTCCAAGTGCTCGGGACTGCACCCAACTGCCACCTGTTTGCACGACTCCTTTGAGCCGTGGTAGGGTAGCAATCTAAGAACAGTGGGACACACTCGAGGCGAAGTAGCAGTGTCAAGTCTGCGGACTACGCTGTACTCATGTCACCTGGGAACTGTTCACTGACGACTGGTATCAAACCAACCAACAGTTCCCTGTGAGTCCTGTCCGGTGTACCCGTAACCTAACGAGCACCTGTATACTATCTCCAGTACGACGTACTGACGGCTGTGGGACAGACCATCTCCCCAACTGGGATGAGAAGCGTACACACTAGTCTACTCCGGAGTATCGATGCTCTGTCTCGATAATCCAACGACCAGGGACCTGAATAAGGATGTGCTTGTAGACTACCCAGCCCCCACTAGTGTGACTGCCATCACAACGCTGGTAGACAAGCAAGATCCTAAGAGCTCTATCAATACGTACACTCACATATTAAGATAGAAAAACCAAGTAGCATACTACCATGTTTAGCAAGACTGTTATATACATGTGAATATCCCAAGCTTCCATTAAGTAATATACAAGCTAGTATGATACAGTAATGGCCTTCTAGGGCATAAACACTAACAGTAATCAAAGTGCAGTGGGAACACACTCGAGGCAAAGTGATAGTGTCAAGTCAGCGGACTAAGCTGTACTCATGTCACCTGGGAACTGATAACTGACGATAGGTATAATACCAACCAACAGTTCCTGACGAGTCCTGTCCAGTGTACTCGTAACCCAACGAGCACCCGTATACTATCTCAAGTACGACGTACTGACGGCTGTGGGACATACCGTCTCCCACACTGGGATGAGAAGCGCATACGCTAGTCTACTCCGGAGTATCGATGCCCTGTCTCGATAGTCCAACGACTAGGGACCTGAATAAGGATGTGCTTATAGATCACCCAGCTCCCACGAGTGTGAGCGCCATCACAACGCCGGTAATCAAGCAAAGATCCTAAGGGCTCTACTAATATGTATATCAGCAATATGCTAAAAGAAACACATGCACATATTAAAGAAGAGACAAACCAAGTAGCATACTACCATTTCGAGCAAGATTGTATATACAACTGTGAATATCCCAAGCTTCCATTAAGTAATATACAAACTAGTATGATACTGTAATGGCCTCTAGGGCATATACACTAACAGATGACATGTGATGTTATGTGTTGCTTGGATATGTTATATTGGATCGTCGTGTTTTGAATAGCCGGGGTTTTTATCCGAGATGAGAGTTTTTCCTTTTCATTCATGTAAAATTCATTGTATGTAATATTCTTTTATTGGGGCACTTCCGGGTTGAGAATGATGTCACCATTGTATATTATTTACTTTTTCGCATTAGGATAGACCCAAGGCGGGGAGCACAAGTAATCGGGTTCTATGGTCCAGTGGGAGACCATCTCGAGGAGTCGAGACCGGGTCTCCTAACTCTAGAATTGGCAGGGTTGCTTGCCGCTCTCGTAGGGGTCTAGGGGTGTAGGATTGGCTATTCATCACGACCGTGGAATCCGTGTTTTATACAGGCATAAAATAAAACACGGAAATCCTAGTATATCCAATATTTCATATGTTGTTCTTTTGCTGCGTTATCTATGATGTGATCATTTGATATGTTGAGATGGATACAGGATATAGTATATGTGATATATTATATAGACGTTGATTATGTTTTACACCCGCGCTAGCACTGCCCCGCTCTGCCGTTAGTTACCTAACCTAACGGTTCACGAGGGGACATCGAGGCGAATACGGATGGCATAAGCGTATGTTTTATTTATCTGTGATGTTTAGGTAACTTAAAATGATGGGACTTCATTAATGAGATTAATGAAATAAAAGAAACCTAAAGATGTTTTGGAATCGAATTTTCAAAAACAGGTAGCTCTAGTTGTTGTTTTGCATAGCGGTGTTCCTTGTAGAACATCCAACACCTTATTCGATAAGGAAAGAGCCAAGATCCCTTCACCGGGAGTGACCTCTTTAGCAATAACTGGCAGATGCTATGACCCTCGGTTTGTCTTTTGATTGCTATAGTTTTTGCTTTGCATAGTGGTATTTGTGAAATATCCAGCACCTTATTCGATAAGGAAAGAGCCGACGATCCCTTCACCGTGAGTGACCTCTTTAGAAAAAGTAACAAAAGCCTAAAAAACCCTCCTTTTAAATCATTTAATTCTACAACGATATCAAGTTCATTACGCAAAGGGTTTTCTTAAAACCTGTCGTAGCCTTCCGTCATTTCAGATAAGTACTACTTAGTATTCGTGCTGCGGTAGTTTGGCTTTCGTCAAGGCGTAGTGTTCGGTAGCTAACTAGTGCTTATCTGCTGCATACGATGCGATTGGATTAGGGTATTCGTACGGCGTTGTTTGGCATTCGTTAAGGGTCGTGCGAGTGGGTTTAATTCAATCAGGAAATGTACGGGTTGAACTTGACTAGCGGACTATAGGTTGTTTGGCATTCGTCAAGGTCATAGCATGTTAGGGGTAAAATATTATTGGGAATTTCAAGTGTTGAAATTTTCAATGAGATTGCATACCTTCTATGAGATAGTTGGATCCCGATACCCACTGCGAGTAAGAGTTACTCCTGGGAGAGTTTTACACATTACAATTAACCGATCAAGTAGGTGTCTAGAATGGTGTTAACGGGGTTACGCCCCTGGGAAAACGAAGTTTATTTTAATTAGGTACGTGCGAAAGCACGGCGAACCTCCCTCAAAGTACCGGCACTGGCCTGGCTGAAAGATTGCCGAACTTGTAAGCTGTAACTAATCCAGGCTAGTTTTTCTATTTAGGGTTTGAAGGAAGATTTGACTAAAACAGTGGGAGCCATCCTGATTAGATATATTAATAACCAATCTAATCTTGCAAGAGCATACGCTGAGTGTTTTCTTCTCTCTCTCTCCAGGTAGCGACCATGTCATGCCTTAATCAAGATAATAATACGGATGTATTGACCAAACCCGCTTGTTATACTGCGCTAGAGAACGTTGGTCCCGCTCCAACTTATAATTGTTATAAGACCGAGCAGGAATTAGGGGATTACCAGAATTCCCGTGCCGCCCAAAGGAAGAAAGTGCATGCTGATGCATCATCTTCGGGTGTGTTCATTACCGAGAACTGTTTCTCAGTATCCTCTCTTGGGTATGTGATACCGGATCAGGATCCCGCATATGTAATCTGTTACATGGGCTACAGAAAGGTACAGAACTGAGAATGGGTGATAAGTTTCAAAAGTTGGAAATGGTGCAAGTGTTGCAGCCAAGTTTGTTGGCAGTTATCACCCTGTATTACCAAATACATTGATTCTGAACGAATGTTATTAGATACCGAATCTGAAGTACAACATCATATCAGTCTCTTTATTTAGTAAAGAATGATATAATTTTGTATTGTTGGATAATGTTTTGAACATTTCCTATATCAAAAGTTGATCGGTTCAGGCATGTTATCTAAAAGCATATACGTTCTAAATCAAACTACAGTTCTTAACGTACAGAACACACACAAGAGGAAGAGTTCAGAAATGAACAAATCCTTATTGTGGCATTGTAGACTAGGTCATATCAATGTGACCCGAATAGCTAAGTTACATTTAGATGCATATTTAAATCTGTTTGAATTTACATCTTGTGAAACTTGCCAGTCATGTCATAAAGATAAGATGACCATAGCCCCGTTTATTGGAAACAGAGAAAGAGTTAGTGAACTCTTGGGATTGATACATGCTGATGTATAAAAGTCCTCAGTCTACACATGCCAGGACCGGTTCTTTGTACTTAATTACATTCACTGATGATCTCTCAAGATTCAGACATATGTTCATGTTGAAACACAAGTCCAAACCTTTTGAGATATTCAAAGAATATAAAATAGAAGTAGAGAACCAAAGCAGGTATAAGTATTATGTCCTTTGATGTGATCAAGGAGGAGAATACTTGAGCACGGAATTTCTGGATTATTCTAAAGGAGAATGAGATTCTCTCTCAGCATTACTCCTTCGTATACACCACAACACATCGGTGCATCGGGGCAAAGCAATCACACCCTATGTGATATGGTGTGCTCTATGATGAGTACTACTGAGTTGCCTATTTCCTTTTGGGGGTTATGCACTTGTGAAGCTGCATACCTATTGAATAGGGTTCTAATCAAATCAGGAGCCTACCACTCCATATGTGATATGGTATGGGAAGAGCCCATATCTTAAGGATGTTAAGATTTAGGGTTGTCCGGCCTATGTCTAAAGACAAAATCCAGACAAGCTCGAGGCAAGGTCAGTTCTGTGGAAGTTTGTTGGATATCCTAAGCATTCGCAAGGGAATATCTTCTACCACACTGAGGAGCAAAATGTGTTTTGTTTCTCAGCATGCCACTTTGGGAAAGGGAATTTCTTGTGAAGAAATTAGTGGCTATGAGGTAGAACTGGAAGGAGTTCCAGCTATACAAACTGCAGCTGATGATTTAGTAAACCCGGAGTATTTAATAGTTTCCAACGAACCTCAGCCTCTCCGCCGATCTGGTAGGGTTCCTCAGCCACCTGAGAGATACTTCGGTTTTCTCTATGATAGTGGAAGCGAGGATTGCATCATGAGATGATGACCCAACTAGTTTCGAGCAGGCCATCAGGAGTGGAGACTCTGTGAGAATGGCTGGATGCTATGCGATCTGAGATGGAATCTATATACACCAACAAAGTATGGACTTTGGTTGCTTTATCTGAAGGGTTAAATCCCCATCAGGAGCAAGTATATCTTGAGAAGATTACTTGGTGTACATGGAAAAGTTGAGACTTTCAAAGCTATGCTTAAGTCCATCCGGATTCTACTTATCACTGCAACATACCATGACTATGATATCTGGCGGTTGGGTGTCATCACTGCTTTTCTAAAAAATGATTTAGAAGATAGCATCTATAAGTACATAGCCAGAGGGCTTCGTAGACAGTGGGAGCAGCGGAAATGTGTGCAAGTTGCTTTATGGGTTAAAGCAGGCATCGCGGAGTTGGAACATCTGTTTTGATGTGGTAGTCAAAGAGTTTGACTTCATCAAAATGGTAGATGAACCTTGTATACACAAAAAGGTAGTAGGGAGTGTGGTGGTGATCCTCGTATAGTACGTGGATGACATACTCTTGATAGGGAAGGAGTTTCCTATGCTACGCTCGGACAATCTCCTCTTATCACAAGGATTCTCCATATAGGTGTAGGGTTACTAGGCACACTAGAAAGGCTCTACAAGGCATCGACCATGCCAAAATTTAATTTTTATGTGCCGCGCAACCCTAAGCAAGATCGTTAACTAGAGTTTAGATGAAACTAATGGCATGTAAACAACTTTACACTAAAGGGAACGCGATATACAACCTTTGTAGATCGGTCCTCCACTTCATTTGCTCCTTGTTGAAGTCCCTTCGCTGTGATCAAGGTTCTCCCGGGCTCTTGCATGGCTTCACGACGCGAAGGATGCGACCTTGCTTGAAGTCTCCGAGGCCGAAGATGATCTACGTCGAGGGAATTCCGACTCAAGCTCCTACTTCACTAACTAGAGAATTAGTGAAGTAAACAACCTAAACTAAAGTGCTAGTCTAGTAGAGGATGGAGAAATAGGAAGTGGGTTCTCTTTAGAATTTTGTTTCTCACAAGGATTCTCACTTTGGATCAAACCCTAGCTTGCTTTTCTCTTGCTCAATGAAGAAGAAGATGATGAACAAAAGAAAAGAAATGAGGATAATGATTAACTAATAATCTAACCATGGTGAGTGAGTATCATATACTAACTCTTGTAGAGCCATAACCATAGCTAACACTTATGGTTGGGTTAAGAAATATCTTTGGTAAAAACAAACTCAAGTGGACTTAGTCAATGCATCCACAAGCTTCCACAAGCTTCATGCATTGATCTAATCCTCCGCTTGATTTTGTAATTACTTAAAATATAAAAACCCAACATAATATGTAGCATGGTGTAAGTCTCATACATCCAAGTCTAGTGTATCATCAACCGTGATACAAAAGAAAACACTTTAATATATATATCACATATATATATATATACAAGTGTTCACATGTGAGAAAAACCCTAAAGTGAATAAGTGTTAGCAAATGTAAATTAGTATATCTAATATACAATTATACACTTAATTATTAAATCAACACTTGACTTAATAATCCGGTCATATCTCATATAACCGGCTAACATCCATCGTATCGACTTATCGAATCAACAATTGATTCGATAACCAGGTCATATCATATATGACCGACCGATACATAAAGTCGCGAGAATAGAATACGGTATCACATACACGCATTTATTCTCGGTCTCGAACAAATCACATATGCGCACCTATTTCGTTTCGCCTGAGCCAGTAAAACCTCTGTGTAGGACTCTAAAGACTCGTCAATACGCCGACAGTAGGTGATGATCACATCACGCACCCACAAGCCGTCAGGGGTACTAGCTGGACGTAACGGCTACCCGGGTATTGAGCGATCAGAAGATCAGCAAGCAAGCCCGCTCCAACTCCTGTGAAAGCCTGCCGGCAACACTTCCCGTACAGTCCGGTCTCCTCGTCTGATATGTCGCATATCAAGTCTAGGGGTGGTAAACGTCAGACCCCAATAACCGATAAGTCGTGCCGATGTGAGGCTCATAACGGGTTGAGAAACTACTGGTAACACTTACCAGTAAATCTCTAATCAGCCCTGGCCAGGGACTTCCCTGTTACGGCCAATCGAACACAGCGCAACATCAACCCCCAATACCGGGAGAGACGAAACCCCTCCTATCGCTCATTGCCTCCATGTGACTCGGGACTGTACCCAAAAACCACCGTTTTGCACGCCCTCATGGACGTTGTAAGGTGGAAATCAAAGCACAGTGGGAATCACACGAGACTCTATGACGATCTAGGGTCTACAGACTAACCTGCACAAGTGTCACCAGAGAACTGCTATCTAACGTGAGGTATAATACCATCTGGGAGTTCTCGGCGAGTCCGTCCAGTGTACCCAGTCTCCTCTGAGCACCCGTATACCATCTCTGATATCAAACACCAATGGATATGGGATCATCCATCGCCCATCTCATGGGTCGAGATGCGTATACGCTAGTCTACTCTGGTGTATCGATGCCCCGTCTAGATACACCCACGACTAGGGACCTTGAAGGATGTACTTATGGACTACCATGTCCCCACTAGTATGATCCACATCATAGTCCAGGTAGTCAAGTACACATCCTAAGGGCTTTACCAACATGTAATGACAAGACAGTATAAAGAGACAAGTATACATGTTAAAGTAAAGGGCAACCAGATAGCATACTATCATATCGAGCAAGAAAGTCCTCTCTATATATGTCCAAGCATCCAATATAATATACATCATCTGTACAATACTGGCCTCTAGGGCATACATACAACTAACAATCTCCCACTTGCACTAGGGCCAGCTGCTATAATATCGCATACCAAGCATCGCGAAGAGTCTCTCAAACTGTATCTGGGGAATAGCCTTCGTGAGTGGATCTGCTGTGTTGTTCTTCGTGTCAACCTTCCTGACCTCGATCTCCCGGCGATCAACTATCTCCCGGATCAGGTGATACCGCCTCAGAATATGCATGGATCGCTGATGGGACCTGGGTTCCTTGGCCAAAGCCACCGCTCCATTGTTATCGCAATACAAAGGTATTGGATGCTCCATGGATGGAACCACTCCAAGTTCAGTAATGAACTTCTTGATCCAGACAGCCTCTTTGGCAGCATCGTTGGCAGCGATGTATTCAGCCTCCATCGTCGAGTCTGCCACGGTTTCTTGTTTGGAACTCTTCCAGCTAACCTCCCCTCCGTAAAGGGTAAAGACAAATCCCGACTGCGACTTAGAGTCGTCCTTATCACTCTGGAAGCTCGAATCGGTAAAGGACTCCACTTGCAGTTCTCCGTTACCATACACCAAGAGCGTCTCTTTAGTCCTTCGCAAGTACTTGAGAATGCTCATCACAGCTGTCCAGTGACTCTCTCCAGGATCAGCTTGATACCTACTCACTACACTTAGTGAGTATGCTACATCGGGTCTGGTACATAGCATCGCGTACATGATAGAGCCTACTGCCGAAGCATATGGTATCCCTTGCATGCGACCTCTCTCCAAATCAGTCTTGGGAGACATCTCTTTGGAGAGAGTGAGCCCTGAGATTGTGGGTAAAAACACACGTTTGGACTCTTCCATACTAAACCTCTTTAGTATGGTGTCAATGTACCTGGATTGGGACAATCCCAATATCCGTTTAGATTTATCTCTATAAATCATAATTCCCAATATGCAAGAAGCATCACCAAGATCTTTCATTGAGAATCTTTGTGATAAGAAGAGCTTCACCGATTGCAGCATAGGAATGTCATTTCCTATCAAGAGTATGTCGTCCACGTACAATACGAGGAAGACAACCTTACTCTCTGCCACCTTCTTGTAGATACAAGGTTCATCTACGTTTTTGACGAAATCAAACTCTTTGATAACGACGTCAAAGCAGATGTTCCAACTCCGCGATGCTTGCTTCAATCCATAAATGGATTTAAGCAGCTTGCACACCTTCCCGCTGCTCCCACTATCTACGAATCACTCTGGCTGAGTCATGTACACGCACTCTTCTAAATCACCGTTTAGAAAGGCGGTCTTAACATCCATTTGCCAGATTTCGTAGTCATGATATGCAGCGATGGCAAGCATGATCCGGATGGATTTAAGCAAAGCCACTGGAGAAAAGGTTTCGTCATAGTCCACACCTGGTCTTTGACGAAAACCTTTTGCAACAAGTCTAGCTTTGAAAGTCTCCACTTTCCCATCTACACCAAGTTTTTTCTTGAATATCCACTTGCTCCCAATGGGTTTTACCCCTTCAGGAGTAACTTCCAAAGTCCACACTTTGTTGGTGTACATGGATTCCATCTCGGACCGCATTGCATCCAGCCATTTCACTGAGTCCCCACTCGTGATGGCCTGCTCGAAGCTAGTTGGGTCATCATCAACCATGATGCAATCTTCGCTCCCACCATCCATGAGAAAACCGTAGTATCTCTCGGGTGGGTGAGGAACCCTACTAGATCGGCGGAGAGGCTGAGGTTCGTTGGGAACTACCGAATCCTCTGGTTCCACTAAATCTTCAGTTGCAGTTTGTGTATCTGGAACCTCTTCCAGCTCTACCACTTTGCCACTAATTTCTTTTACAAGAAATTTCTTTTCTAAAAAGGTGGCATATTGAGCAACAAACACTTTTTGTTCCTCACTGTGGTAGAAAAAATACCCATATGAGTTCTTTGGATATCCCATAAACTTGCAAAGAACTGACCGTGCCTCGAGTTTGTCCGGATTTTGTCTTTTGACATAGGCCGGACAACCCCATATCTTAACTCGTTTAAGATATGGTCTCTTCCCACTCCATATCTCATATGGTGTGGTAGGTACAGATTTAGTTGGAACTTGATTCAGTAGGTATGTTGCTGTCTCCAGCGCATACCCCCAGAAGGAAATAGGTAACTCAGCTGTGCTCATCATAGAGCGCACCATATCTAATAGGGTGCGGTTCCTCCGTTCAGATACACCGTTGTGCTGTGGTGTATATGGAGGAGTCAGCTGAGAGAGAATCCCATTCTCTTTTAGGAAGTCCAGGAATTCATTGCTCAAGTATTCACCTCCTCGATCAGATCGATGGATTTTAATACTTTTCCCGGTTTGGTTCTCGACTTCTTGTTTATATTCTCTAAATTTCTCAAAAGCTTCTGATTTGTGTTTCATTAAGAACAGATATCCGAATCTAGAGAGATCGTCAGTGAATGTAATGAAGTACGCAGAACTATTCCTGGCATGTGTAGACATGGGGCCGCATACATCACTATGTACCAGTCCCAAGAGTTCCGTAACTCTCTCTCTGTGTCCCGTAAACGGAGTTTTGGTCATCTTGCCTTTGAGACATGATTGGCAAGTGTCATAAGATGAAAATTCAAACGGATTCAAATATCCATCTTTATGCAACTTTGCTAGTCGTGTCGCATTGATGTGACCCAATCTACAATACCACAAGAAGGATTCGTTCATTTCTGAACTCTTCCTCTTGTGTGTGTTTGTTATGCTCAGAACTGTTGATTGATTTAGAACATAAATGCCATTGCACATCGTGCCTGATCCAACCAACTTTTGGTTTAGGAAAATGTTCATAACATTATCCTGTAATACAAAATTATATCCCTCTTTACTCAACAAAGAAACCGATATAATGTTGCATATCAGGTTCGGCATGTAATAGCATTCGTTCAGAACCAATGTATTACCAGTTGGCAATACAAGGTGATATTCCCCGACGGTTTTAGCTGCAACAATTGCACCATTTCCAACCCTTATGTCTTTATCACCTTCTCAAAGTTCTATACCTTTCCTAAGCCCATGTAACTGATTACATATATGGGATCCTGACCCGGTATCTAATACCCAGGACGTAGAGGAAATGGAGAAACAGTTCTCTGTAACAAACACACCCGAAGAAAATGCATCAACATGTACTTTCTTCATTCGGGTGGCATGAGAATCCTGGTATTCCCCTATATCCAGTTCAGTCTTATAACTCTTATAAGAAAGAACGGAACCAACGTTCCCCAGCACAGTATAACATGCGGGTTCGGTCAATACATCCATATTATTATCTTTATTAAGGCATGATATGGTCGCTACCTGGAGAGAGAGAGAAGAAAACACTTTAGCGTCTGCTCTTGCAAGATCAGATTGGTTATTATCTTATCTTATCAGGATGGCTCCCTCTGTTTTTTATCAAATCTTCCTTCAAACCCTAAAAGGAAAGACTAGCCGGGATTAATTACACCCTACAACTTCGCCAATCTTTCAGCCAGGCCAGTGTCGGTATTTTGAGGGAGGTTCCCCGTGCTTTCGCACGGACCTAATTAAAGTAAAGCTCGTTTTCCCAGAGGCGTAACCCCGTTGACACCTTTCTAGACAACTACTTGATCGGCTAATTGCCCTGTGTAAAACTCTCCCGGGAGTAACAATTACTCGCAGTGGGTATCGGGATCCAACTATCTCATAGAAGGTATGCAATCTCATTGCAAATTTCAACACTTGAAATTCCCGATAATATTTTTCCCCAAACGATCTATGACCTTGACAAGGTCAATAAACCATAGACCGTAAGTCAAGTTCAACATGTCATTTCTTGATTTAATTAAACCCACCCGCACGACCCTTGACAAGGTCAACAAGTCCGTACGACTACCCTAAAACAATCTGCATCATATGCATAAACAGACAAATACTGGTCAACTACCGCACACTACGCCTTGACAAGGTCAACAAACGCAGCACGAATACTAAGCAGAACTTATCTGAAATGACGGAGGGCTATGGCAGGTTTTTCTGAAAACCTATTGCGTAATGAACTTGATATCGTCGTAGAATCGCATGAATTTTGAAATGGAGTGATTTTGAGGCTTTTATTAGTTTTGCTAAAGAGGTCACTCCCGGTGAAGGGATCTCGGCTCTTTCCTTATGGAATAAGGTGCAGGATATATCATATACACCGCTATGCAAAGCAAAAACTCCAAAAGCAGTCAAAAGTCAAACCGAGTGTTGTAGCATCTGCCAGTTTTGCTAAAGAGGTCACTCCCGGTGAAGGGATCTCGGCTCTTTCCTCATCGAATATGGTGCAGGGTATATCATATATACCGCTATGCAAAGCAAAACTGTAACTACCCTTTTTATTTGAAAATTTGATTCTACAACATCTTTTAGGTTTCTTTTCTTTCATTAATCACATTAATGAAGTTCCATCATTTAAGTCACCTAAACATCACAGATAAATACGACGTACACTTATGCCATCCGTATTCGCCTCGATGTCCCCTCGTGCACCGTTAGGTTAGGTAACTAACGGCAGAGCAGGGCAGGGCTAGCGTGGGTGTAAAACATAAGTAACGCCTATATAATATATCATATATACTATATACGGTATTTATCACAGAACATGAAATGATCACATCACAGATATCGCAGCAGAAGAAATATATGAAACATTTGATATACTAGGACGTCCGTGTTTTATTTTGATCCTCTATAAAACACGGATTCCACGGTCGCGACGAATAGCCAAACCCACACCCCTAGACCCCTACGAGAGCGGCAAGCAACCCTGCCAATTCTATGGTTAGGAGACCCGGACTCGACTCCTCGAGTTGGTCTCCCACTGGATCCAAGAACCCGGTTACTTGTGCTCCCCTCCTTGGGTCTATCCTAGTGCTGAAAAGTAAATAATATACAAATGGTGACAGCAACCTCATCCCGGATGTGCCCCAATAAAAGAATATTACATACAATTTATTTTACATGAATGAAAATAAAAACTCTCATCTCACATAAAACCCCCGGGTATTCAGAACGCGACGATCCAATATAACATATCCAGCAACACAGAACATCACATGTCATCAACATAAGTAAATATGCGCATCCCAATTGTCGTTGACATATAGCAACGAAACCGGTGATAATACATATTACATTTACGGTCACAGAAAAGAAAGTGTAAAACTACAACATTTGGAATCCACAATCTCTTTAGACATCGTAAATCCGAAATATCACATATTTCGCATTTCATGCCTAACTTGTATGAATTCCACATATTGTATCACATTCCAAATAAATAGACAGTATTAAAATTTCCTATCGAATAATCAAATACCCGAGATTTCCTAAATAGCTCAACACTTGAGCGGAGTTCAAAAATTCCAGAATACGTCACAGTAGCAACGGTCCAGCCGTAGAAGGGTCAAGCCAACGCCTCAAATGTGGCACGCCGTACTGCCCCAAACCCTAAGGTTCAAAGGGCAGTTCAAGACGGTCACATAATCGAGTTAAGGTTTGTTGTCTTCTAGAGGGTCCATCGCATCACTTGCACGTTTTTCCGAAATATTTAAACCCGAGAAAAATTCAACACTTGAATGTTTTTCGTGCCGGGAAAAATTGAGTTAATGATATCCGTTCAAACATTTTAATACTTTCTAAATTATCCGGAATAACAAAACAAAATTAAATTCTCCGATCGAATCGACGATTACAAAATGAACCCCTGAAAACTCAACACTTGAGTCAAATTAAAAATACCCATAAAATAGTAACAACAGAATAAAGAATTACTGTGCAAAAACCAGTCCCTAATACCATTACTATGCCGCGGAACCGCCGCCAAAGGTGGGTAATCGCCGCGGTTCCGCGGCCATGTGGAGGACTTAGGGGCTCGTTTTTTATGGTTATTCTTATAAAACCATGCTGAATTTTTTAGGCATTTTTAATTCGGAAAAATACCAGATTTCAAAATTGTCCAGAGAGGGGGTAAACTTGGACGTATCGGGTTCGTTCGGAGTTTTAACTTCGTTAACACATCGCCTAAGGCTCTAGCTAGGCTCTGATACCACTGTAGGGTTACTAGGCACACTAGCAAGGCTCTACAAGGCATCGACCATGCCAAAATTAAATTTTTATGTGCCGCGCAACCCTAAGAAAGATCGTTAACTAGAGTTTAGGCGAAACTAATGGCATGTAAACAACTTTACACTAAAGGGAACGCGATATACAACCTTTGTAGATCGGTCCTCCACTTCATTTGCTCCTTGTTGAATTCCCTTCGCTGCGATCAAGGTTCTCCCAGGCTTTTGCATGGCTTCACGACGCGAAGGATGCGACCTTGCTTGAAGTCTCCGAGGCCGAAGATGATCTACGTCGAGGGAATTCCGACTCAAGCTCCTACTTCACTAACTAGAGAATTAGTGAAGTAAACACCCTAAACTAAAGTGCTAGTCTAGTAGAGGATGAAGAAATAGGAAGTGGGTTCTCTTTAGAATTTTGTTTCTCACAAGAATTCTCACTTTGGATCAAACCCTAGCTTGCTTTTCTCTTGCTCAATGAAGAAGAAGATGATGAACAAAAGAAAAGAAATGAGGATAATGATTATGTAAATAATCTAACCATGGTGAGTGAGTATCATATACTAACTCTTGTAGAGCCATAACCATAGCTAAAACTTATGGTTGGGTTAAGAAATATCTTTGGTAAAAACAAACTCAAGTGGACTTAGTCAATGCATCCACAAGCTTCCACAAGCTTCATGCATTGATCTAATCCTCCACTTGATTTTGTAATTACTTAAAATATAAAAACCCAACATAATATGTAGCATGGTGTAAGTCTCATACATCCAAGTCTAGTGTATCATCAACCGTGATACAAAAGAAAACACTTTAATATATATATCACACACATATATATATACAAGTGTTCACATGTGAGAAAAACCCTAAAGTGAATAAGTGTTAGCAAATGTAAATTAGTATATCTAATATACAATTATACACTTAATTATTAAATCAACACTTGACTTAATAATCCGGTCATATCTCATATAACCGGCTAACATCCATCGTATCGACTTATCGAATCAACACTTGATTCGATAACCCGGTCATATCATATATAACCGACCGATACATAAAGTCGCGAGAATAGAATACGGTATCACATACACGCATTTATTCTCGGTCTCGCACATATCACATATGCGCTCCTATTTCATTTCGCCTGAGCCAGTAAAACCTCTGTGTATGACTCTAAAGACTCGTCAATACGCCGACAGTAGGTGATGATCACATCACGCACCCACAAGCCCTCAGCGGTACTAGCTGGACGTAACGGCTATCCGGGTATTGAGCGATCAGAAGATCAGCAATCAAGCCTGCTCTAACTCCTGTGAAAGCCTGCCGGCAACACTTCCCGTACAGTCCGGTCTCCTCGTCTGATATGTCGCATATCAAGTCTAGGGGTGGTAAACGTCAGACCCCAATAACCGATAAGTCGTGTCGATGTGAGTCTCATAACGGGTCGAGAAACTACTGGTAACACTTACCAGTAAATCTCTAATCAGCCCTGGCCAGGGACTTCCCTGTTACGGCCAATCGAACACAGCGCAACATCAACCCCCAATACCGGGAGAGACGAAACCCCTCCTATCGCTCATTGCCTCCATGTGACTCAGGACTGTACCCAAAAACCACCGTTTTGCACGCCCTCATGGACATGGTAAGGTGGAAATCAAAGCACAATGGGAATCACACGAGACTCTATGACGATCTCGGATCTACAGACTAACCTGCACAAGTGTCACCAGAGAACTGCCATCTGACGTGAGGTATACTACCATCTGGGAGTTCTCGGCGAGTCCGTCCAGTGTACCCAGTCTCCACTGAGCACTCGTATACCATCTCCGATGTCAAACACCAATGGATATGGGATCATCCATCGCCCATCTCATGGGTCGAGATGCGTATACGCTAGTCTACTCTGGTGTATCGATGCCCCGTCTCGATACACCCACGACTAGGGACCTTGAAGGATGTACTTATGGACTACCATGTCCCCACTAGTATGATCCACATCATAGTCCTGGTAGTCAAGTACACATCCTAAGGTCTTTGCCAACATGTAATGATAAGACAGTATAAAGAGACAAGTATACATGTTAAAGTAAAGGGCAACCAGATAGCATACTATCATATCGAGCAAGAAAGTCCTCTCTATATATGTCCAAGCATCCAATATAATATACATCATCTGTACAATACTGGCCTCTAGGGCATACATACAACTAACAGTAGGATCAAGGTGATACCTCCTAAATCCTGTGTTTTGGATCTATGAGATAGATCTAATTGGATGTTAGGATTCTCACTAAGTGTAGTGAGATGGTATCAATCGATCATGGGGAGAATCACTGGATAGCTTCCAGGGTGGTAAGGACGACTGAATGTCAGTCACAGGCATTGTCTTTACCCTCAGTAGAGGGATGGTATGTTGGAAGAGTTCCAAGCTAGATACCGTGGCAAACTAGACGATAAAGGCTGGATACATTGCTATCAAGGATACTACCAAAGAGGTAGTCTTGATGTATATAAGTTCATGAGATGAACTTCTTTCCTACCATTGTGTGACAATGGAGTTGTGGCTTATGCCTAGGAACCCCCGTCCCATAAGTGATCCAGACATAATTTTAGGCAGTATCACCTGATCATGGAGATGGTTGATCTCCAGGAAGATCGAGGTTAGGAGAGTAGACACAGAGGACAACAGCGCAGGTCCACTCACAAAGGTCTATTTCCCAGTAGAGACTTTTATGGGATGGTTGAGTATGAGATACTTCAACCACTGCTGATTGTTGGGTATGAGATACTACAACAGATGGCCCTAGTGCAAGTGGGAGATTGTTAGTTATATGTATGCCCTAGAGGCCATTATTGTACATACGATGTATATTGTAGTGGATGCTTGGACATATATAGGGAGGGCTTTCTTGCTCGACATGATAGTATGCTATCTGGTTGCTCTTTATCTTAACATGTACTCTGATTTTCTCTATGTTACATGTTGATAAAGTACTTAGGATGAGTACTGGACTACCAGGATTATGATGTAGATCATACTAGTGGGGACAGTGTAGTCGCTAAGTACATCGTTCAAATGTTCCTAGTCGTAGGTGTATCGAGACAGAGCATCGATATACCAGAGTAGACTAGTGTATAGCTTCTCGACCTATGTAGATGGGCGATGGATGATCCCATATCCATTGGTGTTTGACATCAGAGACAGTATACGGGTGCTCAGTAGAGACTAGGTACACTGGACGGACTCGCAGAGAACTCCCATATGGTATTATACCTCACGTCATATGGAAGTTCTCTGGTGACACTGGTACAGGTTAGTCTGTAGACCCGAGATCGTCATAGAGTCTTGTGTGATTCCCACTGTGCTTTGATTTCCATCATACCACGTCCAATAGGGCAAGCAAAACGGTGGCTTTTGGGTACAGTCCCGAGTCATAAAGAGGCAATGAGCGATAGGAGGGGTTTCGTCTCTCCCGGTATAGGGAGTTGATGTTGCGCTGTGTTCGATTGGCTATAACAGGAAGTCCTTGTAGGGTTCCTAGGCACTCTAAAGAGGTCTCACAAGGCATCAACCATGCCAATTTAAAAAATATGGGTGCCGAGAAACCCTAATACGGATCGTCGGCTAGAATTCTAGGCGAAAAACTAAACTAGTTAACAACCTAACTAAAGGAGAGAGGCTACAACCTTTGTAGATCCGTTTCTCCACTTCCTAAGCTCCACGTAGGCGTCCTCTCGCTGTCCTAGTTGGATCTCGGACTCTCGCATCGGCTTCATCGAAGAAATGAGCGGAATAGGTCGTCGGCTTCGTACCGAAGATGATCTACGTCGAGGTTGCACAAGTTCAAGCTCCAACTTCACCAAGTTGAAAAACTTGTGAAGAAAACACCCAAAACCACTTGGCAAGATGTAGAGGATGAAGAAATAGGAGGTGGGTTCACTTTAGAATTGGATTTCTCACTTTAGATCTCAAGTTGCCATTGATGGCATCATGCTTTCTTGAAGAAGAAGATGATGAAGAAGAAGAAAGAATATGATAAGTGTTGAAAAATAATAAGAAAATAAATCAATACTTATCATAAGCTAACTAAGGTTAAGTGTAGAGAATAGACCATGGTAAATGGGAATGGTTAGGGTTAAGCATGAAGACAAATGGTCTCTTTAGTCAAAGCTTCATGAAGCTTCAACAAGCTTCATGATAAAAAGAAACCATTTTCTTTTCTTTTATCTAATTAAATGAATAAAGAATGGATAAATAAATAGATGAATAATACAAAACCCTAACCATTATCATAACCATGGTTTAATTCTTTGCACTTAACTAAATGATCAAGTATCATCAAACATGATACAAATATGTGCACAAAAGTATATCACATATACTTCTTGCACATCAAGTGAGAAAATCCATTTAAAGTGAACCAATACTAGTTAATGCAAAGTAATATATCAAATATATAATTATACATTAAATCATTAAATCAACACTTGATTTAACGATCCGGTCATATCGCATATAACCGACTAGTATCTTATGTATCGGCTTATCGAATCAATCCTTGATTTGATATCTAGGTTATATCGAATATAACCAATCGATACATCCATCGCGAGAATGGAATACGGTATCACATACACGCATCTTTCTCGGTCCTGCACATATCTCATATGCACTCCTATTTCGTTTCGCTTGAGCCAGGAAACCTCTGTGTAGGACTCTAAAGACTCGTCAATACGCCGGTAGCAGATGATGATCATATCAAGCACCCACAAGCCGCAAGCGGTCTGCTAAACGTAACGGCCACCCGGGTATTGAGCGATCAGAAGATCGACGAGCTAGCCCGCTCACACTCCTGTGAATCCAACCAGTAACACTTACCGTACAGTCCGGTCTGTTCGTCTGATACGTCGCATATCAAGTCTAGGGGTGGTAAACGTCAGACCCCAATAATCGATAAGTCGTGCCGTTGTGAGGCTCATAACGGGTCGAGAAACTACTGGTAACACTTACCAGCAAATCTCTGATCATCCCTGGCCAGGGACTTCCCTGTTACGGCCAATCGAGCACAGCGCAACATCAACCCCCAATACCGGGAGAGACGAAACCCCTCCTATCGCTCATTGCCTCCATGTGACTCGGGACTATACCCAAAGACCACCGCTTTGCACGCCCTCATGGACGTGGTAAGGTGGAGATCAAAGCACAGTGGGAATCACACAAGACTCTATGACGATCTCGGGTCTACAGACTAACCTGTACAAGTGTCACCTGAGAACTGCCATCTGACGTGAGGTATAATACCATCTGGGAGTTCTCGGCGAGTCCGTCCAGTGTACCCAGTCTCCACTGAGCACCCGTATACGATCTCTGATGTCAAACACCAATGGATATGGGATCATCCATCGCCCATCTCATGGGTCGAGAAGCGTATACACTAGTCTACACTGGTATATCGATGCCCCGTCTCGATACACCCACGACTAGGGACCTTGAAGGATGTACTTATGGACTACCATGTCCCCACTAGTATGATCCGCATCATAGTCCAGGTAGTCAAGTACACATCCTAAGGGCTTTACCAACATGTAATTATAAGACAGTTTAAAGAGACAAGTGTACATGTTAAGATAAAGAGTAACCAGATAGCATACTATCATATCGAGCATGAAAGTCATCTCTATATATGTCCAAGCATCCAATATAATATACATCATCTGTACAATACTGGCCTCTAGGGCATACATACAACTAACAATCTCCCACTTGCACTAGGGCCAGCTGCTGTAGTATCGCATACCCAGCATCCCGAAGAGTCTCTCAAACTGTATCTGGGGAATGGCCTTCGTGAGTGGATCAGCCGTGTTGTTCTTCGTGTCAACTCTCCTGACCTCGATCTCCCGGCGATCAACTATCTCCCGGATCAGGTGATACCGCCTCAGAATATGCCTGGATCGCTGATGGGACCTGGGTTCCTTGGCCAAAGCCACCGCTCCATTGTTATCGCAATACAAAGGTATTGGATGCTCAATGGATGGAACCACTCCAAGTTCAATAATGAACTTCTTGATCCAGACAGCCTCTTTGGCAGCATCGTTGGCAGCGATGTATTCAGCCTCCATCGTCGAGTCTGCCATGGTTTCCTGCTTGGAACTCTTCCAGCTAACCTACCCTCCGTAAAGGGTAAAGACAAAGCCCGACTGCGACTTAGAGTCGTCCTTATCACTCTGGAAGCTCGAATCGGTAAAGGACTCCACTTGGAGTTCTCCGTTACCATACACCAAGAACATATCTCTAGTCCTTCGTAAGTACTTGAGAATGCTCTTCACAGCTGTCCAGTGACTCTCTCCAGGATCAGCTTGATACCTGCTCACTACACTTAGTGAGTATGCTACATCGGGTCTGGTACATAGCATCGCATACATGATAGAGCCTACTGCCGAAGCATAGGGTATCCCTTGCATGCGAGCTATCTCCAAATCAGTCTTGGGAGACATCTCTTTGGAGAGAGTGACTCCAGAGATCGTGGACAAGTTCCCACGCTTGGACTCTTCCATACTAAACCTCTTTAGTATGGTGTCAATGTACCTGGATTGGGACAATCCCAAAATCCGTTTGGATCTATCTCTATAGATCCAAATTCCCAATATGCAGGAGGCAACACCAAGATCTTTCATTGAGAATCTTTGTGATAAGAAGAGCTTGACCGATTGCAGCATAGGAATATCATTTCCTATCAAGAGTATGTCGTCCACGTACAATACGAGGAAGACAACCTTACTCTCTGCCACCTTCTTGTAGATACAAGGTTCATCTGGGTTTTTGACGAAATCAAACTCTTTGATAACGACGTCAAAGCAGATGTTCCAACTCCGCGATGCTTGCTTTAATCCATAAATGGATTTAAGCAGCTTGCACACCTTCCCGCTGCTCCCACTGTTTACAAAGCCCTCTGGCTGAGTCATGTACACGCACTCTTCTAAATCACCATTTAGAAAGGCGGTCTTAACATCCATTTGCCAGATTTCGTAATCATGATATGCAGCGATGGCAAGCATGATCCGGATGGATTTAAGCATAGCCACTGGAGAAAAGGTCTCGTCATAGTCCACACCTGGTCTTTGACGAAAACCCTTTGCTACAAGTCTAGCGTTGAAAGTCTCCACTTTCCCATCTACACCAAGTTTCTTCTTGAAGATCCACTTGCTCCCAATGGGTTTTACCCCTTCAGGAGCAACGTCCAAAGTCCATACTTTGTTGGTGTACATGGATTCCATCTCGGACCGCATAGCATCCAGCCATTTCACTGAGTCCCCACTCGTGATAGCCTCCTCGAAGCTAGTTGGGTCATCATCCTCCATGATGCAATCCTCGCGCCCACCATCCATGAGAAAACCGTAGTATCTCTCAGGTTGGCGAGGAACCCTACTAGATCGGCGGAGCGGCTGAGGTTCATTGGGAGCTACCGAATCTTCTGGTTCCACTAAATCTTCAGTTACGGTTTGTGTATCTGGAACTTCTTCCAGCTCTACCACTTTGCCACTAATTTCTTTTTCAAGGAATTCCTTTTCTAAAAAGGTGGCATATTGAGAAACAAACACTTTTTGTTCTTCAGCATGGTAGAAAATATATCCTTGGGAATTCTTAGGATATCCCACAAACATGCAAAGAACTGACCGTGCCTCGAGTTTGTCTGGATTTTGCCTTTTGACATAGGCCGGACAACCCCATATCTTAACTCGTTTAAAATATGGTCTCTTCCCACTCCATATCTCATATGGTGTGGTAGGTACAGATTTAGATGGAACTTGATTCAATAGGTATGTTGCTGTTTCCAGCGCATATCCCCAGAAGGAAATAGGTAACTCAGCTGTGCTCATCATAGAGCGCACCATATCTAATAGGGTGCGGTTCCTCCGTTCTGATACACCGTTGTGTTGTGGTGTATATGGAGGAGTCAGCTGAGAGAGAATCCCATTCTCTTTTAGGAAGTCCAGGAATTCATTGCTCAAGTATTCACCTCCTCGATCAGATCGTAGGATTTTAATACTTTTTCCGGTTTGGTTCTCAACTTCTTGTTTATATTCCCTAAATTTCTCAAAAGCTTCTGATTTGTGTTTCATCAGGAACACATACCCGAACCTATAGAGATCGTCAGTGAATGTAATGAAGTATGAAGAACCATCCCTGGCATGTGTAGACATGGGACCGCATACATCACTATGTATAAGTCCCAAGAGTTCGGTAACTCTTTCTCCGTGTCCCGTAAACGGAGTTTTGGTCATCTTGCCTTTGAGACATGACTGGCAAGTGTCATAAGATGAAAATTCGAAAGGTTTCAAATATCCATCCTTATGCAACTTAGCCAGTCGTGTCGCATTGATGTGACCCAGTCTACAATGCCACAAGAAGGATTCGTTCAGTTCTGAACTCTTCCTCTTGTGTGTGTTTGTTATGCTCAGAACTGTTGATTGATCTAGAACATAAATGCCATTGCACAACGTACCTGATCCAACCAACTTTTGGTTACGGAAAATGTTCATAACATTATCCTGTAATACAAAATTATATCCCTCTTTACTTAATAAAGAAACCGATATAATGTTGCATATCAGGTTCGGCATGTAATAGCATTCGTTCAGAACCAATGTATTACCAGTTGGTAATACAAGGTGATATTCCCCGACAGTCTTAGCTGCAACAATTGCACCATTTCCAACTCTAATGTCTTTATCACCTTCTCCAAGTTCTCTACCTTTTCTAAGCCCATGTAACTGATTACATATATGGGATCCTGACCCGGTATCTAATACCCAGGACGTAGAGCAAATGGAGAAACAATTCTCTGTAACGAACACACCCGAAGAAAATGCATCAACATGTACTTTCTTCATTAGGGTGGCATGGGAATCCTGGTATTCCCCTATATCCTGTTCATTCCTATAACTCTTATAAGAAAGAACGGAACCAACGTTCCCCAGCACAGTATAACATGCGGGTTCGGTCAATACATCCATATTATTATCTTCATTAGGGCATGAAATGGTCACTACCTGGAGAGAGAGAGAAGAAAACACTTTAGCGTATGCTCGTGCAAGATCAGATTGGTTATTATCTTATCTAATCAGGATGGCTCCCACTGCTTTTTATCAAATCTTCCTTCAAACCCTAAAAGGAAAGACTAGCCGGGATTAATTACACACTACAAGTTCGCCAATCTTTCAGCCAGGCCAGTGTCGGTACTTTGAAGGAGGTCCCCCGTGCTTTCGCACGAACCTAATTAATGTAAACCTCGTTTTCCCAGAGGCGTAACCCCGTTGACACCTTTCTAGACACCTACTTGATCAGCTAATTACAACGTGTAAAACTCTCCCAGGAGTAACTCTTACTCGCAGTGGGTATCGGGATCCAACTATCTCATAGAAGGTATGCAATCTCATCGCAAATTTCAACACTTGAAATTCCCGATAATATTTTGCCCCTAGCAGCTCTATGACCTTAACATAGTCAACAAATCACAAGTGCTAGTCAAGTTCAACCCGTCATTTCCTGATTGAATTAAACCCACCCGCACGACCCTTAACATAGTCAACAAAGTCGCACGACTACCCTAATCCAATATGCATCATATGCATAAGCAGATAAATACTGGTCAGCTACCGCACACTACGCCTTAACATAGTCAACAAACGTAGCACGAATACTAACTAGTACTTATCTGAAATGACGGAGGGCTACGCAGGTTTTTCTGAAAACCTATTGCGTAATGAACTTGATATCGTTGTAGAATCAAATGAAGTTTTGAAATGGAGTGATTTTGAAGCTTTTCTAGTTTTGCTAAAGGGGTCACTCCCGGTGAAGGGATCGTCGGCCCTTTCCTCGTCGAATGAGGTGCGGGATATATCATATATATCACTTGCAAAGAAAAAACTCATAAAAGCAATCAAAGCCAAACCGAGTGTGTAGCATCTGCCAGTTACTGCTAAAGGAGTCACTCCCGATGAAGGGATCTCGGTCCTTTCCTCATCGAATAAGGTGCAGGGTATATCATATATACCGCTATGCAAAGCAAGAACTGTAGCTACCTGTTTTGTTTAAAATTTGATTCTACAACATCTTAGGTTTCTTTTCTTTCATTAATCACATTAATGAAGTCCCATCATTTAAATACCTAAACATCACAGATAAATACGACGTACACTTATGCCATCCGCATTTGCCTGGATGTCCCCTCGTGCACTGTTAGGTTAGGTAACTAACGACAGAGCAGGGCAGGGCTAGTGCGGGTGCAAAACATAAGTAACGTCTATATAATATATCATATATACTATATATAGTATCTATCACAGAACATCACATGATCACATCACAGATATCGCAGCAGAAGAAACATCTGAAACATTGGATATACTAGGACGTCCGTGTTTTCAATACGAGCCAGTATAAAACATGGATTCCACGGTCGTGATGAATAGCCAATCCCACACCCCTAGACCCCTACGAGAGCGGCAAGCAACCCTACCAATTCTAGGGTTAGGAGACCCGGACTCGACTCCTCGAGTTGGTCTCCCACTGGACCCCAGAACCCGGTTACTTGTGCTCCCCTCCTTGGGTCTATCCTAATGCGGAAAAGTAAATAATATACAAAAGGTGACAACTTCCGCAACCTGGAAGTGCCCCAAATAAAAGAATATTACATACAAGTTTTTACATGAATGAAAATGAAAAACACTCATCTCACATAAAAACCCCCGGCTATTCAAACACGACGATCCAATATAACATATCCAGCAACACATAACATCACATGTCATCAACGTAAGTAAACATGCGTATCCTAATTGTCGTTGACATATAGCAACGAAACCGGCGATATCACATATTACACTTACGGTTACAGAAAAAAAAAAGTGTAAAACTACAACAGTTGGAATCCGCAACCCTTTTAGACATCACATGCCTAATCAAATGAAATACTTAGACATCACATGCCTAACAGCTATAAACCCCGCATTTTAGTCTCATTATCGAAAACTCTTTTCAATATCAAATGAAACTAAACCGCTAGATTTATAACATTCATTCAGTTATCTCATAACTGTTTGTGAATTCCAATTATTGTATCCCATTCCGGATAAATAGAAAATATTAAACTTTCCGATCGAACATTCGAACACCCAAGTTTTCCCGAAACCGTTCAACACATGAAATAAGTTCAAAGACGTTCACTTCATGCCTCAGTACCAACGGTCCAGCCGTAGAAGGGTCAAGCCAACGCCTCACATGTGGCACGCCGTACTGCCCCAAACTCGAAGGTTCAAAGGGCAATTCAAGACGGTCACATAATCGAGTTAAGGTTTGTTGTCTTCTAGAAGGACCATCGCGTTACTTGCACTACTCAGAACATCTTTAAACCACACAAAAATCCAACACTTGGATATTTTCCGGCAGGGGAAAAGTTGGGTATTTATATCCGGTCGAACTTTTTAACATATTCTAAAGTCATCCGGAAATACAAAAAGACGAAATTTGATAATCCAATCGAAACATCGAAGCTCTAAAACACCCCAGAAAATTCAACTCTTGAAAAATTATTAAAAATACCCATAAAACTCAGTTGCTGAATGATGAATTACTGTGCAAAGCATAAGGGATGACGTCATCATACGGCGGCGGAACCGCCGCAGAAGCCAGGCTTCTGCCGCGTTTCCGCTGCACCATTTACTGTTCATGGAATAATTTTTGCATCGTAATTCTTAGATTTCCCTGCTGAATTTTTTGAGCATTTTTAATCTGGAAAAATCCCAGTTTTTAGAAAAAGTCCAGAGAGCATGACGTGTTAGGGTTTCGATGCGTATTCGGGTTTCAAACGTCGTCTAGACTTCGCCTAAGGCTCTAGCTAGGCTCTGATACCACTTTAGGGTTCCTAGGCACTCTAAAGAGGTCTCACAAGGCATCAACCATGCCAATTTAAAAAATATGGGTGCCGAGAAACCCTAATACGGATCGTCGGCTAGAATTCTAGGCGAAAAACTAAACTAGTTAACAACTTAACTAAAGGAGAGAGGCTACATCCTTTGTAGATCCGTTTCTCCACTTCCTAAGCTCCACGTAGGCGTCCTCTCGCTGTCCTAGTTGGATCTCGGACTCTCGCATCGGCTTCATCGAAGAAATGAGCGGAATATGTCGTCGGCTTCGTGCCGAAGATGATCTACGTCGAGGTTGCACAAGTTCAAGCTCCAACTTCACCAAGTTGAGAAACTTGTGAAGAAAACACCCAAAACCACTTGGCAAGAGGTAGAGGATGAAGAAATAGGAGGTGGGTTCACTTTAGAATTGGATTTCTCACTTTAGATCTCAAGTTGCCATTGATGGCATCAAGCTTTCTTGAAGAAGAAGATGATGAAGAAGAAGAAAGAATATGATAAGTGTTGAAAAATAATAAGAAAATAAATCAATACTTATCATAAGCTAACTAAGGTTAAGTGTAGAGAATAGACCATGGTAAATGGGAATGGTTAGGGTTAAGCATGAAGACAAATGGTCTCTTTAGTCAAAGCTTCATGAAGCTTCAATAAGCTTCATGATAAAAAGAAACCATTTTCTTTTCTTTTATCTAATTAAATGAATAAAGAATGGATAAATAAATAGATGAATAATACAAAACCCTAACCATTATCATAACCATGGTTTAATTCTTTGCACTTAACTAAATGATCAAGTATCATCAAACATGATACAAATATGTGCACAAAAGTATATCACATATACTTCTTGCACATCAAGTGAGAAAATCCATTTAAAGTGAACCAATACTAGTTAATGCAAAGTAATATATCAAATATATAATTATACATTAAATCATTAAATCAACACTTGATTTAACGATCCGGTCATATCGCATATAACCGACTAGTATCTTATGTATCGGCTTATCGAATCAATCCTTGATTCGATATCTAGGTTATATCGAATATAACCAATCGATACATCCATCGCGAGAATGGAATACGGTATCACATACACGCATCTTTCTCGGTCCTGCACATATCTCATATGCACTCCTATTTCGTTTCGCTTGAGCCAGGAAACCTCTGTGTAGGACTCTAAAGACTCGTCAATACGCCGGTAGCAGATGATGATCATATCAAGCACCCACAAGCCGCAAGCGGTCTGCTAAACGTAACGGCCACCCGGGTATTGAGCGATCAGAAGATCGACGAGCTAGCCCGCTCACACTCCTGTGAATCCAACCAGTAACACTTACCGTACAGTCCGGTCTGTTCGTCTGATACGTCGCATATCAAGTCTAGGGGTGGTAAACGTCAGACCCCAATAATCGATAAGTCGGGCCGATGTGAGGCTCATAACGGGTCTAGAAACTACTGGTAACACTTACCAGCAAATCTCTGATCAGCCCTGGCCAGGGAATTCCCTGTTACGGCCAGTCGAGCACAGCGCAACATCAACCCCCAATACCGGGAGAGACGAAACCCCTCCTATCGCTCATTGCCTCCATGTGACTCGGGACTGTACCCAAAGACCACCGTTTTACACGCCCTCATGGACGTGGTAAGGTGGAGATCAAAGCACAGTGGGAATCACACAAGACTCTATGACGATCTCGGGTCTACAGACTAACCTGTACAAGTGTCACCTGAGAACTGCCATCTGACGTGAGGTATAATACCATCTGGGAGTTCTCGGCGAGTCCGTCCAGTGTACCCAGTCTCCACTGAGCACCCGTATACGATCTCTGATTTCAAACACCAATGGATATGGGATCATCCATCGCCCATCTCATGGGTCGAGAAGCGTATATGCTAGTCTACACTGGTATATCGATGCCCCGTCTCGATACACCCACGACTAGGGACCTTGAAGGATGTACTTATGGACTACTATGTCCCCACTAGTATGATCTGCATCATAGTCCAGGTAGTCAAGTACACATCCTAAGGGCTTTACCAACATGTAACTATAAGACAGTTTAAAGAGATAAGTGTACATGTTAAGATAAAGAGTAACCGGATAGCATACTATCATATCGAGCAAGAAAGTCATCTCTATATATGTCCAAGCATCCAATATAATATACATTATCTGTACAATACTGGCCTCTAGGGCATACATACAACTAACAGTCCTTGGCCAAGGCAGTTTCAGAGATATACTGGTAAGTGTTATCAGTATTTTCTCGACCAGTTATGAGCTTCATATCGACACGACTTATCGAGTTACTTGGGTCTGGCGTTTACCACCCCTAGACGAGATATGCGACATATCAGACGAAGAGATCCGACTGTACGGTAGTGTTACTGATTGGATTCGCAGGAGTACTAGCAGGCTTGCTTGTTAATCTTCTGATCGCTCAATACCCGGGTGGCCGTTACGTTTAGCAGACCGCTTGTGGCTTGTGGGTGTTTGATATGATCATCACCTACTGCCGGCGTATTGACGAGTCTTTAGAGTCCTACACAGGGATTTCCTGGCTCAAGCGAAACAGAGTAGGAGCACATATGTGATATGTGCGGGACCGAGATTGATACGATATGTGATACCGTATTCTATTCTCGCGATTTGTGACATTGATCGGTTTATATGCGATATAGCCGAGTTATCGGATCAAGTGTTGATTCGATAAGTTGTTACACATGATATTAGTCGGTTATAGCCGGATTATTAAATCAAGAGTTGATTTAACAATTTAATGATAATTATATATTTGATATATTACATTACATTAACTAGTATTTGCTCAGTTAAGATTTATTTTCTCACTTTGTGTGCACATTGTACATATGTGATATGTATGTTTGTGTACATGTATTGTGTCATGGTTGATGATATATACAAGATGGGTGTATGAGACTTAAACTATGGTTAGGTTAAATTAGGGTTTTATTTATGTCTAAAAAATAACAAAAGAGAAAGACTTTGTCAAAGTTCTCAAGCTTTCATGAAGCTTGTGGAAACATTGACAAAGTCAACTCTTTTGTCATTCTTTAGGATATTTAGTTAACCCAACCCTTAACCTTATACCTTGGTCAATTCTCTACATGAGTTAAGCATGATAGCTTAACTCACCCATGGTTATATTATTGAGGGAATTAATTCATATGATGAATTATTCTTTCTTCTTCTTCTTCATGAAGCTCCATAAAAAAGCTTTCTTGCTCTAATGGTTTTATGAGAAAAAGTGAGAAAATCAATTCTAAAGTGAGCCCATTTCCTACTTCATCATCCTATACTATTTGCCATGTAGTATAGGGTGTTCTCTTCACAAAGTTCATGATCTAGTGAAGGAATAGCTTGAGTTAGTGTCTCTCCGACGTAGATCATCTTCGGCCTCGACGTCTTCGAAGCAAGCACGTTTGTTTCTTCAACGGAGCCTTTCTAGAGTCCGGAGTTTGCGATCGCAGTGAAGGGGACTACTACACGGAGCTATTGAAGTGAAGGACCGGTCTACAAAGGTTGTATTCCTCTCTCTCATTAATTATTGCAAAGTGTTTGCATATATCATTCCGTATATTTCTAGTTAACGATCTAGTTTAAGGTTAGCTAAAACGGAAAAATTTTAATTTGGCATGGACGATACCTCCCGAAACCTTGCTGCCGTCGTAGGTAACCCTTCAATTTGTACATTGTTACTTTAAAATTGTTATAATTAGATAATTTTGCAAACTAGGTTTTTAGGATTAATACAAATCGGTGTGATAAAATTTTAGTAATGGTTTGTGTGACTTAGTTAAAATATTTAGTGAATATTGTGGCCACTAGTTTTGTTAAAACATCAAGTTTTGAACTAAAATGGAAATTGATGCTTACTAGGTTTTTGAAATAAATCGATTTGAATTAGGTTTGAGGTCTTGTTGGTTAACCACCTATTTCATTTAATATTTGATGTGTCGTGGATGCGCGATTGGGTTCTAGGCTTGGTGGTTGTTTCGTATTGCGACCCTAGTTGTGGTTTGTGGTGTTGTCGCGAACGCGTTATGTGCACCAAGTGCGTGCGCGTTTAGTTAGTGTGTGCGGTTGACTTGTATTGTTTGTGTCCGCGACTAATTATATATTATTCGCTTATTACTTGTGTATGTTTCTAGGATCGAGTGCAGAGACGTCAGATTTGGCGCGGAAATGGAAGAGCTGAAATCGGATTAGATTAGCCGAGGCGTCCCGGTGAGTAGATGTACACATCTACGGGGGAATCGTCTGGATGGTGCGAGGCGCCCGATAGTCAGGATTTTTAGTAGTGCTTATATTTATATGCGTAGCCTCCTAGTCATTCATCTCGTTGCATTGCATCATCATAAACATATATGATATTATCCTATAGGACACTTGCACCATTACCATTGGTTCATGCCACGCGCACTATTCATGCGAACACACACGCCGTTGGTAATTGCTATGTCACGAACACTATAGAACTTGCTTAGAATCGGTATCTGTGCATTGCATTTTATATGATCTATAAACCTGTACCTTATAGTCATTTCATCAGGATGGAACGTAGGATTGCTAGTCATATATATACATACTACATTTCATCAGGATTCATGCATAGCTTCTGGCCGTACTTCGCATGGTATATACTATCGTATCATAGACATCCATCACCACCGACATTCTTACATATTGTGATTCTTCTCGAGGATTTCAGTATTTATGAGATTTATGGATTTTGGAGAAACCGCAAGGATTTTATGAACGTATTACCATTTTAAAAATGCAAGTTGCGGTTTTCTCGTGATATGATGTGTGAGGTGTCCACCATGTGTTTTCTCGGTTCTTGAGCTGTATCATATACCTGATTCGAGGAGGGTGATGCACCGTCTGCGGGGACATGGTGGACTCGGTGCGGTACCTCGGGGCAAGAAGATCGCAGATGATGCCGTTGAGCCCGGCAGGGGAGCACTACTGACCGGTTATTTATGACGTGGCGGATATCCGGAGGATACCGACGTAGTCATGATATTTGATGATATGGGTCGATCCGGACTGACGGAGCCCGAGATTTTGAGATATTGAGACATTAAGACATTGAGCTATTGAGATATTGAGACATTGAGATATTGGGATATATATATTTTGTGTCGATGCTTGACACGGATTTTCTGTTGATTTCATTGATGATACTTCAGTTTATTACACAGAGGTTTTTCTAAGATAAGAACAATGGTTTTCTCACACCAGACTTGTTCAGGCTTTGTGTTTGATTATGAATTCATGTTGCATGCATGTTAGTACATCATATTATATCGATATGCGTAGGTTGAGACGCATTTGCGTGCTTGCTTACGATAGCCTTATTAGATGTTACTTACTACTCACGAGTTGTCAACTCACCCCCATTGTGCCACAGTATATTGCAGGTCCGACCCGTTAGCATAGTAGCGGCGGGCGTACTTCTTCTTTTGCTTCGTTTGCTTGGACTTGCGGCTTGCTCATAGGTGGGTTGTGAGGATATCTTTTTTTCACTTTGTATATTACTTTGTATCTAGTACACTTCATCTACTCTAGTATATTGGACTAGACGGTGATACTTGTGAGACTTTTATTTGTGTTTTTTTTGGTGTCGATGCTTACTTGAGCCGGCATGATGTCTTCTTACTTTCGTACTTTTATTTGCTTTTCCGCACTCGATGATATATATTGCATGTGGTTGTTATTCCGCCTTGGGCGAAGAGCTAGCTCCCGCTTGGGGATGCCTTTATTCTTGATATATATATATGTATTTTTATGTGTTGTACCCGTTTGGGGGCCAGTATTTACAAAGGGGATTCTGCCGAAATTTTCGGGAAATTTCGATGTTGCTTTTAAAATGATTAATGCGACTTATTTGGTTAAAATCGCTTTCTTTAAATAAGTTTTCCTTCACTCTATTTCTTTACATGGTTTTGATTTATGGGCTTTCGCTTACTTAGATTACGAACGCCTTGAGACATTTCGTAATTTAAGTGCCAGTCACGTTCCGTACCTTCGGGTCGTGACAAAGTTGGTATCAGAGCCGGTCCCTCAAAAGTAGGTCTGTGTTTCGAGGGCGAACCATTGTTCTAAGTGGGGGAGAATGTAATACCCCAGGTGGAGGTGGGGATGAATACCACCTACCCCGTGAGAAGTGAGATGTTATCCGGTATCGAGGTGGGGATGTAACCGATACGGATACACATGGGGACCCACTGTAGAACAATAGGGAGTATCGAATGCCATTCCGAAAGTGGGCACGATCAGAACTATAAATGGAATGATACCACTCCTATAACACAGAGGCGCCTTTTGGATGAATCGGAACTCCGGAGTTTGAAGAACTCCGTAGTTAAGCGTGCTTGAGCTAGGGAAATTCTGGGATGGGTGACCTACTGGGAAGTAGCCCCTTTCTTGAGCACGGTTCATTCAAAGGGACAAAACCGTGTGGTTTCGGCCAAAGAGGACAATATCATCTGTGTTTGGGTGTGAGTAGTGACAAATATGGTATCATAGCGATAAGTTTTACCTTTCTGAGTGTAGTATGACCCTTGGTAGATGGAGTAGGTGACTTAAGCATGGTGACGTAACATGTGTATGTTCCGCGGCATACTTACGATACGGTATTCCGCCTAAGTAACCTTAGGATATATATTTGCTTGTATTTCCTTCCTTGATTATGGAAATCCTTTGATTTGATCGCAATGTTCCCATCAATCCTGTTCTTGCTCCAGACACTATGCCGCCGGAGACTACGAGGGCCAGAGGGCTGCCGCCGGGGATGAGATTAGAGTAGGCTCGTTTGAGACGAGGACCGATCAGGGCGGTACGTGTTAGTTATATGTATGCCCTAGAGGCCATTACTGTACATACGATGTATATTGTAATTGATGCTTGGACATATATATTGAGGACTTTCTTGCTCGACATGATAGTGTGCTATCTGGTTGTACTTTATCTTAACATGTACTCTGATTGTCTCTATGTTACATGTTGAAAAAGCCCTTAGGATATGTACTCGACTACTGGGACTATGATGAGATCATACTAGTGGGGCCACAGTAGTCGACAAGTACATCCTATAACTGTTCCTAGTCGAGGGTGTATCGAGACAGGGCATCGATACACCAGAGTAGACTAGCGTATACGCATCTTGACCCATATGATGGGCGATGGATGATCGCATATCCATCATTGTTTGACATCAAGGATGGTGTACGGGTGCTCAGTAGAGACTGGGTACACTGGACGAACTCGCCGAGAACTCCCAAATGGTATTATACCTTACGTCAGATGGCAGTTCTCCGGTGACACTCGTACAGAGTAGTCTGTTGACCCGAGATCGTCATAGAGTCTTGTGTGATTCCCACTGTGCTTTGATTTCCATCATACCACGTCCAAGCGGGCGTGCAAAAAGGTGGCTTTTGGGTACAGTCCCGAATCCCATGGAGGCAATGAGCGATAGGAGGGGATTCGTCTCTCCCGGTATAGGGAGTTGATGTTGTGCTGTGTTCGATTGGCTATAACCGGAATTCCCTGGCCAGGGTTGCTGAGATTTACTGGTAAGTGTTATCAGTAGTTTCTCGAACTATTATAGACCTCATATCGATACGACTTATCGAGCTACTGTGGTCTGACGTTTACCACCCCTAGGCGAGATATGCGACATATCAGACGACGAGTGTTAGTTATATGTATGCCCTAGAGGCCATTACTGTACATTGGATGTATATTGTAGTGGATGCTGGGACATATATAGGTAGGACTTTCTTGCTCGACATGATAGTACGCTATCTGGTTGCTCTTTATCTTAACATGTATACTTTCTGTCTCTCTGATTACATGTTGATAAAGCCCTTAGGATGTGTACTCGACTTCCAGGACTGTGATGAAGATCATACTAGTGGGGCCTGGGTAGTCAATGAGTACATCCTTCATTGTTCCTAGTCGTGGGAATATCGAGACGGGGCATCGATATTCCAGAGTAGACTAGCGTATATCTTCTCGACCCATGTGATGGGCGATGGATGATCCCATATCCATTGGTGTTTGACATCGGATATGGTATGCGGGTGCTCAATGGAGACTGGGTACATTGAACGGACTCGTCGAGAACTCCCAGATGGTATTATACCTCACGTCAGATGGCAGTTCTCTGGTAACACTGGTACAGCTTAGTCTGTTGACCCGAGATCGTCATAGAGTCTTGTGTGTCTCCCACTGTGCTTTGATTTCCACCCTACCACGGCTCTACTGAGTTATGCAAACAGGTGGTTTTTGGGTACAGTCCCGATTCACATGGAGGCAATGAGCGATAGGAGGGGATTCGTCTCTCCTGGTATTGGGGGTTGATGTTGTGCTATTCTCGACTGGCCACAACAGGAAATCCCTGGCCAGGGTTGCAGTGATATACTGGTAAGAGTTATCAGTAGTTTCACGAATGTTTATGGACCTTACGTCGGCATGACTTATCGAGCTATTGGGGTCTGACGTTTACCACCCCTAGGCGAGATATGCAACATTTCAGACGAACAGACCGGACTATACGGTAAGTGTTACTGGTTGGATTCACAGGAGTGTGAGCGGGCTTGCTCATCGATCTTCTGATCGCTCAATACCCGGGTGGCCGTTACGTTTAGCAAACAGCTTGTGGCTTGTGGATGTTTGATATGATCATCATCTGCTACCGGCGTATTGACGAGTCTTTAGAGTCCTACACAGAGGTTTCCTAGCTCAAGCGAAACGAAATAGGAGCGCATATGAGATATGTGCGGGACCGAGAATAATGCATGTATGTGATACAGTATTCCATTCTCGCGATGAATGTATCGATTAGGTTATATGCGATATAACCTAGTTATCGAATCAAGGATTGATTCGATAAACCGATACATTGAATATTAGTCGGTTATATGCGATATGACCGGATCCTTAAATCAAGTATTGATTTAATGATTTCATGCATAATTATATATTTGATATATTACTTTGCATTAACTAGTATTTGTTCACTTTAAATGGATTTTCTAACTTGAAATGCACAAGTTGTATATGTGATATACTTTTGTGCACTTGTTTGTATCATGTTTGATGATACTTGCTCACTTTGGTTTGTGTAAAGAATTAAACCATGGTTAAGTTAATGATTAGGGTTTTCTTTTTCTCACTTATTTATTTATTTATTTATTTTGAAAAGATAAGAAATGAAATGGTTGCTAGTTTTGGTTTTTCTTTGAAGCTTCTTGAAGCTTTGACCATAGTGACCATTTTGTCTCATACTTAACCCTAACCATTCCACTTAACCTTAGTACATTCTTTACACCTAACCAAGGTTAGAAAATGATAAGTGTTGATTTTATTTTCTATTTTTAATATACTTATCATATTCTTTCTTCATCTTCTTCTTCATGAGCAAGAAAGAAAAGCTTGCTTGATCAATGGCAAGTGATGAAATCATGTGAGAAATCCAATTCCAAAGTGAACCCACTTCCTATTTCTTCATCCTCTACCTCTTGCCAAGTAGTATGGGGTGTTTCCTTCATAAGTTTCATGACTTGGTGAAGTGGGAGTTGGATCTTGTGATGCCTCGACGTAGATCATCTTCGGCATCGAAGCCGACGACCAAGCCCGCCCATTTTTCCGATGAAGCCGATGCTAGAGTCCGGAATCTGATTTGCACAGCGGAGGGACATAACCGCGGAGCTTAGGAAGTGGTGGATCGAATCTACAAAGGTTGTACCCCCTTTCCTTTTAAGTTAAAGTCGTTAACTTGCATCGCATAGCCTATATATCTAGTTAACGATCCGTGTTAGGGTTTCTCGGCACTCATAAAATTTAAATTAGCCATGTTTGATACCTTGTGAGACTTCATTAGTGTGCCTAGGATCCCTACAGTGGTATCAGAGCCTAGCTAGAGCCTTAGGCGATGCGTAGACGGAATTAGAAGTCCGATCGAACCAAAACCCAAACCCAAAAATGCTCTCTGGACTTTTTCTGAAATCGTGGTTTTTTTGAGAATTAAAAATATGCAGAAAACTCAGTAGACGATTCTAAGAATTACTATATAAAACGGGACCCCTGAATCGATAATAGTGCGGCGGAATCGTGGCATTGGCATGCCTAATGCGGCGGTTCCGCGGCAACTTGGTCCCTTCATACATTTTTTTATGCACAGTAATTCTTATATTTTGTTGTTGGTTTTTCTGGGAATTTTTAATATTTATTCAAGAGTTGAATTTTCTGGGTTGTATTGGGGACTCGGTGTTTTCGATCGGATTGTCTAATTTTGTCTATGTGTTTTCCGGATATTTTTGAATATGTTAAAAAGTTCGACCGGATATAAATACCCAATTTTTCCCCTGCCGGGAAATTTCCAATTGTTGGATTTTTCCGTAGTTTAACGACGTTCTAAGTAGTGCAAGTAACGCGATGGACCCTCTAGAAGACAACAAACCTTAACTCGATTATGTGACCGTCTTGAACTGCCCTTTGAACCTTAGGGTTTGGGGCAGTACGGCGTGCCACATGTGAGGCGTTGGCTTGACCCTTCTACGGCTGGACCGTTGGTACTGAGGCACGAACTGAATGTTGTTAGATTTATTTCATGTGTTGAGCTGTATCGGGAAAACTTGGGTGTTCGATTGTTCGATCGGAAAGTTTAACATTTTCTATTTATCCGGAATGTGATACAATACTTCGAATTCGCAAATAGTTATGAGATGACTGGATGAATGTTATAAACATAGCAGTTTAGTCTCACTTGATCGGTTGCCACGGAATTTTGATGTGATCAAAAGTCCGTCGCAATCACGTAGTGTACGCGGATACTCGCCGGGTAAACTTAATAGACAGCCTCACTCCATAGCCCCGACCAAGTGACTGTAGGAGAACCCCGTCGCCGAAAGCATCCGTCCGGGTGCTCGCGGCAGCGGTGTTCCGCCTTGGTGCACTTCGTCGACGGTATTAGGGGTGCGGCCGCCTACTAAAGTTTGCGACGAGCATTCGATCAGTTTATCGGGAATCTTGTTGAATTGCCCGACTTGATATTGAAAAGTGTTTTCGATAATGAGACTAAAATGCGAGGTTTATAATTGTTAGGCATGCGATGTCTAAGGAATTCATTTGATTAGGCATGCGATGTCTAAAGAGGTTGCGGATTCCAACTATTGTAGTTTTACACTTTCTTTTCTATGACCGTAAGTGTAATATGTGATATCGCCGGTTTCGTTGCTATATGTCAACGACAATTGGGATGCGCATATTTACTTACGTTGATGACATGTGATGTTATGTGTTGCTGGATATGTTATATTGGATCGTCGTGTTTGAATAGCCGGGGGGTTTTATGTGAGATGAGTGTTTTTCATTTTCATTCATGTAAAAACTTGTATGTAATATTCTTTTATTGGGGCACTTCCAGGTTGCGGATGATGTCACCATTTGTATATTATTTACTTTTCCGCATTAGGATAGACCCAAGGAGGGGAGCACAAGTAACCGGGTTCTGGGGTCCAGTGGGAGACCAACTCGAGGAGTCGAGTCCGGGTCTCCTAACCCTAGAATTGGTAGGGTTGCTTGCCGCTCTCGTAGGGGTCTAGGGGTGTGGGTTTTGGCTATTCATCGCGACCGTGGAATCCGTGTTTTATACTGGCTCGTATTGAAAACACGGACGTTCTAGTATATCCAATGTTTCATATGATTCTTCTGCTGCGTTATCTGTGATGTGATCATGTGATGTTCTGTGATAGATATACTATATAGTATATATGATATATTATATAGACGTTGCTTATGTTTTACACCCGCGCTAGCCCCGCCTCGTTCTGGCGTTAGTTACCTAACCTAACGGTGCAGACGGGACATCGAGGCGAATGCGGATGGCATAAGCGTACGTTATATTTATCTATGATGATTAGGCGGACTTAAATGATGGGATATTCATTAATGAGATTAATGAAAGAAAATAAAACTAATTGATGTTGTGGAATCGAATTTCAAAATAAAAACAGGTAGCTACAGTTCTTGCTTTGCATCGAGGTGTTCCTTGTAGAACATCCTGCACCTTATTCGATAGGGAAAGGACCGAGATCCCTTCACCGGGAGTGACTCCTTTAGCAATAACTGGCAGATGCTACATCACTCAGTTTGTCTTTTGATTGCTTCTATAGTTTCTGCTTTGCACAGTGATATATATGATATATCCCGCACCTCATTCGACGAGGAAAGGGCCGATGATCCCTTCACCGGGAGTGACCCCTTTAGCAAAACTAGAAAAGCCTCAAAAACATTCCATTTAAAAACCATTTGATTCCGCAACGAGATCAAGTTCAAAGCGTTAAAGGTTTTCACAAAAACCATTCGCAACCCTCCGTCATTTTAGGAAGTAGAGTACTTAGTATTCGTGATGTGTTTGTTGACCATAGTCAAGGCACAGTGTACGGTAGCTAAGTGATGTCTTCCTATACCGCATATGATGCGATTAGTTAGGACAGTCGCGTGACTTTGTTGACCTTAGTTAAGGGTCATGTGGGTGGGTCTAATTAATCACGAAATGACGGGTAGAACTTGACTAGTACTTATGATTTGTTGACCTTAGTTAAGGTCATACGTGCTAGGGGTAAAAACCATTATCGGGAGTTTCAAGTGTTGAAATTTGCAATGAGATTGCATACCTTCTATGTGATAGTTGGATCCCGATACCCACTGCGAGTAATTGTTACTCCTGGGAGAGTTTTGCACTTTGCAATTAGCTGATCAAGTAGGTGTCTAGAAAGGTGTCAACAGGGTTACGCCTCTGGGAAAACGAGGTTTACTGTAATTAGGTCCGTGCGAAAGAACGGGGAACCTCCCTCAAAGTACCGACACTGGCCTGGCTGAAAGATTGGCGAACTTGTAGTGTGTAATTAATCCCAGCTTGTCATTCATTTTAGGGTTTGAAGGAAGATTTGATAAAAACAGTGGGGGCCATCCTGATTAGATAAAATAAATAACCAATCTGATCTTGCAAGAGCGCACGCTGAGTGTTTTCTTCTCTCTCTCTCCAGGTAGCGACCATATCACGCCTTAATCAAGATAATAATATGGATGTATTGACCGAACCCGCTTGTTATACTGAGCTGGGGAACGTTGGTCCCGCTCCAACTTATAATTGTTATAAGACAGAGCAGGAAATAGGGGAATACCAGAATTCCTATGCCGCCCAAACGAAGAAAGTGCATATGATGCATCTTCTTTGGGTGTGTTCGTTACACAGAACTGTTTCTCAGTATCCTCTGCATCCTGGGTATTTGATACCGGATCAGGATCCCAGATATGTAATCTGTTACATAGGGCTACAAAAAGGTAGAAAAACTGAGAACGGGTGATGAGTTTCATGAGACAGAAACCGGGGCAAGTGTTGCAGCCAAGTCTGTTGGTCACTGTCACCCTGTATTACCAGTACATTGATTCTGAACAAATGCTATTAGATACCGAACCTGATATACAAAATCATATCGGTCTCTTTATTAGTAAAGAAGGATATAATTTTGTATTGTTGGATAATGTTTTGAACATTTCCTATATCAAAAGTTGATCGGTTCAGGCACGTCATCTAAAAAGCATTGACGTTCTAAATCAAACTACAGTTCCTAGTATACAGAACACACACAAGAGGAAAAGTTCAGAAATGAACGAATCCTTCTTGAGGTATTGTAGACTAGGTCATATCAATGCGACCCGACTGGCTGAAGTTACATTTTAGATGCATATTTAAATCAGTTTGAATTTACATCTTGTGAAACTTGCCAGTCATGTCACAAAGATTAGATGACCATAGCTCTGTTTATTAGAAACAGAGAAAGAGTTAGTAAACTCTTGGGACTGATACATGATGATGTATGTAAGGTCTCCTGTCTACACATGCCAAGACTGGTTCTTTGTATTTCATTACATTCTCTGATAATCTCTCAAGATTCAGACATATGTTCCTGTTGAAGCACAAGTCCGAACCTTTTGAGATATTCACAAAATGTAAGTTAGAAGTAGAGAACCAATACGGGTATAAGTATTATGTCCTTTGATGAGATCAGGGAGGAGAATACTTGTGCATAGAATTCCTGGACTATTCTAAAGAAGAATGAGATTCTCTCTCAGTGTTACTCCTCTGAATACAACACAGCACAACGGTGTATCGGGGTGGAGCAATCGCACAATATTAGATATGGTGTGCTCTATGATGAGTACTACTGAGTTTCCTATTTCTTTTTGGGAGTTATGCGCTTGAGAAGCTGCATACCTATTGAATTAGGTTCGAATCAAATCAGTGCCTACCACTCCATATGAGATATGGTATGGGAAGAACCTATCTCTTAAGTAAGTTAAGATTTAGGATTGTTCGGCCTATGTCTTAAGCAAAATCCGGACAAGATCGAGGCAGGATCAGTTCTGTAGAACTGGAAAGGTTCCACCTATACAAAACTACAGTTGATGATTTGACAGAACCAAAGGATTCTATAGTTCCCGACGAACCTCATCCTCTCCGCCGATCTATGTAGCGTCTTGAAAAGTCGTTTTGGTGTTTTCCTGAAAATCGGTGAAAATTCGGTATTTTTCCGAAAACCGTCTTTCGTGTTATTTTGCAGTTTAGGACTAATTATACCAAAATGGGTAGGTAATTGCTTGTTTTTAGTATCTAATGAGTTACTTATGAAAATTTGGTCATTTAAAAAATTTTCCCTTTTTTTCAATTTTTTAATATTATTTTAAGCCGGTAAGAAAATACATTAAATTAGCGATAAATACAAATTTAAATGGGATAAAATTAATCTTTAAAATCATGTTAATTAAAATCTAGTTGTAACATAATTTTTTAGTAATTTATTTTAAGTTTTAACTAATTTTTATTATGGAAAACGAAATTTATTGAATTTAAGCTTAAACTTGCAATTTTGGACTTGTAGGGGGGTCTTTTTGCAAAAATTTTTTTGTGCACTCTCACACACACATCCTCACATCTCCTTGGCTGTCCCAAACTGCAAAAAATTCCCCCTCTCTCTTTTGTTTTAAAATTCTTTTGTTAGGGATGATTTGAGTTGAATGTGTATGTTTAAAATATTGTATGTTGAAGGTTTGGTGCATTGACTTTGAGGGGAGTTGACCAAGACTTTTTTCCCACACCCACACCATCCCCTCTCCCTCATTTCTGGTCGAATTTCCAGCACCCCCCCCCCTTCATCTCCTTGTTCTTTTCATTTTCTTCAAAAATTCATTAAGTTGCTCAAAAATTCCAAATTTAAACCTCACAAAATAACCCCATTCTTCATCCCCTTTCTCTTTAACCTCTCTTGCTTGGATTCATGGTGCTAGAAGGTCATCATTGAGGCAAATTTCTTCTTACTAGATTCATTGGTTTGAGGTATAATTTCTACTCTTTTAATTTCTTATGGTTAAAATCCTTTAATTAAATTGTTTTACTGTTAATTTAGTGCTATTTTCATTCTAGTTTTGTTTAAAGTTAATGGTTGAGTTAACTAGGGTTTCTTGAAGCCATGTTTTAGTTAATTAAATCTAGTTAATTAATCTAGTGGTTTACTTAACAAACCTATATGGTTACTTTGCTTAAGTGACTTGATGTATTGCTAATCTAAGTTAACTTGTCTGAAATTTTCTTTGCTTTGCTAATTACCAAAATCAAGAAAAGGTTTGTGTATGGAATGTGGGTTTTGATGCATGGAAAAGGGGTTAATTTAATTGTAGTGGCTTTCTAATGGTTTAAGTTGGATATTTGTGTGATAATATGTGCACTTTGTCGCAAATTGTCGATGTTTGCACCAAATTTGCAAACTTCTAGCTTACTAGGTTTTTATTATATTATTGTGGCGAATTAATTGCGGTATCTAGATTATATTTTTGGCATATCCTATGACATTTAGGATGTGTGAGTGCGGATTTTTGGGTGTTCGGGTTTTAGTTTTGCCGGGCGACCAAATCGGCGATTTTTGCAGTTTTTGCGATTTTCGCGTGTGTTCCGCGCACCTTGTGCACGTTGTACCTAGCTTGTGAACGTTAGTATTTTCGTTAGGGAATTGCGTCGTTCTTGATTTGTAACCTTATGTCTTGTATTGATGTAAATTCCAGGTTCGGACGCGGAGGCTTCGGATGCGGCACGAAAAGGGGAAGCGGTGATCGGACGTAGCTAGCTGAGGATTTCTGTGAGTAGATGTAATATCTACGGGGGACTATCGTTGGATGGCGCAAGTCGCCCGATAGTTTTAGTAACTTAAAAAATTCTTAGTGATGTTAGTAATTAGGGGTGTAATACTTATATGATTATTTGCTGCATTCATGCCTTATATTGACATACATATACGAACTCATTCTATAGGACACCTGAACCATTGCTAGGGTTTTTATATGCAGCACGAGCACTATTCATGCTTACACACACACCCTGGTAATTTCCATGCCACCACACTAGATAACCTTTAAATTGAAACCTTTTACTATAATTGACACTTAAACATGTGCTATTGCCATTAATTCCTTAAAATGAAATCGTAGGATTGCTATTCATGTGCATGTACCTCATCATATTATTTGTTCTTGCCTAGTCTATTAATCACACATCGCAACTTGATTATTGATACCATATGCATTCATTATCATTGACATATGCACTTATGAGAATTTCTTGAGATTTTATGATATTTCTGGATTTCGGGGGAAAGCCGCAAAATTTATAAACTTATTATATTTTTAAAATATGTAAATTGCGGTTTTCTAGTGATGTATGTGTCGTCCACCATGAGTTTGCTGTGGTTTTCGAGACCCGTTTCGAGGAGTTGGATGAACCGTCTTGGGTACATGGTGGGCCCGTTATGGTACCCCGGGGCAAGATGAATGTGGTGTTGACGTTGACCCTGGCAGGGGACGGATTACCTACCGGTGACTGTTTGGCACGGCGGATATCCAGAGGATACCGACCGTGGCCGCGAGATGATGAGATTTTGATATTGAGCTGGGTCAGCCGGATGGCTGAGGCCAGAGATACTATGACATGGATATATGAGATTTGTGATAGTTTTGAGGTGTCGTTGCTGGACACAGGTTCTGGTTGATTCTATTGGTATTGTGCTGGTATTTCAAAAGAGATTCTTAAAGGGAAAAAACATGATTTCTTATACTTACACATTCAGATCACGAGTTGATTCGCATTGCATTCATACCTGCTAGCATATTCATATTGCATACCTACCTGCTATTATGTCCTGCCTTACCTGTATTTTAGATGCTAGGATACTTGTGTGCATGCTTTCGTTAGCCTGTGTAGATGTTATTTATTACTCACGAGTTGGCAACTCACCCCCGTTGTGCCACAGACTTTTTCAGGTCCGCTCCGTCAGTACAGTAGCTGCGGGCGCACTTGCTTCTTTTGCCTGGACCCGAGGTTTTGCTCTTAGGTGGGTTATATTATTATTTTTTCACCACCTTGTATATTCTTTGTATCGAGAGTACTCCATCTACTGTACCTACCAGTATTATTGTATATTGACCTAGAGATGAGACTGTGAGGTTTGTGGACTTTTATGCTGTATTTTGGGGTCGTGCTCACTTGAGTCGACATGCTGTTTTTCTTATGCTTCGTTTTGATTATTTCGCATGTTGTTGCTTTATATTATGTGGGATTTGTGACCGCCTTGTGGCGAAGAGCTAGCTCCCGCTTGGGGATGCCTTATTTGTTGGATTCATGTATATTCTTGTTGTACCCATTTTGGGGGCCAGTATTTACAAAGGAGACTCTGCCGAAATTTTCGGAAAAATTGGTATTGTTTTTAAAAAGGGTTTTATATGACTTATTTGATAAACTCGCTTTCAATTGATTGGGTTTTCTTGACTCTTTTGATTTTTGGTTTTGGTTTCTGGGCTTTGGCTTACTTATTTTACGGATGTCTTGAGACGTTTCGTAACTTAAGTGCCAGTCACGTTCCGTAACCTGCGGGTCGTGACAAAGTTGGTATCAGAGCGATAGGTTTTACCTTTTTGAGTGTAGGATGACCCTTGGTAGATGGAGTAAGTGACTTAAGTAGGGTAACGTAGCGTGCGTATGTCCGCGGCATACTTGCGATACGGTACGCCGCCTAAGTGACTTTAGGATATACTTGCTTGGAATTCCTTTTTCAATTCCGTGTATCCTATGATTCTACTGCACCATTCTTATTGTCCTGTTCCTGTACCAGTCACTATGCCGCCGAAGGCTACGAGGGCACAGAAGGCTGCCGCCCGAGACGAGATTCGAGCTGGCTCGTCCGAGACTAGGACTGAGCAGGGTGGTATGCCTACGCCGCAGGGACAGACCGATCCACCTTCCCCAGGCCGTATGGATAGGCTCGAGACTGGTATGGAGGAGTTGCGACAGATGATGGGGGGTATGCAGGAGCTACGTCAGATGGTAGGATCCCTAGTTGCAGCCAGTCGTACACCGAGACCGGACGACGTACCTACTACATCACAGACGACCATGATACCTGCTCCTACTACTGCCACCGTGACCATCCCGGTTTCACTACAGGATTTCATGAGGCTGATACCTCCAGTATTCACCGGCACCGAGGCAGCGGAGGACCCACAGACGTTCCTTGACAGTTTAGCCAGGATCTGCCGTTCGCTGAGATGTTCGGATGATTGATGAGTAGAGCTTGCGAGTTTCCGACTAGAGGTTCTTGCGCAGACATGGTGGGAGTCAGTCTTGAGAGGCCGAGCTGCAGGTCTACCGCCTATGACTTGGGCCGAGTTTACAGCGGTCTTTCTAGCTCGTTTCCTCCCAGAGAGCGTTCGTGACGCCAGAGCTCGTAGTTTCGAGGCCTTAGTCAAGACACCTGGGATGACGGTGTCTGAGTATGACATCCAGTTTACACAGTTATCCCGATATGCTCAGTATTTGGTGGATACCGAAGAGAAGATGGTGAAGAGGTTCGTACAGGGACTTGATGCCCAGCTATATCTTGCCATTGGCGCCCAGCACTACGACACTTATTCAGCTGCTATGGATACGGCATTACGGATGGAGGTACGCATATCACAGACTTCGGCCATTTCTGGGCCGAAGAGGATTCGCACCGATGTACCGTCTCAGAGGCAGCGCGCCAGATTCTTCCCGAGAGATAGGCCGGGCAGAGGATTTGGACGGGGACAGTTATATGGTTCTTATCCCCAGGGGCAGCAGCTGTCGCCAGGGTGTTTTGGGTGTGGGAGTCCGCACCATCTTGTCAGAGACTGTCCGGTGAGACGATAGGGAGCAGCGACAGTTCCGCATGTGACCCTACCACCATCACCACCCCTCCTCAGAGAGCCCTACTTCCTACCACAGGCGATGCTCCACGCCAGTTAGGTGCACCCAGAGGCTGTGGACGCGGCGGTCCTGTTCAGAGAGGACGAGGAGGCAGAGGCCAAGGTCGAGGTCAGCCCGCTATCGGTGGAGGACAAGCCCGAGTATTTGCTTTGACACCGCAGGGTGCGCAGGCATCCAATGCCATTGTGACAGGTACCTTGCCAGTTTGTTCTTTCGACGCCCGGGTATTATTTGACCCAGGTTCCACACATTCGTACGTCTCTACACACTTTGCACCGATGTTGGGCTGTGAGTCGTCGTCGTTAGGTCATCCGCTTGTTGTTGTTACTCCGGTAGGCGAGTCGTTTGTCGCTCGTTTTGTATTTCGATTGTGTTCCGTTCGTATCGGGGAGAGGGATTCATCAGTTGATTTGATTCTCCTCGATATGTTGGACTTTGATGTGCTTCTGGGCATGGATTGGCTAGCCACCTGTTATGCTTCGGTGGACTGCCGTGAGAAGGCAGTCAGATTTAGATTTCCGGGGGAGCCAGTCCTTGTTATTCAGGGAGACCGCAGCGTCACCCTTCCCAGCTTGATTTCGTCTCTTCGCGCTGGTCAGCTCTTGCGGAAGGGATGTCAGGGATTCTTAGCGTATATTTGTGATACTCGAGCTGCAGAGGTTCCGTTGGACCGGGTCCCTGTTGTTTGTGAGTTCGCTGATGTTTTCCCTGATGAGCTACCTGGGCTACCACCTGAGCGCGATGTTGAGTTCTGCATCGATTTAATTCCCGGCTCGGGGCCTATTTTAATACCTCCTTATCGGATGGCCCCGGCTGAGCTTCGAGAGCTGAAGGATCAGTTGCAGGATTTGTTAGATAAGGGGCTTATTCGACCTAGTGTTTCTCCGTGGGGTGCTCCGGTCCTGTTTGTCAAGAAGAAGGATGGAGGTTTGCGCTTATGTATCGACTACCGCCTGCTGAACAAAGTTACCGTTCGGAACAGATATCCGTTGCCACGCATTGATGATTTGTTCGACCAGGTCCAGGGCGCGGGTTATTTTTCGAGGATCGACTTGCGATCAGGATACCATCAGCTGCGAGTTCGACAGGAGGATATACCGAGGACAGCTTTCCGCACGCGCTACGGCCACTACGAGTTTTTGGTGATGTCGTTCGGACTCACCAACGCCCCAGCAGCATTCATGGATTTGATGAACCGTACATTCAGGCCGTATCTTGACTTGTTCATCATCGTGTTTATCGACGATATCTTGGTGTACTCCCGGAGCAGAGAGGAGCACGAGCAGCACTTGCAGATTACGTTACAGACTCTGAGGGAGCACCAGCTGTTCGCAAAGTTCTCCAAGTGTGCATTCTGGCTGGACAGCGTCGGATTCTTGGGTCACGTGGTTACAAAAGACGGCATATGTGTGGACCCGAAGAAGATTGAGGCTGTTCAGTAGTGGCCCCGACCTACATCGGTTACTGAGATCCGTAGTTTTCTAGGCCTGGCGGGCTACTACAGGCGTTTTGTTCAGGACTTCTCCCGTATAGCTGCACCGTTGACCGGTTTGACCCGGAAGGGAGTTCCTTTCGTCTGGACGGAGGAGTGCGAGCGCAGTTTTCAGCAGCTGCTGACATGTTTGACTACGGCGCCGGTATTATCTTTGCCTTCGGGATCAGGCGGATTTGTGGTCTACTGTGATGCTTCGCTAGTGGGATTAGGATGCGTATTGATGCAGCATGGCCGGGTGATCGCATATGCTTCTCGGCAGTTGAAGAAGCATGAACAGAACTACCCCACTCACGATTTGGAGATGGCTGCAGTGGTCTTTGCATTGAAGATTTGGCGACATTACCTATATGGCGAGTCGTGCCAAATATTCACAGACCACAAGAGCTTAAAATACATATTTCAGCAGCGAGACCTGAACCTCAGACAACGTCGTTGGATGGAGTTGGTGAAAGACTACGACTGCGAGATCTTATATCACCCAGGCAAGGCGAATGTGGTGGCAGATGCTTTGAGCAGGAGGCCCGGGGGTAGTCTATCCTTTTTGCGCGCAGTGCAGAGGCAGTCGTCAGCAGATTGGCACATGTTATGCGACAGCCGAGTTGAGTTCGAGTTCACTCAGACAGGAGGACAGCTCGCGCATATTCGTGCACGCCCACAGTTGCTTGACAGTATATATGAGGCACAACGCAGTGACGACCGTTGCTCAGAGATCATGGCACAGATGGGATAGGGCAGATTTTCCGAATTCGTGATTGACGATCAGGGGATTTTACGTTATGGATCTAGACTGTGCGTACCAGATGCTGATGGATTGCGGCGCGACATTCTTGAGGAGGCACACCGATCAGTGTATAGTGTCCACCCCGGTTCCACCAAGATGTACCACGATATGAGGGAGACCTACTGGTGGGACGGGATGAAGAGGGACATTGCGGAGTTTGTATCGAGATGCATGACTTGTCAGCAAGTCAAGGCCGAGCACCAGAGGCCCGCAGGAGAGCTACAGCCGTTACCCATTCCAGAGTGGAAATGGGAGCAGATTTCGATGGACTTCGTTGTGGGTCTACCCAGGACCAGTCGATGGTATGACTCCATCTGGGTGATCGTAGATCGATTGACGAAGGCGGCTCACTTCCTGCCAGTGAAGACCACTTTCAGCTTCGCTCAGTATGCTCAGCTCTACATTGACGAGATCGTGCGACTACATGGCGTACCGACTTGTATCGTGTCAGATCGAGGAACTCAGTTTACCAGCCGACTATGGCAGAGACTTCAGGAGGCTTTGGGCACTCGTTTGAGCTTCAGCACAGCGTTTCATCCGCAGACCGACGGACAGTCAGAGCGGACCATTCAGACTCTCGAGGACATGCTCAGAGCGTGCGTTTTAGACTTCGGCGGTAGCTGGGATCGTCATTTACCTCTAGTGGAGTTCTCCTACAACAACAACTTCCAGGATACTATTCAGATGGCACCTTTCGAGGCATTGTATGGGAGGAGATGCAGATCGCCCGTCTGTTGGACAGAGCTCAGCGAGAGCAGTATTTTGGGGCCGCAGCTTGTGGAGGAGACGACAGCGAAAATACAGTTGATCCGAGACCGGATGAGGCAGCTCAAAGCAGACAGAAATCATATGCAGACAGGCGCCGTCGCAGGTTAGAGTTCGCAGTTGGCGATCATGTTTTTCTGAGGGTCTCTCCGATGAAGGGCGTGATGCGTTTTGGGCGAAAGGGGAAGCTTAGCCCTAGATTCGTAGGTCCCTTCGAGATCCTCGAGCGTGTCAGCGCTGTTGCATATCGTTTGGCTCTTTCTCCCAGCTTTCCCGATGTTCACCCCGTCTTCCATGTTTCGATGCTCCGCAAGTACCTTCACGACCCTTCCCATGCGATTCAGCACCCGACAGTCCAGCTAGAGCGCGACCTTTCTTTTGCAGAGCATCCGGTGGCCATCCTGGATCGGCAGGTGAAGAAATTGAGATCGAAGATTATACCAACCGTCAAGGTCCTTTGGCGTAGCCCGAGCAGCGAGGAGGTTACCTAGGAGACCGAGGGCGAGATGAGGAAGAAATATCCCCATCTCTTTGAAGGTACGCGTAGTTATATTTTTAAATTCGGGGACCGAATTTCTTTAAGGGGGGGAGATTGTAGCATCTTGAAAAGTCGTTTTGGTGTTTTCCTGAAAATCGATGAAAATTCGGTATTTTTCCGAAAACCGTCTTTCGTGTTATTTTGCAGTTTAGGACTAATTATACAAAAATGGATAGGTAATTGATTGTTTTTAGTATCTAATGAGTTACTTATGAAATTTTGGTCATTTAAAAAATTTTCCCTTTTTTTTCAATTTTTTAATATTATTTTAAGCCGGTAAGAAAATACATTAAATTAGCGATAAATAAAAATTTAAATGGGATAAAATTAAGCTTTAAAATCATGTTAATTAAAATCTAGTTGTAACATAAATTTTTAGTAATTTATTTTAAGTTTTAACTAATTTTTATTATGGAAAACGAAATTTATTGAATTTAAGCTTAAACTTGCAATTTTGGACTTGTAGGGGGTCTTTTTGCAAAAAAAAATTTGTGCACTCTCACACACACATCCTCACATCTCCTTGGCTGTCCCAAACTGCAGAAAATTCCCCCTCTCTCTTTTGTTTTAAAATTCTTTTGTTAGGAATGATTTGAGTTGAATGTGTATGTTTAAAATATTGTATGTTGAAGGTATGGTGCATTGACTTTGAGGGGAGTTGACCAAGACTTTTTTCCCACACCCACACCATCCCCTCTCCCTCATTTCTCGTCGAATTTCCAGCACCCCCCCCCCCCCTTCATCTCCTTGTTCTTTTCATTTTCTTCAAAAATTCATTAAGTTACTCAAAAATTCCAAATTTAAACCTCACAAAATAACCCCATTCTTCATCCCCTTTCTCTTTAACCTCTCTTGCTTGGAATCATGGTGCTAGAAGGTCATCATTGAGGCAAATTTCTTCTTACTAGATCCATAGGTTTGAGGTATAATTTCTACTCTTTTAATTTCTTATGGTTAAAATCCTTTAATTAAATTGTTTTAGTGTTAATTTAGTGCTATTTTCATTCTAGTTTTGTTTAAAGTTAATGGTTGAGTTAACTAGGGTTTCTTGAAACCATGTTTTAGTTAATTAAATCTAGTTAATTAATCTAGTGGTTTACTTAACCAACCTATATGGTTACTTTGCTTAAGTGACTTGATGTATTGCTAATCTAAGTTAACTTGTGTGAAATTTTCTTTGCTTTGCTAATTACCAAAATCAAGAAAAGGTTTGTGTATGGAATGTGGGTTTTGATGCATGGAAAAAGGGTTAATTTAATTGTAGTGGCTTTCTAATGGTTTAAGTTGGATATTTGTGTGATAATATGTGCACTTTGTCGCAAATTGTCGATGTTTGCACCAAATTTGCAAACTTCTAGCTTACTAGGTTTTTATTATATTATTGTGGCGAATTAATTGCGGTATCTAGATTATATTTTTGGCATATCCTATGACATTTAGGATGTGTGAGTGCGGATTTTTGGGTGCTCGGGTTTTAGTTTTGCCGGGCGACCAAATCGGCGATTTTTGCAGTTTTTGCGATTTTCGCGTGTGTTCCGCGCACCTTGTGCACGTTGTACCTAGCTTGTGAACGTTAGTATTTTCGTTAGGGAATTGCGTCGTTCTTGATTTGTAACCTTATGTCTTGTATTGATGTAAATTCCAGGTTCGGTCGCGAAGGCTTCGGATGCGGCACGAAAAGGGGAAGCGGTGATCGGACGTAGCTAGCTGAGGATTTCTGTGAGTAGATGTAACATCTACGGGGGACTATCGTTGGATGGCGCAAGTCGCCCGATAGTTTTAGTAACTTAAAAGATTCTTAGTGATGTTAGTAATTAGGGGTGTAATACTTATATGATTATTTGCTGCATTCATGCCTTATATTGACATACATATACGAACCCATTCTATAGGACACCTGCACCATTGCCAGGGTTTTTATATGCAGCACGAGCACTATTCATGCTTACACACACACCCTGGTAATTTCCATGCCACCACACTAGATAACCTTTAAATTGAAACCTTTTACTATAATTGACACTTAAACATGTGCTATTGCCTTTAATTCCTTAAAATGAAATCGTAGGATTGCTATTCATGTGCATGTACCTCATCATATTATTTGTTCTTGCCTAGTCTATTAATCACACATCGCAACTTGATTATTGATACCATATGCATTCATTATCATTGACATATGCACTTATGAGAATTTCTTGAGATTTTATGATATTTCTGGATTTCGGGGGAAAGCCGCAAAATTTATAAACTTATTATATTTTTAAAATATGCAAATTGCTGTTTTCTAGTGATGTATGTGTCGTCCACCATGAGTTTGCTGTGGTTTTCGAGACCCGTTTCGAGGAGTTGGATGAACCGTCTCGGGTACATGGTGGGCCCGGTATGGTACCCCGGGGCAAGATGAATGTGGTGTTGACGTTGAGCCTGGCAGGGGACGGATTACCTACCGGTGACTGTTTGGCACGGCGAATATCCAGAGGATACCGACCGTGGCCGCGAGATGATGAGATTTTGATATTGAGCTGGGTCAGCCGGATGGCTGAGGCCAGAGATACTATGACATGGATATATGAGATTTGTGATAGTTTTGAGGTGTCGTTGCTGGACACAGGTTCTGGTTGATTCTATTGGTATTGTGCTGGTATTTCAAAAGAGATTCTTAAAGGGAAAAAACATGATTTCTTATACTTACACATTCAGATCACGAGTTGATTCACATTGCATTCATACCTGCTAGCATATTCATATTGCATACCTACCGGCTATTATGTCCTGCCTTACCTGTATTTTAGATGCTAGGATACTTGTGTGCATGCTTTCGTTAGCCTGTGTAGATGTTATTTATTACTCACGAGTTGGCAACTCACCCCCGTTGTGCCACAGACTTTTTCAGGTCCGCTCCGTCAGTACAGTAGCTGCGGGCGCACTTGCTTCTTTTGCCTGGACCCGAGGTTTTGCTCTTAGGTGGGTTATATTATTATTTTTGCACCACCTTGTATATTCTTTGTATCTAGAGTACTCCATCTACTGTACCTACCAGTTTTATTGTATATTGACCTAGAGATGAGACTGTGAGGTTTGTGGACTTTTATGCTGTATTTTGGGGTCGAGCTCACTTGAGTCGACAAGCTGTTTTTCTTATGCTTCATTATGATTATTTTGCATGTTGTTGCTTTATATTGCGTGGGATTTGTGACCGCCTTGTGGCGAAGAGCTAGCTCCCGCTTGGGGATGCCTTATTTGTTGGATTCATGTATATTCTTGTTGTACCCATTTTGGGGGCCAGTATTTACAAAGGAGACTCTGCCGAAATTTTCGGAAAAATTGGTATTGTTTTTAAAAAGGGTTTTATATGACTTTTTTGATAAACTCACTTTCAATTGATTGGGTTTTCTTGACTCTTTTGCTTTTTGGTTTTGGTTTCTGGGCTTTGGCTTACTTATTTTACGGATGTCTTGAGACGTTTCGTAACTTAAGTGCCAGTCACGTTCCGCACCCTGCGGGTCGTGACAATCTAGTAGGGTTCCTCATCCGCCTGAGAGATACCTCGGTTTCTCGATAACAGTGGGAGCGAGGAATGCATCATGAGATGATGACCCAACTAGTTTCGAGCAGGCTATCAAGAGTAGGGACTCTGTAAGAATGGCTGGATGCTTAGCGATCTGAGATGGAATCCATGTACACCAGCAAAGTATGGACTTTGGTTGCTATATCTGATGGGTAAAATCCCCATCAGGAGCAAGTATATCTTGAGAAGATTACTTGGTGTAGATGGAAAAGTTGAGACTTTCAAAGCTAGGCTTATTAAAGGTTTTAGTCATCAACCAGGAATGGATAATGATGAAACCTTTTCCAAGTGACTATGCTTAAGTCCATCCGGATCCTACTTAACATTGCTACATACCATGACTACGATATCTGGTGGTTGGGTGCCCTGACTGCTTTTCTAAATACTGATTTAGAAGAGAACGTCTATAAGAACACAGCCAGAGGGCTTCGTAAAGAGTGGGAGCAGCGGAAACGTGTGCAAGTTGCTTTATAGAATAAAGCAGGCATCGCGGAGTTCGAACATCTGTTTTGATGTGGTAGTCAAAGAGTTTGACTTCATCAAAATGGTAGATGAACCTTGTATGAACAAAAGGGTAGTATGGAGTATGGTAATGATCCTCGTAGAGTACGTGGATGACATACTCTTGATAGGAAAGGAGTTTCCTATGCTACGATCGGTCGATCTCCTCTTATCACATAGATTCTCCATATAGGATCAAAGTGATACCTCCTAAAATCCTGAGATTTGGGTCTATGAGATAGATCTAAATGGATGTTAGGATTCTCACTAATTGTAGTGAGATGGTATCAGTTGATCCTGGGGAGAATCACTGGAAAGGTTCCAGGGTGATAAGGACGACTGAATGTCAGTCGCGGGCATTGTCTTTACCCTCAGTAAAGGTACGGTATGTTGGAAGAGTTCCAAGCTAGATACCGTGGCAAGCTAGACGATAAAGGCCGGTAACATCGCTATTGAAAATACTACCAAAGAGGCAGTTTGGGTGTATATTGGTTCATAAGATGAACTAGGTTCCTGCCATTGTATGACAATGGAAGTGTGGCTTTGGCCCTGGAACCCTGGTCCCATCAGTGACCCAGACATATTCTGAGGAAGCATCACCTGATCATGGAGATAGTTGATCTCCGGGGTGATCGAGGTTAGGAGAGTAGACACAGAGGACAACACGGCGGATCCACTCACGAAGGCCTTTTCCCAGAGAGAGACTCATATGGGATGGTTGAGTATTAGATACTGCAACCACTGCTACAGATGGACCTAGTGCAAGTGGGAGATTGTTAGTTATATGTATGCCCTAGAGGCCATTACTGTACATTGGATGTATATTGTAGTGGATGCTGGGACATATATAGGTAGGACTTTCTTGCTCGACATGATAGTACGCTATCTGGTTGCTCTTTATCTTAACATGTATACTTTCTGTCTCTCTGATTACATGTTGATAAAGCCCTTAGGATGTGTACTCGACTTCCAGGACTGTGATGAAGATCATACTAGTGGGGCCTGGGTAGTCAATGAGTACATCCTTCATTGTTCCTAGTCGTGGGAATATCGAGACGGGGCATCGATATTCCAGAGTAGACTAGCGTATATCTTCTCGACCCATGTGATGGGCGATGGATGATCCCATATCCATTGGTGTTTGACATCGGAGATGGTATGCGGGGGCTCAGTGGAGACTGGGTACACTGAACGGACTCGCCGAGAACTCCCAGATGGTATTATACCTCACGTCAGATGGCAGTTTTCTGGTAACACTGGTACAACTTAGTCTGTTGACCCGAGATCATCATAGAGTCTTGTGTGTCTCCCACTGTGCTTTGATTTCCACCCTACCACAGCTCTACTGAGTTGTGCAAACATGTGGTTTTGGGTACAGTCCCGATTCACATGGAGGCAATGAGCGATAGGAGGGGATTCGTCTCTCCTGGTATTGGGGGTTGATGTTGTGCTATGCTCGACTGGCCATAACAGGAAATCCCTGGCCAGGGTTGCAGTGATATACTAGTAAGAGTTATCAGTAGTTTCACGAATGTTATGGACCTTACGTCGGCATGACTTATCGAGCTATTGGGGTCTGACGTTTACCACCCTTAGGCGAGATATGCAACATTTCAGACGAACAGACCGGACTATACGGTAAGTGTTACTGGTTGGATTCACAGGAGTGTGAGCGGGCTTGCTCGTCGATCTTCTGATCGCTCAATACCCGGGTGGCCATTACGTTTAGAAGACCGCTTGCGGCTTGTGGATGTTTGATATGATCATCATCTGCTACCGGCGTATTGACGAGTCTTTAGAGTCCTACACAGAGGTTTCCTAGCTCAAGCGAAACGAAGTAGGAGCGCATATGAGATATGTGCGGGACCGAGAATAATGCGTGTATGTGATATAGTATTCCATTCTCATGATGAATGTATCGATTAGGTTATATGCGATATAACCTAGTTATCGAATCAAGGATTGCTTCGATAAACCGATACATTGAATATTAGTCGGTTATATGCGATATGACCGGATCGTTAAATCAAGTATTGATTTAACGATTTCATGCATAATTATATATTTGATATATTACTTTGCATTAACTAGTATTTGTTCACTTTAAATGGATTTTCTCACTTGAAATGCACAAGTTGTATATGTGATATACTTTTGTGCACTTGGTTGTATCATGTTTGATGATACTTGCTCACTTGGGTTTGTGTAAAGAATTAAACCATGGTTAAGTTAATGATTAGGGTTTTCTTTTTCTCACTTATTTATTTATTTATTTATTTTGAAAAGATAAGAAATGAAATGGTTGCTAGTTTTGGTTTTTCTTTGAAGCTTCTTGAAGCTTTGACCATAGTGACCATTTTGTCTCATACTTAACCCTAACCATTCCACTTAACCTTAGTACATTCTCTACACCTAACCAAGGTTAGAAAATGATAAGTGTTGATTTTATTTTCTATTTTTAATATACTTATCATATTCTTTCTTCATCTTCTTCTTCATGAGCAAGAAAGAAAAGCTTGCTTGATCAATGGCAAGTGATGAAATCATGTGAGAAATCCAATTCCAAAGTGAACCCACTTCCTATTTCTTCATCCTCTACCTCTTGCTAAGTAGTATGGGGTGTTTCCTTCACAAGTTTCATGACTTGGTGAAGTGGGAGTTTGATCATGTGATGCCTCGACGTAGATCATCTTCGGCATCGAAGCCGACGACCAAGCCCGCCCATTTTTCCGATGAAGCCGATGCTAGAGTCCGGAATCCGATTTGCACAGCGGAGGGACATCATCGCGGAGCTTAGGAAGTGGTGGATCGGATCTACAAAGGTTGTACCCCCTTTCCTTTTAAGTTAAAGTTGTTAACTTGCATCGCATAGCCTATATATCTAGTTAACGATCCGTGTTAGGGTTTCTCGGCACTCATAAAATTTAAATTCGCCATGTTTGATGCCTTGTGAGACTTCATTAGTGTGCCTAGGATCCCTACAACGAGACCGGACTGTACGGGTGTGTTACTGATTGGATTCACAAGAGAATGTACAGGCTTGCTTGTTGATCTTCTGAGCGCTCAATACCTGGGTGGCTGTTACGTTTAGCTGACCGCTTGCAGCTTGTGGGTGTTTGATATGATTATCACCTACTGCCGGCGTATTGACGATTCTTTAGAGTCCTACACAGAGGCAAAACGGAGTAGGAGCACATATGTGATATGTGCTGGACCGAGGATAATACGATATGAGATACCGTATTCTATTCTCGCGATATTTGATATCAGCCGGGTCATCGGATCAAGTGTTGATTCAATGAATCGGTACGGATAAATATTAGACGGTTATATGCGATATAGCTGGATTGTCGGATCAAGTGTTGATTCGATAACTTAATGTATAATAATATATATGATATATAAAATTACATTAACTAATATTTGCTCACTAAAAGATTCTTATTCTCACTCGGGTAATACATTGATATATATGCAATATATGTTAATTGTATTATTTTATTTGGTTACAATAAATATTATATATGTGATATATAATATTGTAACATGATATGATAACTAATGCAACATGTTTAGCAGAGATTAAACAAGATTAGGGTTTGATTTGGGTTAATACTTTCTAGGTGATTCTAGAAGGTTTAGTTTTGTTTTGTGAAAGATATTTTGTGGTGACTCATTCTTAACCTAACCCAAACCCTAGCCTTGGTTAATTCTCTACAATGGTTTATTCAAACATGGTTGCATTATTCATCATATTTATCTTTCATTATTCATCACAAAAGGTTTCTAATGATATTATTCATCATCTTCTTCTTTCTTTTTCCTTTGAGCAAAAGCTTTCTAGCGTTTTGCTTTGTGATGAAAATGAGTGAGAATATGAAAAAAAATGAGAGCAAAAATCCTACTTCATCATCCTCATCTATCCTTGCCATTTAGATGAGGGTGTTCACTTCATATTATGAGTGTTAGCTTGTGTTAACGAAACTTCAAGGTAGATCATCATTGTATCGAAGATCGGAAGCAAGACTGCATCTTTCTCTTCGTGGAACCTTTCGAGAGTCCGGAACACGATGATCGCAGCGAAGGGACTTCAACACGGAGCTTAAGAAGTGAAGGACCGGATCTACAAAGGTTGTAATCCCTCTCACTTAATGTTAATGTGTTTAACATACTAGTTTTCGCCTAAACTTTAGTTTAAAGATCCGGCTTTGGGTTGTTCGGCACGGCTAATTTTTAAATCGGGCATGGTTGATGCCTCGTAGACCCTTGTGCGTGTGCCTAGTAACCCTACAGTACGCCTATCCCCTCAGGGACAAAGTTATCCGCTTTTTCCAGGACGGATAGCTAGGCTGGAGTCGAGTATTCAGGACTTGCGACTGATGGTTGGATTGTTAGTTGAGGCTAGCCGAGCTCCGAGAGCTGATGATGTCCCTCCTGCTGCAGGGACTGTGATTATACCTGCTGCACAGGAAGCTGTTTCTGTTGTTAGCAAGTTTATTTCCGTATCCTTATAGGAGTTTTTGAGGCCGAGGCCTCCGGTTTGTTTTTACCGGCACAGATGCAGCGGAAGATACGTAGACAATTCTCGATAGGATGGCTAGGAATTGTCGTTCACAGAGATGTTCTGACGAGATATGCATTGAGCTTGCGAGTTTTCGTCTAGAGAGGTCTTGCTCAGACGTGGTGCGAGTCAATTGAGAGAGGCCAAGCTGCAGATCTACATCCTATGACTTGGATGAGTTCATAGATATATTTCTTTCTCGTTTCCTTCCGGAGAGCGTTCGAGATGCCCGAGCTCGTAGTTTCGAGCCTTTGCGTAAGACTTCAGGAATGACTGTGTCCGAGTACGACATTTAGCTTACTCAGCGGTCCGATATGCTCCTTACCTGGTGGACACTGAAGAGAAACGGATTGGTAGGTTCGTGTGGAGTTTGGACATGCAGTTGTTCCTTGCTGTTTGTGCCCATCATTTTGCACTTATGCAGCCGCGATGGATGCAACCTTACTGCTAGAGGAGCACATTTCTGAGACTTCGGTCGTTTCTAGGATAGAAGTGGATTTGTACCGGTATACCAGCTCAGAGGCGCTTAGATAGACGCTGTTATGACAGTTATTCTTTCAGTGTTTCTTCCGATGCGTTCTTCTTCCTGCAGTTATTTCAGTGTTTTCTTTCGATGTGCGTATTTCTTTTGTTGTTTGAACTTGTATCTACGCACTTTGTACCGAGTTTGGACCGAGAGTCGTCCTTGTTTGATCTGCCGCTGGTTGTTATTATTCCAGTAGGCGAGTCTTTTGTCGCTCGAAATGTTTTCTTTCGTTCATGTTTTTTTGTTCGTATCGGAGATAGGGATTCTTCTGTCAATTTGATTTTCTCGATATGTTTGACTTTGAAGTTCTTCTGAGCATGAATTGGTTAGCTACGTGTTATGCATTCATGGACTAATGTGAGAAGGCAGTCAGATTTAGTTTTCCGGGTAAACCAGTTCTTGTTTGTTTGTTTTTCGGGGAGTCCGTAGCGTCGCCTTTCCCATCTTGATTTCTTCTTGTCGCCCTAGTCAGCTTTTGAGAAAAGGATGTCAGGAATTCTTAGCGTATGTTTGTGATGTTAGAGCCGCAGAGGTCCCGTTGGACCAGGTCCCGATTTTGATGAAATTTCCAGATGTTTTCCTGACGAGTTGCTTGGTTTATCGCCAGAGCGCGATATTGAGTTCTTCTTTGACTTGATTTCCGGCACGGAGCCTTTTTTCTATACCGCCATATCTGATGGAACCGGCGGAGCTTAATGAAATGAAGGATCAGTTACAAGATTTGTTGGGAAGAGGGCTTGTTCGTCCGAGTGCGTCACTTTGGGGAACTCCTGTTCAGTTATTATTGTGTTCGTTGATGACATTTTAGTATACTTTTGGAACTGAGAGGAGCCTGGGCAGTAATTGAGGATTTTATTGCAGACCTTGAAGGAGCACCAGCTATTCGCTAAATTATCCATGTGTGTTTTCGGGTTGGATAGTGTGGACTTCTTGGGACATGTAGTTACGAGAGATGGTAAGTATGGAACCGAAAAAGATCGAGGCCGTTCAGCACTGGCCCAGACCTATATTAGTGACGAAGGTTCGCAGCATTTTGGATTTTGGGTGGATAATATTGATATTTTATACAGGATTTTTCCCACATAGCTGCAACGTTGACCGGGTGACCCAGAAGGGCGTTTCTTTTCATTGGAGTAAGGTATGTGAGCAGAGCTTTCAGCGGTTGAAGACTCGTTTGATTACGGCACCAGTATTATCTTGCCTTTAGGAGCAGGCGGTTTTGTTGGTTATTGTTATGCTTCTCGGCATTTGAAGAAGCACGAGCTGAATTTTCCCTTTCATGACTTAGAGATGGCTGCGGTGGTTTTTACACTTAAGATTTTGAGACACTACTTATACAACGAGTCGTGCTAGATATTTACGGACCATAAAAAGCTTAAAGTATATCTTTCAGCAGCGAGATCTAAATTTGAGACAACACAGATGGATAGAGCTAGTGAAAGACTATGACTGCGAGATTCTATATCGTCCGGGAAAGGCGAATGTTGTGGCAGATGCTTCGAGTTGGAGGCCCGGAGGTAGATTTTCTTGTTTGAGAACAGTTCAGAGACAGTCGATGGCAGATTAGCAGATTCTTGTGACAGCCGAGTACAGTTTGAGTTTACGTCGACCGTTTGACAACTTGTCCGTGTCCGTGCACATCCACAGTTACTTGATCATATCCGTGAGGCACAGTCCGATGACGTTCGTTGTCAGAGATCATAGAGATGGTTCAACAGGGCACAGATTCAGAGTTCGTGATTGATGATCAGGGAGTACTATGATTTGGGACTCGACTATGTGCGCCAGATTCCGAGGGACTGAGACGCGAGATCTTAGAGAAGGCGCATCAGTCAGTATATAGTGTTCATCCGGTTTCCACCAAGAGGAATTGTGATTTGAGGGAAGTCTACTAGTGTGAATGGATGAAGAGAGATGTCACAGATTTTGTTTCGGGATGCTGACTTGTTAGCAAAGTCAAGGCTGAGCATCAGAGGCCAGCAGGAGAATTACAACTTTTGCCCATTCTGGAGTGGAAATGGGAACATATTTCTATGGATTGTATCGTGGGTCTACCTAGGACCAGTCGAGAGTATGGCTCTATTTGAGTGATCGTAGACCGATTGACGGAAGCAGCTCATTTTCTGCCAGTCAAGACCATTTTCAGATTCGTTCAATATGCCCACATATATGTTGATGAGATTGAGCGACTACATGGAGTTCCGACTTGTATTGTGTCCGACAGAGGCACCCAGTTCACCATCCGACTATTATAGAAACATTAAGAGACTTTGGACACCCAATTGAGTTTCAGTACAGCTTCCTACCCGTAGACCGACGGTCAATCAGTGCGGACCATTCAGACTCTTGAGGATATGCTCCGAGCTTGCGTTCTGGATTTTTGTGGTAATTGGGATCGCCATTTGCCTTTGATAGAGTTTTCCTATAATAACAGCTTCCAGGAGAAGATTCATATGGCACCCTTCGAGATATTATATTGGAGGAAATGTCGATCACCAGTCGTTAGACAGAGTCAGTGAGAGAAGTATTTTGGGGCCACAGATTGTGTAGGAGATGACCGAAAAGATTTAGATGATTTGGGATAGGATGAGAGCGGCCCAGTGTAGGAAGAAATCTTATGCAGACCGGCGTTGGCGCAGACTTGAGTTCGTCGTTGTAGATTATGTTTTCTTGAGGGTTTCCTCGATGAAGGGTGTGTTGAGATTCGGAAAGAAAGGGAAGCTTAGTCCTAGATATATGGGTCCCTTTCAAGATTCTCGAGTGTGTCGGCATAGTTGTTTATCATTTGGTTGTTCCACCCATCTTTCAAGATATGCACCCCGTGTTTCATGTATCAAGGCTCCGCCAGTACCTTCATGACCCCTCTGGCACGATACAGTATTAGATGATCCAGCTGGAGCACGATCTTTCTTTCACCGAGCAGCCAATAGTCATTCAAGATCGGTAGGTGAAGAAACCGATGTCCGAGGTCATACCGTCCGTATAGGTTCTTTGGCGTGAACGGCGAAAAGGGTCACGCGGGAAACCGATGACGAGATGTGGAAGAAATATTCCCACCTCTTCGCTGGTACGCGTAGTTAAATTTTAAATTCGGGGACCGAATTTCTTTAAGGGGGGAAGATTGTAACGTTTTGGAAAAAAAATCGTTTAGGTGAAATTTCCGATAATGGATAAAATAACTGGTGTTTTCCGTAAAAACCAAGATATAATTATTTTTCAACATAGACTTAAATATACCTAATCTAGCTATGAAATTGCTAGTATTTGGTATTTAATTAGTCATTTATAAATTATTAGTTTACTTAAATATTTTCCTTAATTAATTATTTTTAATATTATTTTAAGCTTTCACTTATACATTAAATTAGTGATAATTACAAATTTGAATGGGTTAATTACATACTTATGAACCATGATAGCTTAACCTATTTTGTAACATGATTTTTTCATTTGCCTCCAAGTTCTAGTTAGTTCTAGGGTCAAAGAGATAAAAAAAAAAAAAGAATAGAAAATGATGTGAGATTCATTAGTGGGGCTTGGTTTGTCTTGACATGGAAAATTCCACACACACACTCACATCCTCACATCCTCACTCCCTTTTCTCTGGCCGAGCCCACCTGCAGAGAACCCCCAAACTTCTCCATCTCATCTCATCAAAAAAAAAAATCAAAGGAGAATAGAAATAAAAGAAAAAGAAAGGAATAGATAATTGAGGTATGTTGACTTAAGGTATTGGTGAATGATACTTGAGCTCACTCCCTCACCCACACTCACACACCCCTCTCCCCCTCTGTCAGCTGCAAGGGCAGAACAACCCCCCTCCATTTTCTCTTCTTCTCTCATTGCAAAAATATCCATAAAACTCAGAAAAAAAATCCACGAATTAAACAATAAAATCCTAGCTAAAATCATCACAAATTCTTGGTTCAAATCTAGTTTGGATTAAGGAGCAAGGAAGCATCTTTGGAGGCAAGATTGCATGCTAGATCTCAAAATTGTTGAGGTATAACCTTACCCTAATTGTTACTTGTTCAAACCTAATTTTTAATTAAGTGTTAATTAGGTATTTTAATGGTTTTATTGCAAGGTTTGAAAATTCAAGAGAAGGGTTTGGATTTAGAGTTAGGGTTTTTATCACATCATTAAGATTATAATATGTAGTTTAACACCTTAAGTCATGTAAAATGTAGTCTAGTTGTTGATTTGTACATTGTTAATTTTATTAAGATTATAATATGTAGTTTAATAGGTAGTCATTACGTCCAGCTAGTACCGCTGACGGCTTGTAGGTGACTGATATGATCATCACCTACTGCTGGCGTATTGACGAGTCTTTAGAGTCCCACACAGAAGTTCCCTGGTTCAAGTGAAACAAAGTAGGACACATATGTGATATGCGTGTGGGCCTGATTAAATGCGAGTATGTGATATCGTATTGTAATCTGGCAGTTATCTGTTATCGGTTCGGTTATATATGATATAACCAGATTGTTGAATCAAGTGTTGATTTGATAATGTGATATACAGATAAATGATATTAGTCGGTCATATGTGATATAACCTGATTATTAAATCAAGTGTTGATTTAATAATGTGATAAATATTATTTGTGATATAATTATATCTTAACTAATATCATTAGCTCACTAATTATTCTTCATTATATATATATATTAATATATATATATATATATATAATAATGAAGCATGGCATATGAATTTGTATTTTGTGAAAATAGAAATGAGGTGGAAAATAAGAGCATGGTTGCAAGCATGGGATTTACTTTTGTTTATTCATCTTGACTCACTATTCAAGAATGGTTGCAATTTTATATTGCATAATTCCATGCTTGAATGAGCGAGGGGTCAAGAGTTGCCATTATATTCTATCTCATTCTCAACACATAGTTTTTTTTCTTGAGTTGCTCCCATGGTTGCTCTATAGCTTCTTCCTCCTCCTCATGTCATGGTTCAAGCTTTAATCCTCACATGTGATGTGAACCATGAAGCTTGAACACAAACTTGTGAGCTTTTAACATCCCCTACTTCACCGTCCTACACTTGACTAGAGATCGAGTGTAGCGTGTTTCCTACGCTAAAGAGTTTAGTGTAGAGGTAGCTTGAGTTGGAAGGACTTCGCGTAGATCATCTTCGGCACGAAGTTCATCGGAGGAAGCTCGTCCAAAGCCTCAAGTGGAGCCTAGTGGAGTATCGGGACTACTCCACGGAGCATGTGAAGTGAAGGACCGGTCTACAAAGGTTGTATTCCTTATTCACTTGATGTAAAGTTGTTTACATTCTTGTATCGTCTAATTCTCTAGTTAAGATTCTTGGGTTAGGGTTATTTAGCATGGAAAATTTTTGAAAACGACATAGATGGTGCCTCCCGAAACCTTGCTGTCGTGCCACGTAACCTAACATCGAAAAGGCGAAACCGCACCTTATTGGATATGGTGCGTTCTATAATGAGTAATACTGAGTTACCGCGATCCTTCTGGGGTTATGTACTAGAATTTGCTGCATATCTTTTGAATAAAGTTCCATCTAAGTCAGTACCTACCATACCATACGAAATATGGAGTCAGAAGAAACCCTATCTTAAGTATCTAAAATATGGGGATGTCCGGCTTTTTGAAAGTGTGGCTTAGCACCTCTACTATGTTTCCACGTGCATCAAGTATGCAATTTTAAAAAATCTAGAGGTCTAAGGTACACAATCCCATAATCGAACTAGAGAATTAGGGTTTCTAAGCAAGATATCAAGTACTAAACTAAGTGAAGAGGGTTACAAACTTTGTATACCAAGTCCTTCTCTTAAATAGCTCCGAGTAGTAGTCCCTACGCTCCAAGTAGCGGTCCCTAGAACTCTTCTTAGCTTCACTTGAAGAAAGGTTCGAGCTTGCTACGTCGTCTTAGAGGCCGAAGATGATCCACCTTGAGGTTACTCTAACTCAAGCTACCTCTTCACTAATCAAAGAATTAGTGAAGCAAACAACCTAATCTAATAGGCTAAATGAGAGTAGGTTGATGAAGTAGGAATTTTGCTCACTTTAGAAATATCTTTCTCTTTTTATTTCTTCACCTCAAGAAAATCTATAGAGCTAATAAGAGGAAGAAGAAGATCAACTAGGGTGTAGAGAATATCTCAAGTCATAAGTGAGAGTTAACCATGGGCTAAAGATATTATTGTGATGAATAAATATCTAAGATAGAGACAAAAATAAGAGGATGAGTCATGGCTTCTCAATGCTTCTACAAGCATCCAAGCCATGACTCATTTCCTTTTTCATTTTAATTTCCTTTTAAATATAAATCATCACCAATATATTTAACCCTAGGTTTGAGTCTTATACATCCATGTTCTATGTATCATCTAGCATGGCACAATAGTGTTATATATATATATATATCATATATATATATATATACATATCATTATATATAATCAAGAGAAGAAAATGTGTAGTGAGCACAATATTAGTTAATATATAAATATATATCAAATTATTAAATCAACACTTGATTCAATAATCTGGTTATATCTTATATAACCGACATATATCATATGAATATGTATATCAAATTATCAAATCAACAATTGATTCAATAACCCGGTCATATCACATATAACTGACAAATATTCAATACTGCATTAAATCAACACTTGATTCAATATTCCGGTCATATCATATATAACCGGCCAGTATCAAATATATATACATATAACATATCATTGAATCAACACTTGAGTCAATAATCCGATTATATCACATATAACCTTACCAATATCATATATTACGAGATTAGAATACAGTATCACATACTCGTATTTAATCAAGCTCCCGCACATATCACCATATGTGCCCTACTTCGTTTCGCTTGAGCTAGGAAACCTCTGTGTGGGACTCTAAAGACTCGTAAATACGCCAGCAGTAGGTGATGATCACATCAGTCACCCACAACCCATCAACGGTACTAGTTGGACGTAACGGCTACCCAGGTATTGAGCGAATAGAAGATCAACAAGCAAGCTTGTTCAAACTCCTCATAGCCTATAAGAAACACTTACCGTACAGTCCGGTCTCTACGTCTGATATGTCGCATATCAAGTCTAGGGGTGGAATCGTTAGACCCCAATAACTTGATAAGTCATGTCGATGTGTGGCATATAACCGTTCAAGAAACTATTGATAACACTTACCAGTAAATCTCATCAGCCGTAGACAGGGATATGCTGTTATGGCCAATCGAGCATAGCGCAACATCAACTCCCAATACCGGGAGAGACGAAACCCCTCCTATCGCTCATTGCCTCCATGTGACTTAGGACTGTACCCAAAATCCACCTGTTTGCACGACTCCATCGAGCCGTGGTAGGGAGGAAATCAAAGCACAGTGGGAACCACCCAAGACTCTATGACGATCTTCGGTCTACAGACCAACCTGTACAAGTGTCACCAGAGAACCGCTATCTGACGATAGGTATAGTACCAACTAGGAGTTCCCGGCGAGTCCTGTTCGGTGTACCCATTCTATAATGAGCACCCGTGTACAATCTTTTATGTCAAACACCAATGGTTGTGGGATCAACCATCGCCCCATACAGGGTCAAGAAACGTACACACTAGTTTACTCTGGAATATCGATGCCTTGTCTAGATACTCCATCGACTAGGAACTGTTAAAGGATGTGCTTGCGGACTACCCAAGCCCCACTAGTATGATCTGCATCATAGTCCTGATAGTCAAGCTATCATCCTAAGGGCTTTATCAACATGTATTAGAGAGACAGTATAACAATACTAGTGTACATGTTAAGATAAAGAGAAACCAAATAGCATACTATCATGTCGAGCAAGAAAGTCCTCTCTATATATGTCCAAGCATCCACTATATCATACAATAATGGCCTCTAGGGCATACATATTCCTAACACTTTTGTCAAAAAGCAGCATGCGGACAAGCTCGAGGCACGATCAGTACTGTGTATGTTTGTAGGATACCCAAGGAACTACAGGGGGTATCTTTTCTATTATGCAGAGGAACAAAAGGTTTTTGTTTCTCGGCATGCCCACTTTTTGGAGACTCAATTTCTTGAAAAAGAAAAAAGTTGGAGCGTAATAGAACTGGAAGAAATTCTAGAACCACAATCTATTACTGAAAGCATGGTGGAACCAGAAGTTTCAAAAGAACTGGACGTCCATGCGCCACTCCGCAGATCTAGTAGGCAGTCTCGCCCGCCCGAGGGATACTACGGTTTTCTTGTAGATGAGGATAGAGAGGATTCCATCATCGATGATAATGAGCCAACTAGTTTCCAGTAGGCCATTACGTGCAGAGACTCAGTAAAGTGGCTGGATGCAATGCAGACCGAAATGGAATCCATGTACACTAATAAAGTTTGGACTTTGGACATTGCACTTCAAGGGGTAAAATCCGTAAGCTGCAAATTGATCTTCAAAAAGAAGATTGGTGCAAATGGACATGTTGAAACCTATAAGGCTAGACTTGTAGCAAAAGGTTTCCGTCAAAGACCTGGCTTGGGCTATGATGAAACCTTTTCTCCAGTGGCTATGCTTAAATACATTCGGATCCTACTTACCATTGCTGACTTCCATGATTATGAAATTTGGTAGATGGACGTAAAGACCGCTTTTCTGAATGGAAATTTGGAAGAGTATGTTTATAAAGATCAACCAGAGGGTTTCATAGAGAGTGGGAGCAGCGGAAGAATGTGCAGGTTGCTTAAATCCATTTATGGATTAAAGCAGTTATTGCGGAGTTGGAACATCTGCGTTGATGAGACGATCAAAGAATTTGACTTTATCAAAAATCCAGATGAACCATGCATTTATAGTAAGATTGTAGCGAGAACTGTAGTATTCCCTGTCTTGTACGTGGATGACATTCTCCTGATAGGAAATGACATTCTTATGCTACAATCAGTCAAAAGATTCTTGTCACAGAAGTTCTCCATGAAAACCTAGGTGATGCCTCGTACATTTTGGGGATCCAGATCTATCGTGATAGATCTATGAGGATGTTGGGACTTTCACAGTCTAGATACACCGATACCATACTGAAAAGATTTAATATGGAAGATTCCAAGCACGGTAACCAACCGGCTTGTCACGGAATCACCCTCTCCAAAGAGATGTCTCCCAAGACTGATTTGGAAAGGGATCGCATGAGTATTATACCTAATGCTTCTATGGTAGGATCTATAATGTATGTGATGTTGTGTACCAGACAGGATGTTGCTTATGCACTGAGCATGGTAAGAAGGTATGAGTCAAACCCTGGGGAGAAGCACTGGATAGCAGTTAAGAATGTTCTCAAGTACCTGAGAAGGACTAAGAAGATGTTCTTGGTGTACTGCAGTAAAGACCTCCAGATCGAGGCTTTTGCCGACTCCAGCTTCCAGAGTGACAAGGATGACTCCAAATCCATGTCGGGTTATATCTTCACCCTCAATGGATAGACGGTATGTTGGAAGAGCTCCAAGCAGGACACCGTTGTTGACTCAATGATGGAGGCAGAGTATACCGCTGCATGTGACGCCGAAAAAGAAGCTGTCTGGATGAGGAAGTTCATTACAAAACTTCAGGTGGTTCCATCCATTATTGACCCAATACTTTTGTATTGTAACAACAACGGGGCTATAGCTTTAACGAAGGAACCAAGGTCCCATCAGAATTCCAGATATATCTTGAGGCAATATCACCTGATCAAGGAGATCGTGGATTGTCGGGAGATCGAGGTTCGGAGAGTAGACATGGAGAACAATACTGCAGATCTACTCACAAAGGCCATCCCTCAGATGCAGTTCAAGAGGCTTTTCGAGATGTTAGGTCTGCGATATGCCAATACATAGCCTTAGTGCAAGTGGGAGATTGTTAGTGCTATATTCCCTAGAGGCCATTATTGTATAGTACTAGATTGTATATTACATTTTAGAAGCTTGGGATTGTTCATACCAGAATATTGCATTTTATACCGCCCATTCTTACGCTCGTGTGTTTATAGGTAGGTGCTTTTTGATCAGTGTTTGCTATATAATTGCAGAATACAAGTTCTCGGCTCTGAACAGTGAATATCATGGAAGAGTACGACAAATTCCGGATTACTGCCAACAACAGATAAAACACGGGTCTCCGCTCTCTATCCGTGTGTTGCCACATACCAGTTTAAGGGACAAGATGGAAAATCGATTGTCATGTCATGCACAAAGCTCTAGGTCAACACAAGATCCAAGAAATCTACGCGGAGCTCGAGAAAATCATGGCAAAAGATCCACATCACATCACATTTTTGTTCTACTAAAATTCTGGAATAATTGTGAAGAGTTTCTGAGAAAAGTCATATACCACACTGAAGAGGACAACAAACCAGGAAATATCCCAAAAGCCCAGAACCCAACTCCACCATAGGGCCGCGGAACCGTGGCCAAATGGGGGTCTAGGCCGCGGTTCCGCGGCCATGTGGGCTCCTCTCTCTGACGTTTTTTAGGGGTAGTTTGGGTACTTCATTTTATGGAAGATTGTTGCCCTAGGTTTTCAGTTCACCTCCTATAAATACCCCAGAACTTGCCAAGCTTGAGGTGTTCATTCTTTGTTCCTCTTTTTGTTAGGTTTTAGTTCTTCTTCTTCTTCTTCTTCATTCTTCCTCCATGGAAATGTAGTGAGAGCATTGAGTGGATATTAATGAAGATGAGGGTTTTGTATCATTCTCTTTTGTTTCTTCTTCCCCTTGAGATTCTTGCTTTCTCTTGATCATTCAACCTCTTCATTGAGCTTGAATGGTTAAGGGTTAGTTATTGATCTCAAGGGTCGTATTTTCTTGTGGAATTAGCGCTTCATTTCACATGCGGTCTCTACCCTTCTCTTGATCTTGCAACCTCTTGATTGAGCTTGCAAGTTTAAGGGTTGGCTATTGATCCCATGCTTGTCTTGAGTTCTAGTTTCTTATTCTTTTTATCGCTTTTTATTACTTGCTTATTATTATCTTGCTTTACTTTCTTGCAATTTAATTCATGCACTTAATTACTTGTAATCTTTTCTTTTCTTTGTTCTTTTCTTTTGCTCTCTTTTATTCATTTTGTGAATGGTTGTAATTATTGTTGTTAAGATGAAATACGGTATTGTAAGTTAATATCTTCTTGTCATTTCCTTTTCCCGTTATTTTCCATTGAACTCCGCGCAAACCATACGCAAGCGCTCCGTTAGGCACCCTACCCTAATAAGGTAACGGTGATTCCTAACCGCGACCGGTTGCGTTCGGTTTGGCCGGAGGCGAAAGCAAGAGACAAGAACGGAAGGACAAGGGTAAATAAGCCGTATTCCACGAATACCGCGCTTAAATCCCCTAATCCACGTTGTTGCCGATTGCTCTAGCTTCAATTGGTCAAGACTCGGCTCAAAGGTTTTGAGTACGGATTTCTTTAGCTTACAATCTCGTATCTTTTTCTTAACAACTTTATACTTGCAAATAATACACATAGGTTAGATCGAACAAACACATACACAAATTCTTTATTGACTCGTCTAAGACAAGAAAGGACATACAACCATCTCCCTGTGGATCGACCCGTGCTCAACCGGCTAGCTGCATAGCGACACCGTCTTGATTACGGTTAACTTTAATTCTTTCAATCAAATGGCGCCGTTGCCGGGGAGACGGTAACGTATTTCTTTTCTTGTTATTCGGGTTAATATTCTTTTTGTATATATTTAAAAAATAAAAAATAAATAAAAAAATCTTTTTGTTATTTTTGATAATTTTTGTGGGCAAGTGTGCATATTTTTGCGTATTTGCAAACTGCGATTGTGGGGATCAAAGTGTACGTTCAAAGTTAAGGTGATTACGAAGTACAGTGCCAAAGATCCGGGTAGTTTGACCCGCGCAAGCGAACTTTTCAAGCTTACCGGATTTGATTCAACGGGGGTTTCCTAACCCAAAACTTAACGGTACGTACTTTACTAACACCTTCTTCTCAAATCCGAAGCATCCAATATACTATTCTTTGCAGGATTCTTTGCAAGTTCGCTAGCAAACGCTAAAAATTGACTAACCCGTATTTGTTGCAGTGCCGCGCTTAAACTAAAAAACAATTTTTTGATTCTTTATAGAATTTTTATTGATTTGCGCATTGCATCAATTAATACGGACTTAAGGGCAAGCGAACCCCACAATATACGGTAAAGGATTTCATCACCTTTTCCGTGGCCCACAAATCACGAACTTGAGCATAACGTTTACCCGCACAAATTCTAAAAGAAATTAGACTTTAAGCCTTAAGGACTTCGCGCTCACTAGGAGAAGTTAACTGTGTTTAGAACCTCGCTTAACGGTATATTGTTTACGGGGTGTCTAGGAAAGTGTTAACGGCGAAACCGCCAAAAGAGAAAGGGTTATTTAATTAAGGAACTTCGCGAAAGCGTTGGAAAACCTCCCCTTATCTCTGCACTTACCTGGCCTCGTGATCAGTGTATCTTGAGCCCGTTTCTCGACACGGTTTTACTTCGACAATCAAGTTCTGGAGCAGGTCTAGTTGACCTAGGTGAACCCTAGAACGTTTAAGTGTGTGGTATTTTTGTGTCGTGATTATTTTTGTCCATATTCTTTTTTGTGTATATTTCATTCTTTTGCTAACAACTAACTAAAAAAAAGATTAAAAAATAAAAAATCACATTCTTTTCCCCCTCCTTTTTCTCTACCTCTCTTTTTCTCTCTTCATATCATGGGTACCCCACCTCGCAAAACTCTTGCCGAACTTTGGTACCCACAACCAGACATTACCTCATACGGTTCTTGTTTTGGTCGAACTTCGAACGACCCCTCCATGCCAAAAATTTCTTTGAAAGATCGGATAGACGCGTCTAGGACGAACAACTGGACCCCGCAATCCACTTCGTATCAACCGTTTCAAACATTCACCCCTTCTTACGTTGATACCCCTTCTTCGAGTCATGTTGCAACTCCAAGACCTATGTCTATTGCAGAACGTATTGAACAATCTCGTAGCCGATCTTTCACTCCTGTCACCACTTCAAATTCTTGGGATCAACAATTACATTCACCTTCTTATCCAACTGTTGATCCTACCCCTGTCCAACATTTCAATTCCTACCAGTCCTACCCAACTTTTGCACCTTCCCTAGACATTGCTTCTACACAGCCGTTTGGGAGTTTTCAGTATCCAAATAACTTTGAATCTTTTACTGAAACCCCATCACAATCTATGTCTAGTCTGGAACAGTCGTTGGAAGATTTTAGGGTAGCGTCAAGCCAACAGATGATGGATTTGAATGCGTCCATGGCCGCTCTCAAGCAACCTAGTGACCCGGTAGCTAATTTTCAACTAGCTCCAAACTTTTTAATGTATGATGAGGCGGCAGGACAGGCTGTGAATTTGAGTGGAGAGAGTGAGCTGTATACCCTTCCAAATCAAACCTACCCGTCTCAAATTGAATCCCATAACTCCTGTGTTGAAAGTCTATCAAGTGTCCCAAATGAATTATAAGTTGAAGATAGAATGTTTAATGAGTTGTGCGACTTTGTAGTGTTTGATTTGCCAGATTGTGAAGGGACCTTGCCAAGTGAAACCACACCCAATCCTTTTGACCTCTACACCTCCATCTTAGAACCTGAATTGATTGATATCCATGCTTTTGTTGAGGTGTCTGAGAATATAGATTTTCACTTGATCGAGGATATTGACGCTGGGAATATTTTGGATGATGAACCCATAGATTTGATTAAGTTTTTCTCTCCAATTCATCATCCCGAGTCATTAAATGTTTTTCCCGAACCCCATATGCGTCTGGACTTTGATGAAATATGCATGGATGAGCTTAACTTTGAGGAGAATTCTGAGGATAGTTTTGAGGATGAACCAGTTATAATTGATGAGTCGGATTTTCCACTTCATCCTGTTCCTTCCACTGACTGTGTACACCCTCCTGAACCTTTAACCGATAACCTTCCTCAACCACTTCCCTCCATCCTTTCCATCGTTCCGACCTTGCAAGAACCCGTCTCACTTTCATTTACTATGTCTGGTTTACCAAGTTCGGCGTACCCATGGTTTCTCACGAATCTTGAGGGATTTGACCCCATTTCTCGACGGGTAAATATATTAGCACAATCGCTTTTCACACATCGGTCATCACAAGTTGTGCTAATCTATTTACTCCATTTGCACCCTCAAGTTCGTATTCCACTTCTTTTTCCCTTCTGCCATTCTTCTTCTTCTGATATACCGAGACCGTATCCCGCTTCTATCTCCATACGGTCTCGCGTTTTCTCCATTTCTAACCTCTTCGCCTTCTTTCACCAACCACTGCTTTACCATGATAAAATCTTTGAATGGTTGGTGTTAACTTTTGGCCTGTGTAAGGCCTTGTATAGATTGATACTGTTCTTTACCCCCTAATCCTGAACTTCAACGCTTAACAGTGGAAACACTGTTTCACTTAAGTTTGGGGGGGACTCCTTTTTTGTATATATTTTTTTGTTTTCCTTTTTGTATATAATTTGTTTTTAGGGGGAGCGCCGACAATTTTGACCCTCTTGGTATAGCCTGACAGTGAGGGCACTGTCAAGTTTAAGTTTGGGGGTGTGCTCGGTAATCTTTCTTCCTTCGCATTTATTTGTATATTTTGCATTTGCATACCATATTAAAAACCCACAAAAATCAAAAATTTTCTAAAAACATAAAAACTTTTCTGTCAAGTTAGCTAGTGGGAGGACTCTGATTCAACATTTCGACGGTTTTGTTTGATAAAATAAGAATAACTAAATCTTATGTTTAGATTTTGAAAACCTGAAAGATAACTCTCCTTTGAAGTTAACTATAGCTGATATACGTCTTTGCATCACACTACACGTGTCGTGAGTTTTTGGGAATTAGATGACAAGTCTTTTATGTTTAAAAACTTTTAAACTGATAAATGATTTTCTGAGGATCAAATAGGTTTGTTCTGAAATAAGTAATGTCAAGAATAGTTTATGAAGTAAAGCGAATATGAAGGAATGTTATTGATGCCGTAATTGGAACTAAGTCTGAAAAATAACCCATCTGGAACTTGATTGGAATGATTACACACCAAACCAACTAAACACGTCTTTTATCCAAAAAAATAATGGAACTGCCGGTTGTATTAAATCATCTGATTTTCAGGCCAACTGTCTTTTGTTTTTGGACCTGGGTAACTTGAGTAATTAAGTCCGCCGGGGTGTTTCTACACCTAATGCCCTAAAACCAACTGGTTTGGGTGCATTGGCCCAAAGCTCGCTAAGAAGCCTAGAAAGTCCAGATTAAAACAAAATCAAGCAAGTATTCTCTCCGAGTTAAAATTCCTAACGGTTCTTTGTATGAGAATAATCTTGATAAAAGACAGGCTTTTATAAAAAAAAATTTAAGCGGAGATATGAAGGTTTTACTCTATGATAAAGACTATTGCACGTTCACAGAGGTGTGTATGAAATGAAAACAAGAAAAAGGTGGAGTGAAAAAGACGACATAGTTTCCTGTTAAGGAAGATAGAAATTCTGAAGTTGAAACCTTACTGGAAAACGAAACTTGAAAAATGCTTAAAACTTATGCGATCCTTTTAAAATTGTTATCTGGGCTTTATTGTGCGACATGATGACTTTAATCGATCCTTCTGGAACTTAACGACACTATTTGCACTGCACGTAAAGACATATAAAATCTGTAGTTAAATAAGAAGCGAGGTGTGAAAAATAAAGGTTCGATAGTCTAGACTTAGGATCATAGAATTGTTATTTTCTGAAACAAAACTTTAGGGGTTTGAATCTTAGTTATTTTACAAAACTAGCTTGACCGGATTTTGTGGGTAGTATCCGCTGAAAACCCTCAGGAGACAACACTCCTCCTACTAGGGACACCTAGAGGTTTAACGGCTTGTTGCACATGCTCAGTGCAATCGCGTTCCCTGCGAAAGTGCGGTTAGGATTCTTTTTTGTGAATAATTGGTTTTGCTCGGGACGAGCAAAAGTTAAGTTTGGGGGTATTTGTTCATACCAGAATATTGCATTTTATACCGCCCATTCTTACGCTCGTGTGTTTATAGGTAGGTGCTTTTTGATCAGTGTTTGCTACATAATTGCAGAATACAGGTTCTCGGCTCTGAACAGTGAATATCATCGAAGAGTACGACAAATTCCGGATTACTGCCAACAACAGATAAAGCACGGGTCTCCGCTCTCTATCCGTGTGTTGCCACATACCAGTTTAAGGGACAAGATGGCAAATCGATTGTCATGTCATGCACAAAGCTCTAGGTCAACACAAGATCCAAGAAATCTAAGCGGAGCTCAAGGAAATCATGGCAAAAGATCCACATCACATCACATTTTTGTTCTACTAAAATTCTGGAATAATTATGAAGAGTTTCTGAGAAAAGTCATATACCACACTGAAGAGGACAACAAACCAGGAAATATCCCAAAAGCCCAGAACCCAACTCCACCATAGGGCCGCGGAACCGCGGCCAAATGGGGGTCTAGGCCGCGGTTCCGCGGCCATGTGGGCTCCTCTCTCTGACGTTTTTAGGGGTAGTTTGGGTACTTCATTTTATGGCAGATTGTTGCCCTAGGTTTTCAGTTCACCTCCTATAAATACCCCAGAACTTGCCAAGCTTGAGGTGTTCATTCTTTGTTCCTCTTTTTGTTAGGTTTTAGTTCTTCTTCTTCTTCTTCTTCATTCTTCCTCCATGGAAATGTAGTGAGAGCATTGAGTGGATATTAATGAAGATGAGGGTTTTGTATCATTCCCTTTTGTTTCTTCTTCCCCTTGAGATTCTTGCTTTCTCTTGATCATTCAACCTCTTCATTGAGCTTGAATGGTTAAGGGTTAGTTATTGATCTCAAGGGTCGTATTTTTTTGTGGAATTAGCGCTTCATTTCACATGCGGTCTCTACCCTTCTCTTGATCTTGCAACCTCTTGATTGAGCTTGCAAGTTTAAGGGTTGGCTATTGATCCCATGCTTGTCTTGAGTTCTAGTTTCTTGTTCTTTTTATCGCTTTTTATTACTTGCTTATTATTATCTTGCTTTACTTTCTTGCAATTTAATTCATGCACTTAATTACTTGTAATCTTTTCTTTTCTTTGTTCTTTTCTTTTGCTCTCTTTTATTCATTTTGTGAATGGTTGTAATTATTGTTGTTAAGATGAAATACGGTATTGTAAGTTAATATCTTCTTTCTCATTTCCTTTTCCCGTTATTTTCCATTGAACTCCGCCCAAACCATACGCAAGCGCTCCGTTAGGCACCCTACCCTAACAAGGTAACGGTGATTCCTAACCGCGACCGGTTGCGTTCGGTTTGGCCGGAGGCGAAAGCAAGAGACAAGAACGGAAGGACATGGGTAAATAAGCCGTATTCCACGAATACCGCGCTTAAATCCCCTAATCCACGTTGTTGCCGATTGCTCTAGCTTCAATTGGTCAAGACTCGGCTCAAAGGTTTTGAGTACGGATTTCTTTAGCTTACAATCTCGTATCTTTTTCTTAACAACTTTATACTTGCAAATAATACACATAGGTTAGATCGAACAAGCACATACACAAATTCTTTATTGACTCGTCTAAGACAAGAAAGGACATACAATCATCTCCCTGTGGATCGACCCGTGCTCAACCGGCTAGCTGCATAGCGACACCGTCTTGATTGCGGTTAACTTTAATTCTTTCAATCAGGGATATTCACAGATATAATAGCAGTCTTGCTCAACAAGATAATATGCTATCTGGTTTGAGTCTATCTTAACATCTGTATATGTTTGTTTTAATATATCACTAATACATGTTGATAGAGCCCTTAGGATTTTTACTTAACTACCAGTGTTGTGATGGCAGTCACACTAGTAGGGGCTGGATAGTCTATAAACACATCCTTAAACTTGTCCCCGTTCGTAGAAATTTCGAGACCGGTTATCGATACCCAAGAGTAGACTAGTGTATACGCTTCTTATCCCCGTCGGGGGAGGTGGCCTGTCCTGCAGCCATTGGTATACGGTACCAAAGATAGTATACATGTGCTCATTGGGTTATCAGTTACACCGGACGCACTCGCTGGGAACTGCTGGTTTGTATTATGCCTATCGTCAGTTAGCAGTTCCCCGGTGACATGAGTACAGGTTAGTCCGTTGACTTGACAACACTATTCGTCTCGAGTGTGTTCCTACTGTACTTAGATTACTACCCTACCACGGCTCAAATGAGTTGAGAAAACAGGTAGTAGTTGGGTGCAGTTTCGAAGCACTTGGAGGCAGTAGGGGTTAGAAGGGATTCGTCTCTCCCGGTATTGAGAGTTGGAATCGCGTTGTGTACGGTTGACCAATACACAAGTCCCTGACCAGGGAAAGTGAGATTTACAAGTAGGTACACCAGCAGTTTCTTAGGGTGTATTGGGTTCCACACCGACATGACTTATTGCGCTATTATAGATCTGACGTTTACCATTCCTAGACCCGATATGCAATACTCTTAGACGAACAGATCGGACTGTATGGAGAATGTCACCTACAGGCTCAGTAGGGTTTTCGAACGAGTTTTCATTTCGATCTTCCCTTCGACAAATACCTGGGTAGCCATTATGTACAGCTAGTGCCACTGATGTACTAGTGGTTAAACCCACTGCCAGCGTATTATTGAGTCTTAAGAGTCATACACAGAGGGTTTTCCGGTTCAGGCGAAACAGTGTAGTTTGCGTATAGTTTTACGCACGGGTGTTCAATTGAACACGTGTATTTATAGACGTGCTTTAATCAGACGGTTTAGTAGTACTGGCAGGTTTGAAAGACAGCCAGTTTTGATGCTAGTATTATATTGCTCTCTTTTGAATATTTGTATTTTAACATGAATACAGTATTTATACAAATACGTGTATTTGTATAAATACGGGTATTTGTGCTTTGATACAATTACATGTATTTCTTTCTAAATATGAATATGTGTATTTTGTATTTTCGGTATAAATACGGTATTCGTATTTTAGTAGAAATACGGCATACGTATTTATACGGGTTTGAGCATACTTGTTTATATACAAGCATTTGTATTTACTTATAAGTGTATGTGTACGTATACTTGGCGAGGTGGCCTCTCTCTACAGTCTCTTTTGTTCTCACCACTTCTAGAGTTGTGTGGGCTTGTGACTCACACTAGTGAGTCACAACCCACCCACTCATTGGTTTTTGTATTCTAGCTAGAAGAGATAAGAATGAAGAAAATGTAAGATTTTATCATTATTGATTTTTTCATGTGATGGTTATCATTTTTCACAAGTGAGGATTTTTCTTGAGTTACCACCTCTTCTTCTTCCTCCTCATTTTCTTCTCTTGAGTTCTTGAGGATTAAAAGAGAGCATCTTGTTCACAAACAACACCATTCTAAGCATCTTGTCCTAGCAAGACTTGATCTTTAGTTGCTTCAGAGGAAGCTATCGCTTGAATCGAAATCCTCGGGTGGATCGTTTTTGACGAGGAAGATCGGATTCGACAGCTCGTTCTATCAACCTAAGGAGCTTATGGAGTCCACATTTCAAGACCTTGTAAGTCGATGTCGCACACCCCACGCACTTGTGGAGAGGCAGAATTTACAAAAAACGATTTTTTATACTATGCAACACTGATTATAACTCCAGGATCTTTACGGAAACCTTAACTAGCTATACTGCTTGGAGGTTTAACTACTATGATAGTATTATACCTTCTTGATTCTAGTCTTTCGGGTCTTCTTCTCCTCCTCTCCTTGAGCTCCTCAAAGATCGGATCGCGCTTGAAACGTCGGCCTCCTCGCATCAAAGACGATCCACCCGAGAGTATGTACTTCAAGCTCCAACCTCTAAACCGAGGTAACTAAGCTACCTAGTTTTCTAAGCTAGGTAGCCTAGAAGATGTAGAGAATGATTATGGATTAATTTATCTCAATTACCTTTGGTTTCTCAACTCATGAGAATGTTTAGGGTTTAAGGAAGAAGAAGAAAGCCTAGGAGAGATGAGAGTGTTGTGATAAGAATGATGTGTAGAATGGCTAAATGTTGATGACCATGAACCATATCATTTCCAAAATAATAATAAAATAATACAACCATGCTTCAATAGTCATCTAAATGAGAATGAGTCACCAAAGTAGCCATGCTTCAATAATGAACAAATAACACCTCATACCTCCACCTTATATTCCATTTAAATAAATGGATTAAAACACAAATGAGGTGTCTTCTTCTAGAAGCACTCTTGTGAAATTACAAGAATATCCCTCACCGTATATACATACCCGTATTCATACCACGAATACCAAGAGACGAAAATAATCTAATAATCTAATACTAGGATCCATCTTAAACCTTAGCCCACTAGTATTATCCGTCCGAACAACATCCGTGTAGCTAGTACACTTATATGATCGAAACCCTGCCGTAAAACCATACGGCCTCTACATCGTTTCGCCTGAAGTGGGAAAACCCTCTGTGTGGGACTCTAACGACTCAACGGTACGCTGGCAGTGGGTTTAACCATAAGTACTTCAGTGACACTAGCTATGTGTAACGGCTACCCAGGTATCTGTCGATAAGAAGACCGATGAGCAAACTCATCCGAACTCCTACTGAGCCAATCTATGACAATCTCCGTACAGTTCGGTCTGTTCGTTTAAGATACTCGCATAACGGGCCTAAGGGGCGGTAAATGTCAGACCCCTAATAGCGCAATAAGTCGTGCCGAGATAGAGCCTAATACACACTGAGAAACTACTGGAGTGCCTACCAGTAAATCTTGCTTGCCCTAGCCAGGGACTTTATGTAATGGCTTTCCAAACATAGCGCGATATCAACCCCCAATACCCGGAGAGACGAATCCTATCTAACCACCACTGCCTCTAAGTGCTTCGGGACTGCACCCAACTACTACCTATTTGCCCGACTCCTTTAAGCCGTGATAGGGTAGTAATCTAAAAATAGTGGGAACACACTCGATACGAAGTAGCAGTGTCAAGTCAACGGACAAACCTGTACTCATGTCACCCGTGAACTGCTACCCGACGATAGGTATAATACCCACCAGAAGTCCCTACGAGTCATGTCCAGTGTACTCATAACCCAATGAGTACCTGCATACTATCTCCAGTACGGCATACTAATGGCTGTGGGACAGAACATCTCCCCTGCTGGGATGAGAAGCGTATACACTAGTCTACTCTGGAGTATCGATGCCCCATCTCGACAATCCTACAAGACTGTTATTGTTGGATATAGGTATGCCCTAAAGGCATGTTAGTTATATGTCTTCCCTAGAGGCCATTATTGTACATGAGATGTATATTGTAGTGGATGCTTGGACATATATAGTGAGGACTTTCTTGCTCAACATGATAGTATGCTATCTGGTTACTCTTTATCTTAACATGTACACTGATTGTCTCTCTGTTACATGTTGGTAAAGCCCTTAGGATGTGTACTTGACTACCTGGATTATAATGCGGATCATACTAGTGGGACAATGGTAGTCGGTAAGTACATCCTTTAATGTTTTTAGTCGTGGGTGTATCGAGACGGGGCATCGATATACCAGAGTAGACTAGCGTATAGCTTCTCGACCCATGTAGATGGGTGATGGATGATCCCATATCCATTGGTGTTTGACATCAGAGATGGTATACGGGTGCTCAGTGGAGACTGGGTACACTGGACGGACTCGCCGAGAACTCCCAGATGGTATTATACCTCACGTCAGATGGCTGTTCTCTGGTGACACTGGTACAGGTTAGTCTGTTGACCCGAGATCGTCATAGAGTCTTGTGTGATTCCCACTGTGCTTTGATTTCCACCATACCATGGTCAAGAGATTGTGCAAAAAGGTGGTTTTTGGGTACATTCCCGGGTCACATGGAGGCAATGAGCGATAGGAGGGGATTAGTCTCTCCCGGTATAGGGGTCGATGTTGTGCTGTGCTCGATTGGCTATAATAGGAAGTCCCTGGCCAGGGCTGCTTCAGAGATATACTGGTAAGTGTTATCAGTAGTTTCTCGACCCGTTATGAGCCTCATATCGGCACGACTTATCGAGTTATTGGGGTCTGACATTTACCACCCGTAGACGAGATATGCGACATATCAAACGAAGAGACCGGACTATACGGTAGTGTTACTCTTTGGATTCGCAGGAGTATGAGTAGGCTTGCTTGTTGATCTTCTGATCGCTCAATACCCGGATGGCCGTTACATTTAGCAGACCGCTTGCGGCTTGTGGGTGTTTGATATGATCATCACCTACTGCAAGCGTATTGACGAGTCTTTAGAGTCCTACACAGAGGTTTCCTGGTTCATGCGAAACAAAGTAGGAGCACATATGTGATATGTGCGGGACCGAGATTAATGCACATATGTGATACCGCATTCTATTCTCGCGATATGTGATATCGGTCGGTTATATGTGATATAGCCGGGTTATCGAATCAAGTGTTGATTCGATAGATTGTTACATTTGATAAAAGGTTTCTTAAAAGCCTGTCGTAGCCCTCCATCATTTCAGATAAGTAATAGTTAGTATTCGTGTTGCATTTGTTGGCATTTGTCAAGGCGTAGTGTGCGGTAGCTGATTACTGCTTATCTGCTTCAGCATATGATGCGATTGAGTTAGGGTAGTCGTATGACCTTGTTGGCCTTTTTCAAGGGTCATGCGGGTGGGTTTAATTCAATCAGGAAATGACGGGTTGAACTTGACTAGCATCCTATGGTTTGTTGGCCTTTGTCAAGGTCATAGGAGGTTAGGGGAAAAATATTATCTGGAATTTCAAGTGTTGGATTTTGTAATGAGATTGCATACCTTCTATGAGATAGTTGGATTTCGATACCCACTGCGAGTAATAGTTACTCCTGGTAGAGTTTGCACTTTATAATTAGCCGATCAAGTAGGTGTCTAGAAAGGTGTCAACGGGGTTACACCTATGGGAAAACGAGGTTTATTTTAATTAGGTTCGTGCGAAAGCACGGGGAACCACCCTCAAAGTACCGGCACTGGCCTGGCTGAAAGATTTGAGAACTTGTAAGGTGTAATTAATCCCGGCTAGTATTTCCTTTTAGGTTTTGAAGGAAGATTTGATAAAAAACAGTGGGAGCCATCCTGATTAGAAAAAATAATAACCAATCTAATCTTACAAGAGCATACGCTGAGTGTTTTCTTCTCTCTCTCTCCAGGTAGCGACCATGTCACGCCTTAATCAAGATAATAATATGGACGTATTGACCGGACCCGCTTGTTATACTGTGTTGGGGAACGTTGGTCCCGCTCTAACTTATAATTGTTATAAGACCGAGCAGGAAATAGGGGATTACCTGGATTCCCGTGCCGCCCGAACGAAGAAAGTGCATTTTGATGCATCTTCTTCGGGTGTGTTCATTACAGAGAACTGTTTCTCAGTGAACTATATGTCCTGGGTATGAGATACCGGATCAGGATCCCGTTAATGAAATCTGTTACATAGGCTACAGATAGGTAAAGAACTGAGAATGGGTGATAAAGTTTTTAGAGTTGGAAACGGTGCAATTGTTGCAGCCAAGATGTTGACAGTTATCACCCTGTATTACCAAATACATTTATTCTGAACGAATGTTGTTAGATACCGAACCTTATATACAACATCATATCAGTCTCTTTATTTAGTAAAGAAGAATATAATTTTGTATTGTTGGATAATGTTTTGAACATTTCCTACATCAAGAGTTGATCGATTCAGGCACGTTATCTAAAAGCATATACGTTCTAAATCAAACTGCAGTTCTCAACGTACAGAACACACACAAAAGGAAGAGTTCAGAAATGAACGTATCCTTCTTGAGGCATTGTAGACTAGGTCATATCAATGCGACCCGACTAGCTAAGTTACATTAAGATGCATATTTAAATCAGTTTGAATTTACATCTTGTGAAACTTGGCAGTCATGTCACAAAGATAAGATGACCATAGCTCCGTTTATTGGAAACAGATAAAGAGTTAGTGAACTCTTGGGATTGATACATGATGATGTATGCAGGTCCTCTTTCTATACATGCCAGGACTAGTTCTTTTTTACTTCATTACATTTACCGACGATCTCTCAAGATTTGCACATGTGTTCCTGTTGAAACACAAGTCTGAGGATTTTGAGAAATTCAATGAGTATAAGTGCGAAGTAGAAAACCAAAACGGGTATAAGTATTATGTCCTTTGATGTGATCAGGGACGAGAATACTTGAGCATAGGAGTTCCAGGATTATTCAAAAGGAGAATGAGATTCTCTCTCAGCATTACTCCTCCGTATACACCACAGCACGTCGGTGTATCGGGGCGGAGAAATTGCACCCTATTAGATATGGTGCGCTCTATGATGAGTACTACTGAGTTGCCTATTTCCCTTTGGGAGTTATGCACTTGAGAAGCTGCATACCTATTGAATTGGGTTCCAACCAAATCAATGCCTACTACTCCATATGTGATATGGAATGGGAAGAGCCCATCTTTTAAGTAAGTTATAATTTGAGGTTGTCCGGCCTATGTCAAAAGCAAAATCCGGACAAGCTCGAGGCAAGGTCAGTTCTATGGAAGTTTGTTGGATATCCCAAGCATTCGCAAAGGAATATCTTCTACCGTACTGAGGAACAAAAAGGTGTTTTATTTCTCGGTATGCCACCTTTTTCGAAAAGGAATTTTTTTTGGAAAGAAATTTGTGGTCATGAGGTATAACTGGAAGGAGTTCCAGCTATAAAAACTACAGCTGATGATTTGGTAGAACCGCAGGATTCAATAGTTCCCGACGAACCTCAGCCCTTTTCGCCGATCTGGTAGGGTTCCTCAACCACCTGAGAGATAATTCGGTTTTCTCAATGACAGTGGGAGCGAGGATTGCATCATGAGATGATGAACCAACTAGTTTCGAGCAGGCCATCAAGAGTGGGGACTCTGTAAGAATGGCTGGATCCTAAGTGATCTGAGATGGAATCTATATACACCAACAAAGTATGGACTTTGGTTGCTATATCTGAAGGGTTAAACCCCCATCATGAGCAATTATATCTTGAGAGGATTACTTTGTTGTAACATTTCAGAAAATATAAAATATTATTTTTGGAATTTAATATTAAAATGATATATTTCCGGAAAACTGCCCGATTTGCGAAATTAGGGTTTTCGAGAAAGGGTATAAATATATACCAATAATTGTGAAATAATTGGGAATTAAATTGATTTATTCATTTAAAAAGATATTTATCGGATTTGGCATTTTAAAATTTATTATATGCAGTTTGGATAAAAACCCGATTAGTGGACTGCTAATCGCGATTAAGCCAAATCCGTGTTTTTACAGTTTTCCGTGGCTAGTGCACCATGTCATGTTGCATTTGGCTACATGTTGTCGCAATTGTGTTGTTTTATGGGTATTATATGGTTTGGGTTTTAAATAGAAAAGAAAAAGAGAAAAGGGTTAAAGTTTAGAATGATTGGAGAGAGAGAGAGTGAGAATAAGTGAGAGAGAGAGAGAGGAGCTGCCTCATTTCATTCCCCCATTTATTTTACATCATTTTCTTCTCCTTCTTCAACCTCATCTCCCTCCACCTTCACCCCAAGAAATCATCTCCAAATCTCCATCAAAACCCTAAACCCCTTTCATTAAAAGTGATCCCCTCTTCACCCTCTACACAATGGACCAAGCAAAGTAGGATTTTGACAACATTGGGGAGCTAGGGTTTTTCTTGTGTTGCCCGAATGAGGTATTTTCTTTACCATTAGCATTGTATTTTTTTCACTTTAGTATCCTTACATGTTTAGAAGTGTTTAGATGTTGTTTAGTGAGGTTTGGAAATTTGAAATTAGGGTTTGAGGGATTATTGAGTTGTGATTGTGTAATTGAGGCTAGTAGAGGCCATATAACCCCTGTAATGTTAGTATTTTGGACAAAATCAGAGACTTAAACCCCGGAACACGAACTTAGAAACCCCGACATCGGGAAATTGTGAGATTTGTGATGGTATTTAGGAATCTTGAGTGACTCGGGGACCTGGAATTTTTTTTAGCGAAGACTAAGAGTTGTGAAGGTGACCAGAAGACTACCCCTGAAACCCAAGCCCCTAATTCATTACCATGGCCGCAGATTTATTCGTATTGGCCGCAAATTGCGGCCCTGTTGGGATGAAAACTTGTGATTTTTGGTCTGTGGCATTGTTATCTGATATCTAGGGCAACCCCATATGCAAAATTTGCTAATTTTACCTGAGACGAAATCTAGAGGTGGTTTTCCCTAGTTACTGTTTCCGTATTTTGAGATTCTGAGACTTTAGTTTTTGTATTTGGTTTTAATTCGGTCGTGTGGCATTCGAACGTCAACGTCGAGGGTTAATTGGTTGTGTTTTGCATGCGTAAACTATAGGTTTTGACCTATGTGTTATTCGTGCGACATTTTGGTTTTCGTGCGTGATTTCCGTTTAAGATGCTATATGTGTATATATGTAGGTACCCCTACGTGGACTTCAGATGATGAAGAAGAAGATGACGACATCGACTTCGGCAAGTGAAGATCAAGGTGAGTAAATTTATATCTACGGGGGAAGTCGGGTGGATGGCGTATAGCACCCCCGCAATTTCATAAGATTTTGATGTGATATGGTATAGATATACATATATGGGTTATGGCGAGATATGAACCTTAGCAAGAAAAGCATTAAGAGATCATGGGTTAATGTTAGCGAGATTTAAGGAAAGTGGTTTAGTTGGTTTCTTAGTCGCGAATCCTAGAGTGAGGTTGTTACACATACACATACAAGGACGGGATTTGGTTTTGGGTGTATACGTCATATGTATATATATATATATGTATATATAGGTGGATGTGTTGGTGCTTATATATATACACGTATACACGGATGTTGAGGATAGTATATGGTACTTGGAGATTACTAGATGTGATTGGGCATGATGTCGTGAGATCAGTGATGTGATTTGGTTCGTACTATGGGATACGACATGAGATTATAGCGGATCTTTAGGCGATGTGTTTCAGACACACACACATATATTTGTTGATGGTATCAGTTTGTACTAGACTTAGATCTGTACCCCAGTTCATAACATATGATGATAAAGATACCAGACGAGTAATGAGATATATATGATATTAGACCCGTACCCAGATTTGGGATGCCGTACGGTAGATTTACTGTCACGACCCAAATTTGGCCCGTAACCGGCACTTAAACTACGTAACGTCTAAAGGCGTACGCAACTTAAGTAAGCCGAAACCCAGAAATCTAAACCACCCAAAACTGGATCAACGGAGAAAAACATAGTTTTAAATATTCGGAAATTTTCAAGTAAAAATCTTTAAGTTTAGTTTTCGTTCTTAAAAATTTCGGCAGCACCTCCTTTGTAAAAACTAACCCCGAAAACGGGTACAACATAGATAATAATAAAAGCATGCCAAACGGGAGCAAATCACGCCCAACGGCGGAGACAACCACCACAACATATATACGACGCTGAAGCGAAGAAATATAAAAGAAAACTGCATAAAGAAGTAAAACTTTTCAAAAAAAACCGGCTCCCACGAGCACGGCACCCAAAGTCACCACAAAATATAACACTGAATCCTCACAAGTCGTCTCTAAGTCATATACAACATAGTGGTAGATGGAGAATACTAGATCCAACAAAAAAATATACAAAGTACAAACAGATAACCGAAACCCACCTAAAAGCAAGGCTTCACAGCCAACCGTAGCGGTATCCGCAAAAGTAGAGATGAAAAGATACCCTGCCGCGACTACTCAGAGGGTAAGTCCTGCACAACACTGTGGCACAACGGGGGTGAGTTGCCAACTCGTGAATAGTAACTAACATCATACAGTAATCGCAAGTATGCACGAACAGCGATCTATCTATCACAAGTAATCCGATAGCATAAGTATGATAGGTGAATATGCAACAATCATGTAAAGGTACATCATCAGGGAACTACAACTATATGAAACAATGCATATCAACATAATCCTGAGTGTGGGATGATATAATATAAAATCTCATGCAAAAATCATCAGCATGGAAAAACACCAGTGTCCCTCACTGACACATCAAATCCCAAATCCTCAGGCACCGCATCCTAAGATCGGCCCTCAAATCCTGTATGTCTCACGAAAACCTAAGTGTCAAACACCGACACTCGAACATCATGAAACCCGTGTCTAGTATCGACACGTAAATCCTCATAACTCAGGCACTGTCACCATGACTAGCCCTAACGATATGTCATACCTCACTCCGGTCGGTATCTCCATGATAACCGCCGAGTCCAAATACAATCACCGGTAGGTAGTGGTCCCACCGTCAGGTTTATCGTCTACACCACGAAATCACCACTCACCCCGGGGTACCATACCGGGTCCACCATGTACCCGCAGACGGTGCATCCCGCTCCTCGAATCGGGTATCACAAGCCAAATCTCAGAACCGAGAAATCACATGGTGGACGCATCAAATATCATATCAAGAGAAACCGGGTTTTCAAACAATACAAAGTTTTCTTGAAAATATCCCCCACGGTTCTCAAATCCATAAATCATATGAAATCCATATCTCAATGCGTAAAATCCATATAAAACTGATATATGCAACATAAAACATCAATATGAGCATATAAAGGGAAAACCGCTCTTTAAATTGAATCTAGCTTTAAAAACATATCATGCGGTTCCCAATTCCTTCGAAAATAAATGCAGTATCATATGAAGTGTACATGTAAGTGTAGCAGGGTTTAAGTATCCACATGTAATCAAGTACGAGGGTGTACATGTCAATATGTATGCATGATGTATAAGTAATTATAACAAGATATAAGTGAAGTGGAATAAGGTTCACTACCTTAACTATTCCTGCCCAATGCAATATCGCGTATGTATGTGTCCACAGTATTTCATATGCACAATAGAATATGATTTACTACTCTAATCATTCCTATCCACTATCATATCACATATGTAGGTATTTGTGCGTGTCATGGCAATTACAGACGGTGTGGGTGTAGCATACAATTTAGTGCTCGTGCAACATGAACCGTCAGTAATGTGTTATATCTAAAGGCACGAGTCAATTACAACAGATAATGCTATGCAATGACATTCATATGAAAGTAACTAATATGCAAATACATGCAGCTATCATATCATATTCGCCCCGACGCATAACGCCATACGGGCGATTTCCCCGTAGATGTTAAATCTACTCACAGATGGTCTCGAGCTAAGAAAATCCGACCACCTGCTTCCCCTTTTCCGCAGCACCCGAAGTCCCTGCTTGCGAACCTAAAATTTCATAAATACAACACATAAGCTAAATATCCTAGAATGACGGAAAGACAACGAAACGCGACGAAAACGCCCGGAAAATTACACTGCGCGCTTAGCGCATCTATCGCGCACGATACCGGCCAAAACCCTAATTAGGGTCGCTAAACTATAAAACACCAAGTGTGGACCCCGATCGTCCCGATCGCGCAACACAACACAAAAATTACGAGGAATACACTGGATATAACCTCGCAACTACCAAACGAACCCTACGTCGGAAAACCCCGAAATCTAGTAAGCAACCTATCGCAATATATCGCACTAGATTCAAGATAACACAAATCTAACAATTACAAATACCTTAAAATAGCTTAACTAAGCTATCTAAACCAATCCTATATTTTTTACACTCGCTAATTATGTTTTAGCAAAAATCTAGTAAGCAATTTTGCTTAATTAAACAAAATGCTTATTAGCAAATTTTAACACTTTCTACTAGCTTATTCTTTTCCAAAACACAATTTAACACTTGAATTAAACACTAATCACTTAATCAAAATTTAACCCTAACATGAATTTCTTAAACCAAATATAATGAATTAATCATGATTTAAATGCTAAACTAAGCACTTAACTAGTTAACTAAATTAGCTAGTTAAAGATTAAAGCAATTAATTATGGATTAAGCTAAGAAATTATACCTCCTCAAGAACACCAAAAAGAACTTAGATCCATCACTTTAGCCTCCAAAACTCAAGCTTTGAAGAAGATCCATGAAGGATTAGTGAAGGAAAAAGGTTTAATATTTATATAGGAATTTTTGGATTTATTTTTGGATATCTTTTTGTGTTTTTGAAAGGAAATGAGAGAGAAATGAGCTTGGAATTATTTTGGACAGAAATGGGGGAGTTAGGGTCGGCCAAGGTGAGTGGGGGGTATTTTTGTGAATTTTGGGTGAAGAAATTGCTAGGAAAATGAGTAATAAAAGCTAATAAATACATTTTGCCACCTTTTCACCTTTTCTTTTCTTTTTAAAATAATTCCTTTTGCACTCCAAAAATATCTAGATATTTAAAAAGAAGTTTCTAAAATAATTCAAGTGACAAAATTAATTTATTCACAATAGAAAAAATTTCCCGATTTACGTGCACAAAACACCGCTTAAAATAATATTTTTTTTTGGGAAAAAATCTATCTGAACCAAAACTTCCCAAATACTCCCAAAGTTCGCGCACAAGCTTTATTTTGGCCAAATTAGGTGTCGGTAAGCTTATACGGTCGTTTGATCGAAATCGGGTTAAAACGGGAAAAAACGACAATTTTGCCCTAAAACGGGAAAATTCGCAAAACGATTTCTAAAACGTTACAATCTCCCCTCCTTATAGAAATTCGGTCCCCGAATTAAAATTTCATACTAAGCGTACCTTCAAAAAGATGAGGGAATTTCTTCCGCATCTCGCTCTCGGCCTCCCAAGTGATCTCCTCACTAGTCGGGCTACGCCAAAGAACCTTCACAGATGGCAAGACCTTTGACCGAAGTTTCTTCACCTGCCGATCCAAAATAACTACCGGCTGCTCGGTGAACAAAAGATCGCGCTCAAGCTGAACGGTCTCGTGCTGAATCGTGTGAGAAGGATCATGAAGGTATCTACGAAGCATCGACACATGAAAAACGGGGTGAACATCCGGAAAACAGGGCGGGAGCGCCAAACGATAAGCAACAGAACCCACTCGCTCAAGGATCTCGAAAGGACCTACAAACCTGGGACTGAGCTTCCCTCTCTTCCCAAATCGCATAACGCCCTTCATCGAAGAAATCCTCAGGAATACATGATCCCCCACTACGAACTCAAGTCTGCGACGAAGACGGTCGGCATAAGACTTCTGCCTGCACTGGGCTGCTCTCATCCTATCCTGAATCAGCTGGATCTTCTCCGTGGTCTCCTGAACTAGCTGGGGTCCCAAAACCAAACTCTCACTAAGCTCGGTCCAACAGACGGGCGATCGACAGTTCCTACCATATAAAGCCTCAAAAGGTGCCATCTGAATAGTCTCCTGAAAGCTGTTGTTGTAGGAGAACTCAATCAACGGCAAGTGACGATCCCAACTGCCACCAAAATCAAGCACACATGCACGGAGCATATCCTCCAGAGTCTGTATAGTCCGCTCCGACTGGCCATCGGTCTGTGGATGAAAAGCAGTACTAAAACTCAGCCGGGTACCCAAAGCTTCCTGAAGCTTCTGCCAAAGACGGCTAGTAAACTGGGTGCCTCTGTCGGATACTATGCATGTGGGAACACCGTGCAAACGCACAATCTCATCTATGTATAACTGAGCATACTGAGCATAACCGAAAGTGGTCTTCACTGGAAGAAAGTGAGCCGCTTTCGTCAACCGGTCTACAATAACCCAAATGGAGTCATACCCTCGACTGGTCCTGGGTAGACCCATAATGAAGTCCATGGAAATCTGCTCCCATTTCCACTCCGGAACGGGTAAAGGCTGCAACTCTCCAGCCGGTCTCTGATGCTCAGCCTTGACTTGCTGACAAGTCAGGCACCTCGAAACGAAGTCCGATATATCACGCTTCATCCCTTCCCACCAGTAGAAGTCCCTCAAGTCACGGTACATCTTGGTGGAACCTGGATGAACGCTAAAGGCCGACTGATGTGCCTGCTCTAGGATCTCGCGTCTCAACCCATCAACATCTGGTACACACAAGCGAGCCCCGCATCGTAGCACACCCTGGTCATCAATCATGAACTCCGAAACTCTTCCCTGCCGAACAAGCTCAAGAATCTCAATCAAACGGGCATCACTTGGCTGCGCCTCATGGATACGATCAAAAAGAAGTGGACGGGCGCGGACATGAGCAAGCTGTCCCCCAGCGGAAGTGAACTCGAACTGCACTCTACTATCACACAAGAGCTGCCAATCTGCAGAAGACTGACACTGAACTGCGCTCAACTGGGACAAGCTACCCACGGGCCTACGACTCAAAGCATTAGCTACCACATTCGCCTTGCCCGGGTGATAAAGGATTTCACAATCATAATCCTTCACTAGCTCCATCCATCGGCGCTGTCTCAGGTTCAGATCTCGCTGCTGGAAGATATACTTCAAACTCTTGTGATCCGTGAAGATCTGACACGACTCTCCGTACAAGTAGTGTCTCCAAATCTTCAACGCAAAGACTACCGCTGCCATCTCAAGATCGTGAGTGGGGTAATTCTGCTCGTGCTTCTTCAGCTGCCTAGAAGCATATGCAATCACCCTATCATGCTGCATCAAAACACAGCCGAGCCCCACTCGAGAAGCATCACAATAAACAACAAAGCCGCCTGATCCAGAAGGTAAAGAAAGAACCGGTGCTGTCGTCAACCGAGTCTTCAACTGCTGAAAACTCTGCTCGCAAGCATCAATCCAGAGAAAAGGAATTCCCTTCCGGGTCAGTCCAGTCAGCGGTGCAGCGATACTCGAGAAATCCTGCACAAAACGGCGATAATAACCAGCTAAGCCCAAAAAGCTGCGGACCTCCGTCACCGATACAGGTCTGGGCCAAAGCTGTACAGCCTCGATCTTCCTCGGGTCCACAAGAATACCATCACCAGTCACCACATGACCCAGGAAGTCAACTCTATCAAGCCAAAATGCGCACTTTGAGAATTTAGCATACAGCCGGTGCTCTCTCAATATCTGCAAAGTAATCCTCAAGTGCTGCTCATGCTCCTCATGACTCCTAGAGTAGACCAGTATGTCATCAATAAACACTATAATGAACTGGTCGAGGAACGGTCTGAAAATCCGGTTCATCAGATCCATGAACGCTGCTGGCGCATTGGTGAGTCCGAATGACATCACCAAAAACTCATAATGCCCATAGCGTGTACGAAAAGCAGTCTTCGGAATGTCATCATTCCGAACCCGCAACTGATGATAACCCGAACGCAAATCAATCTTCGAAAAATGTTTCGCACCCTGGAGCTGATCAAATAAATCGTCAATGCGGGGTAAAGGATACCTGTTCCGCACCGTAACTCGGTTCAACTAACGATAATCTACACATAGCCTCAAACTGCCGTCCTTCTTGACGAACAGAACAGGAGCTCCCCACGGCGAAACACTCGGACGCACAAGTCCCAAAACAAGCAACTCTTGCAACTGATCTTTAAGCTCTCTAAGCTCTGCCGGAGCCATCCGATAAGGCGGTATAGAAATTGTAAGTCTACGCTAGCGCCCCGGCCGTCTACAGACGCCAAATGCGGAACAAAAACTTTTAATCGGCGCTATCGTATACTTTAACCCAGATCTGCCATTATTGCTAAACTAACAATCTGTAAAGAGTGTAGAAAGGTTATACCGAACGATCCGAGTCCTTCGTTCTTCAACCATCATCCCACGCTCCGTTGCGGTTGCTCCGATCTCGTCGATCTCCGATATCCTCGTCGAGGTGGCACCACGTCGACGATTCTTTAAACGGGCTCCCGCCTCTGACTTGAGGCAACTCGATCGTCAAGTTTGCTAAAAGAGACGACCAAGAATGATGTAGAGAATGAGTAGATGACTTTGTCTCACTTCGTCCAAATCCGTTGACGATCGGTTAATGAAGTTGCCGAGGGAATTGGGTGATGGAATGAAATGAACTGTAAAGTTCCATGCACCCCAAATACTATCATATCTTTTTACAACCATGAAAAACTCAAGTGAGAGAGGGTGTGGAGGAGAGAGAGGGCCGGCCATTCTTATAGAAGAGGGGGAGGTGACCGTAGGATAAAGAGAGTAACCTTAAGCAAAATATCTTAAACAAATATCTTAAGGAAAACAAGAATACAATGAAATCAAAGCATGAGTCACTTAGCCTTGTCACCAAATTCTAGAACCTTCTAGAACCTTCTAGAAGCACGACTCACTCTCATCCAAGAAAAGATAAATCCGTCTTTAACCGAATGTTAAAAGACGGCTGATAGAAAACTGGAAACTGGCAACTTCCAAAAGTGATCCTGAAACGAATTTCAGGACAACCCCGAAACTGTATAAATATACCCGCATTTGTATTACGACCGAATACAAATGCAACTGAGACAAAGATATTATACCTACTCAATATAATACTCGGACCCGGCTTAAACCAAAGCCGACCGGTATCATCTACCCGAAAAATAACACGTGCGTAAACGCACGTGCATTTTCCGAACCCTGCCATAAAACCATACGGCCTCTACAACGTTTCGCCCGAACTTGGGAAACTGTCTGTGGGGGACTCTAATGACTCGTCAGTACCCTGGCAGTGGGTTTAACCACAAACCGTCAGCGGCACTAGCAATGCGTAACGGCTGCCCATGGACTGACCTCAAGGGATGCCGATGAGCGCACTCATCCGGAAAACCCTACTGAGCCTAACAGTGACAATGTATATACAGTCTGGTCTGATCGTCTATGAGTATCGCATATCTGCCTAGGGGGCTAGTAACGTCAGACCCCCAATAGCAGTATAAGTCATGTCGGAGTGAAGCCCAATAACACCCTGAGACACTACTGGAGTACCTACCAGTAAATCTCCTGCCACGGCCGTGGGCTTTGTGTAATGGCTCTCCTAGACACAGCATGATCTCGCCCCCAATACCGGGATAGACGAATCCCCTGCCGATCCGCTCACGTGCCTCCATATGGCTCGGGACTGTACCCAAAAACTACCTGTTTGCACGACTCCTTTGAGCCGTGGTAGGGTAGAAATCAAAGCACAGTGGGAACTCACACGAGACAAATGACGACCTCAGGTCGACGAACTAACCTGTACACATGTCACCAGGGAACTTCTATCTGACGATAGATATAATACTAACTAGCAGATTCCCGGCGAGTCCTGTCCGGTGTACTCATAACCCAATGAGCACCTGTATACATCTTAGGTGATCCAACTGACACCAGTGGCTTGTGAGACCGGCCACCGCCCCTCGTCGGGGTCTCGACTGTATACACTAGTCTACTCCGGAGTATCGATGCCCTGTCTCGAAACTCCCACGACTAGGGACCACAATTAAGGATATGCGTATAAACCACCCAACTCTCACGTATATGATCGCCATCATACTGTTGGTGGTAAAGCAAGATCCTAAGGGCTCTATCAAAGTGTAACATGTAATCAGTCATCTGAACATGTACACGACTGATAAAGGCAAACCAGATAGCATACTATCATCTCAAGTAAGACTGTCATACCGGTATAGGTCCTCCGCAATCATTGCAATCACGTACCTGTGATCCAATAATTGACTATGAGGGCACTATCTCCAACAATCTCCCACTTGCACTCAAGGCTAATTATTGCGATGTTGCGTACTCACAGCCCGTGTGAAACCAACACCCAACTTCTCTACTAAGCAGTATCACAAAGCCCGTTTGTAAAACTATTGTGTTCGAGAAATAGCCTTAGTGAGTGGATCCGCCTAGAAGTTTCTTTCTATATCTCTCTAAATCTCAAGTTCGCGGAGAAAGCCATCTCCCGAATTGAGTAATACCTGTCTTAGAATATGTCTGGATATCTGATGGGACCTAGTTCATAAATGAACTCCAAATCCAAACTTCTTAGACTGTATCGATCACTGAACCTAATCAGTATCCGGCACCATGCCACCCACAGTATCCTCTTGGACCACCTGTCCATAATACTGTCCCTCTTCGTCAGAGGGAATAACTATAACTCTGACAATCATTCTGTCAACCATGTCACCTTTGAAGCTTGGAATGATAACCGTCTCCTGAAGGAGGCTGGCGTCATCAAATCCGTAGAACATGTACTTATGTTCAAAAACTGCTTCCTTATGTTTCTCCAGGATTGGATTAATACAAACTTATTGCATCTAGTGCAAAACCAACATTTGGTGTGGTACTTGACATCTCATGATTGACTCAATTGCCTAAGCAAGTGATCTGCCAATCATGCACATCCCCTTTAGTCTGTAAGACACCTTTAGAGAGAGTGACTCCATCACCTGCAGGTACACCACCATGCTAGGAGTCAACTATTCCAAAAACGATTAGAATATCTGTCAAAGTACCCACATTGGGAAACTACCCAAATCCAGATCTAAAACCATAGATCTAGAAACCAGAATGTCAAATATTATATCCATATCCTGTCTGGAGAAACAACTGTGTGACGACCACAGTACAACCGATCGTAGTATAGGAATTTTACTTCCTACTCTGTGTATGTCATCCAGATACCATGACATCACACCCTACTACCTTCTTAACTGATCCATCCCCTATTCTGATTGAAGTCAAACCCATGACTGTCATATCAAAATTAGATGATCTATCTCCGCTATAACTGCTTAAGTCTATAAATAGATATAAGCTACTTGCCCACTATGCTTCTGATGCTCCCACTGACTACGACAACCCTCCTACCGGGTCTCATAGCCTGGAACAACAGTAGTGTCAAGTCTTGGTAGATAAGAACCTCCCTGTCACCGTCCTTGAGGCTACCGAAGTACCTCTCGGGTGTTTGAGGTTACCCACCAAATCTGCGGAGTGGCTAATGGAATGTCATACCTGATGGAATATATAGGTTCTATTAAATTTTCCGTAATCGTTTGCGGTTCTGGAATCACTTCCAGTTCTACCATACTCCCACTACTGTTTTCTGAAAAAGATCCATTTTACTAAAACTGTGGCGAGTCAAGAAAAATATCACTATTGATCTTCCAAATGGTAGAATATCAACCCTTGTCATAGCCAGGGTCAACCCACAAACAGCCATTACAGAAACGTGCCCTGAGTTATCCAGAGTCTGGTTTTAAGCATAAGCTGGACAACTCCCCGTACCTTAATATCTTTTAAGGTACGAACTATTCTATATCCAATATAGAAACTTTGGCACTTATTTAATTGGAACCAGATTCAAATCATGCAACTGTCTCCAGTGCATATCAACTTAATGGAAAAAGGCTAATCAGCATTACTCAACTTAGGAATCCATCCAATTATGAGTAACCTGAAAGAGAAACACGTTTCTCAAAACCATCACTATCATCTGAATACCAATCATAAGAATCTACATCTTCGATCTCTTTGAAGAATCCAGATACTTGTGATACCTGGTTCTCTACTTTATTCTTATACCCACAACTTCTCAAAACTTAGACCTTGTATTTCTACGAAACACTCGTCTAAATACTAGAGAAGTTATAAGTAAATAGAACATAGTACGAGGACCTACCCCTTTATCCTGATGGACACTGGAAAACATACAATACTCTGTATAAGTCCGCTGAGTTAAACAACTCATAACCTGTGCGTCGTAGGTTGAAAACTGTACCCTGGCGATTTCCTCAAATATCACCAATTACGACGAATTCCGATATAATGAGGATGATCACCTAATTCCCAATATCTTACTCCCAATCATCATCTGTAAAACCATACAGATATGAGAATGAAACCTGGTAAATACATACCCTTGGAGTAAGTGTCTAATCGGGAAAACAGTTTTTCTTTAACAATGCATTGAAACATGAAAATGTTTCATAGGGGTATCCTGGTATTCATAGTAATGCCTCTTCCATAATCCAATTCATGACTTCAACCGTATATTTTATTGCCATCTCTCCAAATCCCCTTTATTTGTCTTTAGTCGTTACCTTCTGTACACCATCGTTAGGCTAAATGGTTTTCTTCCTTCCCTACCGTTCGGCACCAGCCTATGGTTTGGAAGAAGACTATCCAGTAAGCATAATAGGTGTACCCTCCTAAACCAAGGAGTACTCGCAACTGAGAGAAGGTGATGATAAAAGACAACTGAATAATACCTTATTCTTTTAAAGGTGAAATAGGAGCGGCGATGAAGTACGCGGTTTCGGTCGTGAATGATATCAGTCGCAATTTACTTTGCCCTCTTTCTAATCCCTTTATTTTGTCTTTACATATTACCTTCTGCACACCCTACTTAGGCTAATTGGTTTTCTTCATTCCCTACCTTTCGGCACCAGCCTATGGTTTGGAATAAGACTATCCAATAAGCGTAATAGGTGTACTCTCCTAAACCAAGGAGCCCTCGCAACCTGAGAGAAGGTGATAATAAAAGACAACTGAATAAACCAATTCTATTTCTCCTGAACCTGGATCCATCCCCGAAGAAGTCCCTTCGAGTTCGTATATAACCATACGATGGATCTATCCAATGGAAGTGGATATCCGTAGTAATACGGGTGTTCTGAGAAATGCAAAGGGTAAAAGAAGGAGTGGCAATGACTTATGCAACTCAGACAATCCAAAAGACAGTATTTTAAGAAGGTTCGGTCAACCTGGTCACTGAGTCATAGTCTAGGGTCGGTCAAAGGTCGCTGCCAAAGAGAGAGAGAAAAGAAACACTCTGCGTGCACTCTAACCTAGATCAGAATGGTCATCACTTTATCTAATCCGGAAACCTCCCACTGTCCTGTCAAATTCTCCTCCAAACCTAAAGAAGAATCAATCGGGATCACCCGAAGAGTAAACCAACTCATCAGTGGGAATCAGGATCCAACTCTCATCGCATGATAACGTGATGGAATGCATCCACGTTACTCATACTCCAGAAGGTATGCGCATACTTGGCAAGTTTCAGTTTCTTTAGAAACTCCCGATATGATTTTTGCCCCATGCTCTTATAACCTTGGCTTTGGTCAAAGTGTCATAAGTCACATGCCAAGTTCTACTCGTCACTATCTTGTCAATTTGAACCCACCCGCACATGCCCCTGACTTTGGCCAATCGGCAGAACGACTGCACCAAACTAACTCATCTATCTATGCAACAATTGAATACCCAGCAGCTACCAAACACTATGCCTTAACTTTGGCTAAAATGCATAGCTTGAATACTACTAAATACCCAAAAGAAGTGACGGAGGGCTACGGCTGGTTTTTGGCGAAAAACCTTTAACGTAGTGAATTTGATATCTCTGAAGGAACCTGATAGCTTTTTAAAATATAGTGGCGAAAACCTTTTGCTAAAGAGGTCACTCCCGGTAAAGGGATCTCGGCTCTTTCCTCGTGGAATGAGGTGCAGGATATTCTACTGAATACCGCTATGCAAAGCAACTTGTAATCGACTATAGTGAAGTTATTACGCTGACGCAAACTTCTGCCCAAGGGGTCAGTCCCGGTGAAGGGATATCGGCCCTTGCCCCGTCGAATGAGGTGCAGGATATTCCACTGAATACCGCTATGCATAACAAAAGAAAACGTCTTTGCAATAACACTTTTTAAATTGTTCCAACAACTGTATACAGGTTTGTTTTACTTTGCGTTGATCAGAATCAACGCAGTCCCATCATTTAATCACACCAGAAAAGAACGAAAATAAAATGTACGTATATGCCATCCGCATTCGTCACTGGGTCCCGTCATCACTCGTTAGGTTACTTAACTAACGACAGAGCGGGGACTGGACTAGCGCGGGTGTAAAACATATACAACATCTAATAGTATATAAACCAATATACAATAATCGCTCGAGGCGTGATAGTATGCAACATTACAGAAAAGTAATAAGCATCACAGAACAATACAGATAATCTGGGATCCCCGGGTTTTACAGAGCCGCTGCTGAAACCCGACGTTCCCCTGTCGTGTAGATAGCCTGTGCAATGAAACCTAGACCCCTACGGGTGCGGCAAGTTACCCGCCAAAACCTGAAGCTAGGCAGCCCCCTACAGCATAGTGAATGGACCACCCAGCACTTCACGGAATCCGGTAATCTTGGGCACCCCTCCTTGGGTCAACCTGTACCCCCTACGAGTGCGGCGAATAGTCTGCCAATTCTGGAGTGGGACCCCTCTGCCTCTCAAAGCTATGAGATGCGAACCCGTTGCCCCCCAGAACCCAGCTATCCGTACACTCCGTCGCGGGGCAAAACCTAGTACAGTAATGAAAAATAGTACAATAGGTACATCGACCGCAACCTGGTCGTGCCCCAAAAGAATATTATACAACAGGCAGTGACGGCTGTCCACAAGTTGGACGCTCGCCCCGCAATATCAAATGTACAAATAAACTCAAACTGTACTACCATTGCACACTGCTATCCACCACGACAAATCCGCAACATCACAGCACAACACAGAACATCAACGCGAATGTCACGTTCGCAAACCCGTCTAAAAGAACTATAGCAATCAGACGCGGTTTACCGATCAAATGACATTCCCGGTCGGAGATATAATGTAAGCACTGTAAACTAACATGTTTAAATTTCGATCTACCAAATATCAAAAAAGTGGGCCCCACGACTTACTGGTGAACAGTAACAAAACCTGGGCCCAAACGATATATACCAAATACCACAAAATCCAACAGAGAACCCACTGACCAAATTTGGGAGCACGAGCTCACCACGTGACCGCGGATGCGCGGTCAAACCATGGGTTTGACCGCGTTTCCACGGCGATTTGGTGGATTCATGTCCCCAAATTTCGTCGTGGTTCTTAGAAAAGCCTGTACAGTTTACTGAGACATGTAGAAAAATTTTATCAGACCATTTAAAATCGACAGAAACTGTTAGGATGAAAAATAGTGATTTTTGATTTCCGGTCGGATCGATGTTTTAAACGCGTTAGCACAAGTTAGTATAGCAAAATGGTGAGGCTCTGATACCACTGTAAGTCTACGCTAGCGCCCCGGCCGTCTACAGACGCCAAATGCGGAATAAAAACTTTTAACTGGCGCTATCGTATACTTTAACCCAGATCTGCCATTATTGCTAAACTAACAATCTGTAAAGAGTGTAGAAAGGTTATACCGAACGATCCGAGTCCTTCGTTCTTCAACCATCATCCCACGCTCCGTTGCGGTTGCTCCGATCTCGTCGATCTCCGATATCCTCGTCGAGGAGGCACCACGTCGACGATTCTTTAAACGGGCTCCCGCCTCTGACTTGAGGCAACTCGATCGTCAAGTTTGCTAAAAGAGACGACCAAGAATGATGTAGAGAATGAGTAGATGACTTTGTCTCACTTCGTCCAAATCCGTGGACGATCGGTTAATGAAGTTGCCGAGGGAATTGGGTGATGGAATGAAATGAACTGTAAAATTCCATGCACCCCAAATACTATCATATCTTTTTACAACCATGAAAAACTCAAGTGAGAGAGGGTGTGGAGGAGAGAGAGAGCCGTCCATTCTTATAGAAGAGGGGGAGGTGACCGTAGGATAAAGAGAGTAACCTTAAGCAAAATATCTTAAACAAATATCTTAAGGAAAACAAGAATACAATGAAATCAAAGCATGAGTCACTTAGCCTTGTCACCAAATTCTAGAACCTTCTAGAACCTTCTAGAAGCACGACTCACTCTCATCCAAGAAAAGATAAATCCGTCTTTAACCGAATGTTAAAAGACGGCTGATAGAAAACTGGAAACTGGCAACTTCCAAAAGTGATCCTGAAACGAATTTCAGGACAACCCCGAAACTGTATAAATATACCCGCATTTATATTACGACCGAATACAAATGCAACTGAGACAAAGATATTATACCTACTCAATATAATACTCGGACCCGGCTTAAACCAAAGCCGACCAGTATCATCTGCCCGAAAAATAACACGTGCGTAAACGCACGTGCATTTTCCGAACCATGCCATAAAACCATACGGCCTCTACAACGTTTTGCTCGAACTTGGGAAACTGTCTGTGGGGGACTCTAATGACTCGTCAGTACCCTGGCAGTGGGTTTAACCACAAACCGTCAGCGGCACTAGCAATACGTAACGGCTGCCCATGGACTGACCTCAAGGGATGCCGATGAGCGCACTCATCCGGAAAACCCTACTGAGCCTAACAGTGACAATGTATATACAGTCCGGTCCGTTCGTCTATGAGTATCGCATATCTGCCTAGGGGGCTAGTAACGTCAGACCCCCAATAGCAGTATAAGTCGTGTCGGAGTGAAGCCCAATAACACCCTGAGACACTACTGGAGTACCTACCAGTAAATCTCCTGCCACGGCCGTGGGCTTTGTGTAATGGCTCTCCTAGACACAGCACGATCTCGCCCCTAATACCGGGAGAGACGAATCCCCTGCCGATCCGCTCACGTGCCTCCATATGGCTCGGGACTGTACCCAAAAACTACCTGTTTGCACGACTCCTTTGAGCCGTGGTAGGGTAGAAATCAAAGCACAGTGGGAACTCACACGAGGCAAATGACGACCTCAGGTCGATGAACTAACCTGTACACATGTCACCAGGGAACTGCTATCTGACGATAGATATAATACTAACTAGCAGATTCCCGGCGAGTCCTGTCCGGTGTACTCATAACCCATTGAGCACCTGTATACATCTTAGGTGATCCAACTGACACCAGTGGCTTGTGAGACCGGCCACCGCCCCTCGTCGGGGTCTCGACTGTATACACTAGTCTACTCCGGAGTATCGATGCCCTGTCTCGAAACTCCCACGACTAGGGACCACAATTAAGGATATGCGTATAAACCACCCAACTCTCACGTATATGATCGCCATCATACTGTTGGTGGTAAAGCAAGATCCTAAGGGCTCTATCAAAGTGTAACATGTAATCAGTCACCTGAACATGTACACGACTGATAAAGGCAAACCAGATAGCATACTATCATCTCGAGTAAGACTGTCATACCGGTATAGGTCCTCCACAATCATTGCAATCACGTACCTGTGATCCAATAATTGACTATGAGGGCACTATCTCCAACAGAAATAGGCTCCGTGCCAGGAATCAGATCAATGCAAAACTCAATATCGCGCTCTGGCGGCAACCCAGGTAACTCATCGGGAAAGACATCGGAAAATTCTCGCACGGTAGAAACCTGGTCCAACGACTCCACCGTAACTCCAGTATCATGAATGAAAGCTAAGAATCCCGGACATCCCCTCCTCAAAAGCCGACTAGCGCACAGAACAGAAACCAAACTGTGAGGGGCGACACCACGGTCTCCCTGCACAACAAACACTGACTCGCCGGGAAAACAAAATCTAACTGTCTTCTCGCGGCAGTCCACGGACGCATAGCAAGTAGCTAGCCAATCCATGCCCAACAGAACGTCGAAGTCCAACATCTCAAGAAGGATCAAGTCGACGGACAGATCTCTGTCTCCTAAGCGGACAGCACATGATCGGAACACGTGCCGGGCAACAAACGACTCTCCCACAGGAGTAGTCACTACTAACGGCTGATCTAGCAAACACGACTCTCGGCCTAACCTCGGTGCGAAGTGCGTAGAAACATACGAATGCGTAGATCCCGGATCGAAAAGAACATGTGCATCAAAAGAACATAAGGAAAGGGTACCTGAAACCACAGCATTAGACGCCTGAGCGTCCTGGTGAGTCAAGGCAAAAACCCGTGCCTGCCCTCTACCGGCTACTGGCTGTCCTCTGCCTCTGCCACCTCGTCCTCTCGGCACAAAACCACCGCGACCACGACCTCTCTGAGTAGGAGTCTGACGCGGCGCAACAACAGGAATAAGAGGCAACGCTCTCTGAGGCGGAGAAGGTGGTAAGGTAACCTGCGGTACTGCTGGCCCTCTCTGACGCACCACAGTACAATTCCGAACAACATGCTGCAAACTGCCACAACCAAAGCATCCATAAGACGGTCGCTGGCCCTCTTGGGAATAAGAACTGAATAACTGGCCACGTCCCACGTCTCTGCTACTCCCCGATTCTGATGGAACTCTGCCTCTGCTGACAAACCTCGGTCCTCGTGCTGGCTCATCCGTACGAGTCCTCTTCGGTTCTGGAACAACCGATGACTCAGCTAGACGCTCCTCCACCAATAGGGCTGCATCGATAGCTGCCGCATACGTGTCGCAATGCTGAATGCTGATGGCTAGGAACAACTGGGTAAGCAGGCCTCGAACAAACCTCTTCTCCCTCATCTCCTCAGTCGCCACCAAGTACGGAGCATACACCGACAGCTCAGTAAACAATACATCATACTCCGACACCGTCATCCCCGGCATCTGACGTAACGACTCAAATCTGCGCGCTCGCGCATCCCTGACGCTCGGTGGAAGAAAACGGGCAAGAAACGACGTCACAAACTCAGCCCAGGTCATAGGAGCAAGACCAGTGTTTCTGCCCCTCTCCAACGACTCACACCACTTCTGGGCCATACCCTCCAGCCGGAAACTCGCAAACTCTACCCATCTCTCGTCGGAGCATCGGAGTGAGCGACAAATCCTGGCCATCTGGTCGATGAACGACTGCGGATCCTTAGTAACATCTGTGCCAGTAAACACCGGAGGCCTCTGTTAGTGTTTATGTCCTAGAAGGCCATTACTGTATCATACTAGTTTGTATATTACTTAATGGAAGCTTGGGATATTCACATGTATATAACAGTCTTGCTAAACATGGTAGTATGCTACTTGGTTTTTCTATCTTAATATGTGAGTGTACGTATTGATAGAGCTCTTAGGATCTTGCTTGACTACCAGCGTTGTGATGGCAGTCACACTAGTGGGGGCTGGGTAGTCTACAAGCACATCCTTATTCAGGTCCCTAGTCGTTGGATTATCGAGACAGAGCATCGATACTCCGGAGTAGACTAGTGTGTACGCTTCTCATCCCAGTTGGGAAGATGGTCTGTCCCACAGCCGTCAGTACGTCGTACTGGAGATAGTATACAGGTGCTCGTTAGGTTACGGGTACACCGGACAGGACTCACAGGGAACTGTTGGTTGGTTTTATACCAGTCGTCAGTGAACAGTTCCCAGGTGACATGAGTACAGCATAATCCGCAGACTTGACACTGCTACTTCGCCTCGAGTGTGTCCCACTGTTCTTAGATTGCTACCCTACCACGGCTCAAAGGAGTCGTGCAAACAGGTAGCAGTTGGGTGCAGTCCCGAGCACTTGGAGGCAGTGGCGGTTAGACAGGATTCGTCCCTCCCGGTATTGGGAGTAGATATCGCGCTGTGTCAGAGAGCCATTACGCAAAGTCCATGGCCAGGGCAAGCGGGATTTGCTGGTAGGTTCCACTAGTTTCTCAGGGTGTAATGGGCTTCCCTCCGACACGACTTATACCGCTATTAGGGGACTGACGCTTGCCGCCCCCTAGGCAGGATATGCGATAGTCTTGGACGAACGGACCGGACTGTATGGAGATTGTCACATAGGAGTTCGGATGGGTTTCCTCATCGGCCTTCTTATCGACAACTACCTGGGGACCGTTACGTACAGCTAGTGCCGCTTGCGGTCTGTGGTTAAACCCACTGCCAGCATAGTAGTCGAGTCTCTAGAGTCCCACACAGAGAGTTTCCTATTCCAGGCGAAACGATATAGAGGTCGTATGGTTTTACGACAAGGGTTCGGACGCGTACGTGCGTTTACGCACGTACGACTTTCGGACAGTTTTTACCAGTCGGCTTTGGTTTAAGCCAGTTACTGGTATCCGGTTATTGGATTTTTACAGTCTAAAGTTTTTCCGTATTTTTGCGGATTGGAGGGGCGTTCTCTTAATTGTGCGAGAAGCTTCTAGAAGTGGTGACTAAGGAGGTTTAGGTGTCATATGCAATGAATGAGATTAGTGAGTCATGAGGGTGATTCATTCATGTCATTAAAGCACAATAAATGCTTAATGACTCATGATAATGAATCACCAATAGATATTTGTGAAGCATGCTTATTCATCATGTATTATTCTTTTCTTCATAAAAGAGAATGCTTCATATTTATTATGATACTCAATAATCTTATCTCATTATTAACTACTCATTCTCTCTCCTCAAGCTCTCTCTCTTCAAAAGACTAATCCTCCCCTCTCATGAGTTGAGTACAAGGGTTAGTAAGACTAAACAATCCATAACCATCACTCTATCTCAATCTATCTTCTTTGATTAGCAATCCAAGAAGGTTAGTTGCCTCAAGTTTAGAGGCTAAGCTTGGAGTTTTGCTCTCGGGTGGATCGTCTACTACTTCGAGAAGGCCGAGGAGAACAAGGAGTTCGTAAAGACGAAGGAGTTGGTTCATTAGGTATAATCCCTAAACACAGTAGTTTAGAAACACTATGTGTTTGGTTATTTATAGTTTAGCTTCGATTCAAGCGGTTAGTCGATGTTTGTTCACTAAACAAGTTCGTTTTTGAAAATTCCGCCTCCCCACAAGTATTGGGGTGTACTACATCGACTTACAGTGGTATCAGAGCCTCGCTAAACAATAAATAACTTAATTGCAAATTTGTACGAATTTCGAACGGAAAAAACGAAACCGGAAACCACCAATTTGTCAAGTTTCTGTCGAAATTTAAATGAAGTCTAAAAATTTTTCAGGGTTGCTCAGAAAGCTTGAAAAGGGTCCAGGAGAACACCCATGAAATTTGAGCCCATGAATCGGTTAAAGCGCCGCGGAAGCGCGGCGGATCCCACCGATCCGCCGCGGTTCCGCGGCCGAGTTGCCGAGTCATGGACTCATTTTTCATGTGTGGGTCCCCTCTGGTGTTTTGTGTTTTCTGGAATATTTTAATTTTGCTCAGGTTTCCAGTTTACAGAGCAATATTGGAGCAATGTTAAATGCGTTTAATCGATCGAAATTGTACAGTATTTGCATATTGGATTATATCTGTGATTGTTTAATGTGTTCGTAAACCTCCCCTAACTGCTAGTATGTCGGTTGGCAGGGGGTTGCACATTTCTGAAATGGTTATATCTGTTTGTGCATATAAACTGTATTGGACTGTTGTGGTGTATAGCCGGAGTTTTGAAATGGGTTATTATTTAGTTCATTTGTTGTAAATGTAATTTGTTGTAATATTATTTTGCGGGGCACATCCAGGTTGCGGTTGTAGCCACCGTTGTATTATTTCATTTTACTGTTTTTGCTCCTAGGACAGATCCAAGGTGGGGTACACAAACTGCCGGGCGGGTAGTTTGCCGTACCCATAGGGATCTTGGGTGGGGTAACGGCTATTCATCACAACTGTGTAATCTGTCTTTTCTTGCAGGCTCAAAAGAAATACAGATTGCTTGCAAATCCAATAAAGTTTATCTGTGTTCTGGAATGTATATCATTGCGTCAGACGAATGTAAAATATCTATATATATTGTAGCTATTTTAGACGTCACATATGTTTTACACCCGCGCTAGCCCAGTCCACGCTCTGTCGTTAGTTAAGTAACCTAACGGGTGATGACGGGACCCAGTGGCGAATGCAGGTGGCATAAGAGGACGTCATATTTTCGTTGTTTTTCTGCAATGATAGGTTAATGATGGGACGCATTATCTATAATGCAAAGAAAAATAAACCAAAGTTTTAATCGTTGGAACAATTTAAAAGAAACCACTCGGTTAATTTTAAAAACAGATATTTTTAAATGCGGAGTTTTAACCACTCCTTTTAAAAGCTATCAGGTTCCTTCGGTTATATCAAGTTCACTACGTTCACGGTTTCGCCAAAACTATTCGTAGCCCTTGTCCGCAGCACCCGAAGTCCCTGCTTGCGAACCTAAAATTTCATAAATACAACACATAAGCTAAATATCCTATAATGACGGAAAGACAACGAAACGCGACGAAAACGCCCGGAAAATTACACTGCGCGCTTAGCGCATCTATCGCGCACGATACCGGCCAAAACCCTAATTAGGGTCGCTAAACTATAAAACACCAAGTCTGGACCCCGATCGTCCCGATCACGCAACACAACACAAAAATTACGAGGAATACACTGGATATAACCTCGCAACTACCAAACGAACCCTACGTCGGAAAACCCCGAAATCTAGTAAGCAACCTATCGCAATATATCGCACTAGATTCAAGATAACACAAATCTAACAATTACAAATACCTTAAAATAGCTTAACTAAGCTATCTAAACCAATCCTATATTTTTTACACTCGCTAATTATGTTTTAGCAAAAATCTAGTAAGCAATTTTGCTTAATTAAACAAAATGCTTATTAGCAAATTTTAACACTTTCACTAGCTTATTCTTTTCCAAAACACAATTTAACACTTGAATTAAACACTAATCACTTAATCAAAATTTAACCCTAACATGAATTTCTTAAACCAAATATAATGAATTAATCATGATTTAAATGCTAAACTAAGCACTTAACTAGTTAACTAAATTAGCTAGTTAAAGATTAAAGCAATTAATTATGGATTAAGCTAAGAAATTATACCTCCTCAAGAACACCAAAAAGAACTTAGATCCATCACTTTAGCCTCCAAAACTCAAGCTTTGAAGAAGATCCATGAAGGATTAGTGAAGGAAAAAGGTTTAATATTTATATAGGAATTTTTGGATTTATTTTTGGATATCTTTTGTTGTTTTTGAAAGGAAATGAGAGAGAAATGAGCTTGGAATTATTTTGGACAGAAATGGAGGAGTTAGGGTCGGCCAAGGTGAGTGGGGGGTATTTTTGTGAATTTTGGGTGAAGAAATTGCTAGGAAAATGAGTAATAAAAGCTAATAAATGCATTTTGCCACCTTTTCTTTTCTTTTTAAAATAATTCCTTTTGCACTCCAAAAATATCTAGATATTTAAAAAGAAGTTTCTAAAATAATTCTAGTGACAAAATTAATTTATTCACAAAAGAAAAATTTTCCCGATTTACGTGCACAAAACACCGCTTAAAATAATATTTTTTTTCGGGAAAAAATCTATCTGAACCAAAACCTCCCAAATACTCTCAAAGTTCGCGCACAAGCTTTATTTTGGCCAAATTAGGTGTCGGTAAGCTTATACGGTCGTTTGATCGAAATCGGGTTAAAACGGGAAAAACCGACAATTTTGCCCTAAAATGGGAAAATTCGCAAAAATATTTCTAAAACGTTACATTTACCGTACGAGATATAGTTATGAGGATAGATCCGTACTCTAGACTCGAGGATGTCATATTAATTATTGTATCGTACGTGATATTATTGAGGCGAGATGACCGACTACAAGATATATATATATATATATATATATATATATATATATATATATATATATATATATATATATATATCGACTCAGACTTAGGTGGATTCCCTTACCCTTTTGATTGGGCTCGAGTCATACTCATTTTCAAAAGTGGAGAATCGTGAGTATTTTAAATACCAAACTGTATGACTCGTATATTGGGTAGGTATATTTTTCAGTGTTGCTGTTACTACATCACTTTCTGTATATTCATGATGTTTCATCGCATTGCATACTTGTACATATGTTATCTGTAATTATTATGAAACCCTGCTTTCAGGACACCAGCACCATTACCGATGATGCGTATGTTCCACATACACGTACTTACCGGCTCACACACATCATCATCGGTAATTGCCATGTCACGTACACTTTAGAGAATACTATTCATTGACATAGCTTGCTAGTTGCTAGTTGCAATATGTTATAGCATTCATATGCTAGTTTAACTATTGCATTTAATGCATGATATCAGATGCATTCATATATTCATTGGTCATGCAGTATTATGGAGATTTATGCCGATATTCACTGTTTATTGATATCATGATTTTTATGATTTCGGATCCTTCTTGAGATTTCTGGATTTAGAAACCGCATGTGAAAGTTTTATAAACTGATGATTTGTTTTAAAGAGATAAATGTGGTATTCGTTGATATGATGAGTATTGTCCACCAGAATGTTTTCTCGGTTCTGAGATGGTTTTCGAGACCCGATTCGAGGAGTTGGATGAACCGTCCGCGGGTACATGGTGGACCCGGTATGGTACCCAGGGCAAGAAGCTCGAGTTGTAGACGATGAGCCCGGCAGGGGCAGACTGCCTATCGGTGATGTCTGGCGTGACGGATATCCGGAGGATACCGTCCGTGGTCGTGTGATTTGATGATATGGGCCGATCCGGACTGACGGAGCCCGAGACACTGAGATATTGAGATTTGATGTTACGGGCCAGTCCGGATAGCCGGAGCCTGAGATATTGAGATTTATGTTTTGTGTCGATGGTTGACACTGATTTCTCTGTTGATTTCATTGATGATACTCGATTTATGTAAATACTGAAATCTCATTAAATAAAGAAAACAATTGTCTTACTCATGATGTATTCTGTTTCCATTCGTAATGCATTCATACATCATATATCTGATATGTCGTTACATGAGGCACTGACATGAGCATTAGGTATTACACTTATGTATAGCTGTTTACCCTTGCCATTATATTATGCTTCAGGCTTTATTATTTTGAGGATATTACTGATCGTATGACCTAGGATTGCGTCATACATTCGATTTCTATCTGTAGATGTTTTGTTGGATATATATGCCCTAGAGGCCTTCATTGTATAGGATACTGGGATATGTATGTACATAACAGTCTTGCATAATATAATAGTTCGCTATTTGGTTTGTCTTTATCTTAACATTTGATATATTTTGGGTAGTATTCATATATATATATATATATATACATGTTGATAAAGCCCTTAGGATGTTTTGCCTGACTACCGGCGTTGTGATGGCAGTCATACTAGTGGGAGCTGGATAGTCAATAGGCACATCCTTAGATGTCCTTGGTCGCAGGAGTATCGAGACTGGGCATCGATACTCCAGAGTAGACTGGTGTATACATATCTAGACCCTGAGGAGGGGCGATGGATTGGTCCCACAGCCATTGGTGGAGTGCACCTAAGATTGTATACAGATGCTCACTGGGTGTGAGTACACCGGACAGGACTCGCCGAGAACTGACTGGATGGTATTTATACCTAACGTCAGATAGCAGTTCTCAGGTGACATGTGTGCAGATAGTCCGTTGACTTAAAGTCGTCATTTGCCTCGTGTGAGTTCCCACTGTGCTTTGATTACTACCCTACCACGGTTCAAAGGAGTCGTGCAAACAGGTTTTAGTTGGGCACAATCCCGAGCCACGTGGAGGCAGTGAGTGACTGTTAGGGATTCGTCTCTCCCGGTATAGGGAGTTGATATCGCACAGTGATCGGTTGGTCATTACCATAAGTCCCTTGCTAGGGCTAATTGAGAATTACTGATAGATTGATCAGTAGATTCTCGGATGGTGATAGAGCCATACCGACACGACTTGTACGGTTATTAGGGGTCTGACGTTTACCACCTCCCTAGACCATACATGCGATACTCTTAGACGAACAGACCGGACTGCACGAATATTGTCACGCACAGACTCAGTAGGAGTTCGGATGGGTATCCTCACCGGCCTTCTTATCGACATCTACCTGGGGACCGTTACGTACAGCTAGTGCCGCTTGCGGTCTGTGGTTAAACCCACTGCCAGCGTAGTAGTCGAGTCTTTAGAGTCCCACACAGAGTTTTCCCAACTCCAGGCGAAATGATATAGAGGTCGTACGGTTTTACGACAAGGGTTCGGACGAATACGTGTTTAAACGCACGTACGACATTCGGACAGTTTTTACTAGACGGCTTTGGTTTAAGTCAGATTCTAGTATCAGGTTATTGGATTTATACAGTCTAAAGTTTTTCCGTGTTTTCACGGATGCGAGGGGCGTTCTCGTAATTTTCCGAGAAGCTTCTATAAGGAGGGTGACTAAGGAGGTTAAGATGGCATTTTCATTTATTGCAAATTGTGACTCATTAGTGTGATTCACTATATCATTAATGCATCATTTATTGCTTAATGACTCACATAGTGAGTCACTCTTATTGAATTAATGAAACATGGTGAATAATCATTTATATTCATTTATTTGATAATTCATTATGTTTTCATATATTCAAGTGAGAAGCTTTTCATTCTCATTATCATCTCCACATTCTCTCTCCTCAAGTGCACTCCTTCTTCAAACCCTAATCCTACCACTCATGAGTTGAGACCAAGGATTAGGATAGACTTAACACTCCATAACCTAACTCTACATCATCTTAGTCACTTTGGTAAGCAACTAGAGAAACTAAGTTACCTCAAGTCTTGAGGTGTAGCTTGGATTAGGGAACTCGGGTGGATCATCTATTACAGAAAGGAGGCCGATGTTAGTTATATGTATGCCCTAGGGGCCATTACTATACATAGGATGTATATTATAGTGGATGCTTGGACATATATAGGGATGACTTTCTTGCTCGATATGATAGTATGCTATCTGGTTACTCTTTAGCTTAACGTGTACACTAATTGTCTCTCTGTTACATGTTGGTAAAGACCTTAGGATGTGTACTTGACTACCTGGACTATGATGCGGATCATACTAGTGGGGACATGGTAGTCCATAAGTACATCCTTCTAGGTCCCTAGTCGTGGGTGTATCGATACTGGGCATTGATATACCAGAGTAGATTAGCGTGTACCTTCTCGACTCATATAGATGGGCGATGGATGATCCCATATCCATTGGTGTTTGACATCAGAGATGATATACGGGTGCTCAGTGTAGACTGGGTACACTGGACGGACTCGCCGAGAACTCCCAGATGGTATTATACCTCACGTCAGATGGCAGTTCTCTGGTGACACTGGTACAGGTTAGTATGTAGACCCGAGATCGTCATAGAGTCTTGTGTGATTCCCACTGTGCTTTGATTTCCATCATACCACGTCCAAGAGGGCGTGCAAAAAGGTGGCTTTTGGGTACAGTCCCAAATCACATGGAGGCAATAAGCGATAGGAGGGGTTTCGTCTCTCCCGGTATAGGGAGTTGATGTTGCGCTGTGCTCGATTGGCTATAACAGGAAGTCCTTGGCCAAGGCTGTTTTAGGGATTTTCTGGTAAGTGTTACCAGTAGTTTCTCGACCCGTTATGAGCCTCATATCTACACGACTTATCGAGTTATTGGGGTCTGACGTTTACCACCCCTAGACGAGATATGCGACATATCAGACGAAGAGACCGGACTGTACGGTAGTGTTACTAATTGGATTCGCAGGAGTGTGAGAAGGCTTGCTTGTTGATCTTCTGATCACTCAATACCCGGGTGGCCGTTACGTTTAGCAGACCGCTTGCCGCTTGTGGGTGTTTGATATGATCATCACCTACTACCGGCGTATTGACGAGTCTTTAGAGTCATACACAGGGGTTTCCTGGCTCAAGCGAAACGAAATAGGAGCGCAAATGAGATATGTGCGGGACCGAGAATAATACTAGTATGTGATACTGTATTCTATTCTCGCGATTTGTGACATTGATCGGTTGTATGCGATATAGCCGGGTTATTGGATCAAGTGTTGATTCGATAAGTTGTTACTATTCATATTAGTCGGTTATATGCAATATGACAGGATCGTTAAATCAAGGGTTGATTTAATAATTTAATGTATAATTATATATTTGATATATTACTTTACATTAACTAGTATTAGTTCACTTAAGATTGATATTCTCACTTGATTGTGCACATTGTTTATATGTGATATATGCAAGTGTACATGTTTGTATCATGTTTGATGATACAAACAAGTTGTGTCTATGAGACTTTTACCAAATCAAGGTTAAATTAGGGTTTACTATTTTCCTAACAAATAACAAAAGAGTGAGACTTTGGTCAAAGTTATCAAGCTTTATGAAGCTTGAAGAAACTTTGACAAAGTCAAATCTTTTGTCATTTCCTTAGGATATTAGTTAACCCAACCCTTAACCTAATGCTTTGGTTAATTCTCTACATGAGTTAAGCATGAGAGCTTAACTCAACCATGGTGCCATAATTAAAAGGATAAGTTTCATTTTATTCTATTATTCTTTTCTTCTTCTTCTTCTTCTTCATCAAGCTCCACAAAAGCTCGCTAGCTCCAATGGTGCCTTAAGAAAAAGAGTGAGAAATCCAATTCTAAAGTGAACCCACTTCCTATTTCTTCATCCTCTACTACTTGCAATGTAGTATAGGGTGTTCTCTTCACAAAGTTTATGACCAAGTGAAGGAATAGCTTGAGTTTGAGTCTCCCCGACGTAGATCATTTTCGGCCTCGAAGTCAACGACCTAGCCCGCTCATTTCTCCGAAGAAACCAACGCTAGGGTTCGGGATCCCGATGATCACAGCGAAGGGATGTCAACACGGAGCTATTGAAGTGAAGGACCGGATCTACAAAGGTTGTGATCCCTTTCACTTACTAGTAAAGTAGTTTACTAGCTTTTCGTTTCGCCTAATCTCTAGTTAACGATCTTGTATAGAGTTGTTAGGCACATAAAAATTTGAATTTGGCATGGTAGATGCCTTGTGGAACCCCTTGAGTGTGCCTAGTAACCCTACAGTGGTATCAGAGCCTAGCTAGAGGATTAGGCGATGTGTTAACGAAGTTAAAACTCCGAACGAACACGACAAAATAAAACCCTCTCTATACATTTTTTAAAATCTGGGATTTTTATGAATTAAAAATGCCTAAAAAAATCAGCAGGCAATTATAAGAAACACTGTGCAAAACGACACTGTTTGGCGCCAAAGGCGCCGCGGTACCGCGGCACGAGCATGGCTCGTGCGGCGGTTCTGCTGCCATAATGTGACGTCACCCTCCTAAATTTGTACAGCAATGTTTCTTTTTAATTCCCTGATATTTTATGGGTATTTTTATCTGACTCAAGTGTTGAGTGTTTTGGGGTTTATTTTGTAGTCGTTGTTTCGATCGGAATATTTAATTTCGTTGGGTTTTCCGGATATTTAGAAACTGTTAAAAAGTTCGATCCGACATCAATAACTCACTTTTTCCCCGACCCGGAAAATTTCCAAGTGTTGGATTTTTCCGTTGTTTGAGAACGTCTAAATCATGCAAGTTACGCAATGGACCCTCTAGAAGACAACAAACCTTAACTCGATTATGTGACCGTCTTGAACTGCCCTTTGAACCTTAGGGTTTGGGGCAGTACGGCGTGCCACATGTGAAGCGTTGGCTTGACCCTTCTACGGCTGGACCGTTGGTACTGTGGTATGTGATGGATGTTTTTAAACCCCCCTCAAGTGTTGAGAACCATTAGGGAAAACTTGGGTGTTTGATCATTCGATCGGAAAGTTTAACATTCTCTATTTATCTGGAATGTGATACAATATTTGGAATCCACAAGTAGTAATGAGATAACTGATTTGAATGTTATAAATCTAGCACTTTAGTCTGACTTGATCGGTTGCCACGGAATTTTGATGTGATCAAAAGTCCATCGCAATCACGTTGCGTATGCGCATACTCGCCGGGTAAACATAACAGATAGCCACGCCCCATAGACCCGACCAAGTGACTGTAGGAGAACCCCGTCGCCGAAAGCATCCGTTCGGGTGCTCGCGACAGCGGTGCTCCGCCTTAGTGCACTTCGTCGACGGTATGGGGGGTGCGGCCGTCTACTAAAGTTTGCGACGAGCATTCGTACCGGATGTCGGGAATCTTGTTGAATTGCCCGACTTGATATTGAAAAGAGTTTTCGATATAGAGACTAAAATGCGGGGTTTATAACTGTTAGGCATGCGATGTCTAAGGAGGTTGCGGATTCCAACTGTTGTAGTTTTACACTTTCTTTTCTGCGACCGTAAGTGTAATATGTGATATCACCAGTTTCGTTGCTATATGTCAACGACAATTGGGATGCGCACATTTACTTACGTTGATGACATGTGATGTTATGTATTGTTGGATATGTTATATTGGATCGTCGCGTTTTGAATAGCCAGGGGTTTTATGTGAGATGAGCTTTTTTATTTTCATTCATGTAAAATTTGTTGTATGTAATATTCTTTTATTGGGGCACTTCCGGGTTGAGGTTGATGTCACCATTTGTATATTATTTATTTTTCCGCACTAGGATAGACCCAAGGAGGAGAGCACAAGTAACCGGGTTCTAGAGTCCAGTGGGAGACCAACTCGAGGAGTCGAGTCCGGGTCTCCTAACTCTAGAATTGGTAGCGTTGCTTGCCGCTCTCGTAGGGGTCTAGGGGTGTGGGTTTGGCTATTCATCGCGACCATGGAATCCGTGTTTTTATACAGGCTCGTATTGAAAACACGGACGTCCTAGTATATCCAATATTTCATTTGTTTCTTCTGCTGCGATATCTGTGATGTGATCATTTGATATGTGATGATAGATACTGTATATGATATATATGATATATTATATAGACGTTACTTATGTTTTACACCCGCGCTTGCCCTGCCCCGCTCTGCCGTTAGTTACCTAACCTAACGGTGCACGAGAGGATATCGAGGCGAATGCGGATGGCATAAGTGTACGTCGTATTTATCTGTGATGTTTAGGTGATTTAAATGATGGGACTTCATTAATATGATTAATGAAATAAAAGAAATCTAAAAGATGTTGTGGAATCGAATTTTCAAAAACAGGTAGCTACAGTTCTTGCTATGCATCGTGGTGTTCCTTGTAGAACATCCTGCACCTTATTCGATAAGGAAAGGGCCGAGATCCATTCACCAGGAGTGACCCCTTTAGCAATGACTGGCAGATGCTACAACCCTCGGTTTGTCTTTTGAATGCTCCAATAGTTCTTGCTTTGCACAGCGGTATATATGATATATCCTGCACCTTATTCGATGAGGAAAGGGCCGACGATCCCTTCACCGGGAGTGACCCTTTTAGCAAAACTAGAAAAGCCTAAAAAACACTCCATTTTAAAATCATTTGATTCTACAACGATATCAAGTTCATTACGCAATAGGTTTTCAGAAAACCTGTCGTAGCCCTCCGTCATTTCAGATAAGTCCAGCTTAGTATTCGTGCTGCGTTTGTTGACCTTATCAAGGCGCAGTGTGTGGTAGCTGACCAGTATTTATCTGCTTATGCATATGATACAGATTGTTTTAGGGTAGTCGTACGGCCTTGTTGACCTTGTCAAGGGTCGTGCGGGTGGGTTTGATTCAATCAAGAAATGACGGGTAGAACTTGACTTACGTTCTATGGTTTGTTGACCTTGTCAAGATCATAGATCGTTCGGGGCAAAATTATCGGGAATTTCAAGTGTTGAAATTTGCAATGAGATTGCATACCTTCTATGAGATAGTTGGATCCCGATACCCACTGCGAGTAATTGTTACTCCTGGGAAAGTTTTACACATTACAATTAGCCGATCAAGTAGGTGTCTAGAAAGGTGTCAACGGGGTTACGCCTCTGGGAAAACGAGGTTTACTTTAATTAGGTCCGTGTGAAAGCACGTGTAACCTCTCTCAAAGTACCGACACTTGCCTGGCTGAAAGATTGGCGAACTTGTAGCATGTAATTAATCCCGGCTAGTCTTTCCTTTTAAGGTTTGAAGGAAGATTTGATAAAAACAGTGGGAGCCATCCTGATTAGATAAAATAATAACCAATCTGATCTTGCAAGAGCGCACGCAGAGTGTTTTCTTCTCTCTCTCTCCAGGTAGCGACCATGTCACGCCTTAATCAAGATAATAAAACGGATGTATTGACCGAACCCGCTTGTTATACTGAGGTGGGGAACGTTGGTCCCCATCCAACTTATAAATGTTATAAGACAGAGCAGGATTTAGGGGATTACCAGAATTCCCATGCCACCCAAACGAAGAAAGTGCATGTTGATGCATCATCTTCGGGTGTATTCATTACCGAGAACTATTTCTCAGTGTCCTTTACGTCCTGGGTATTTGATACCGGATCAGGATCCCACATATGTTATATATTACATGGGCTACAGAAAGGTAGAGAACTGAGAATGGGTGATAAGTTTCATGAGGCAGAAAACGGTGGAAGTGTTGCAGCCAAGTCTGTTGGTCACTGTCACCCTGTATTACCAGAATACATTGATTCTGAACAAATGTTATTAGATACCGAACCTGATATACAAAATCATATCAGTCTCTTTATTTAGATAAAGAAGGATATAATTTTGTATTGTTGGATAATGTTTTGAACATTTCCTAAATCAAGAGTGGATCGGTTCAGGCACATTATCTAAAAGCATTAACGTTTTAAATCAAACTAAAGTTCTTAGTATACAGAACACATACAAGTGGAAGAGTTCAGAAATGAACGAATCCTTCTTGAGGCATTATAGACTAGGTCATATCAATGGGACCCGACTAGCTAAGTTACATTAAGATGCATTTTTAAATCAGTTTAAATTTACATCTTGTGAAACTTGCCAGTCATGTCACAAAGATAAGATGACCATAGCTCTGTTTAATGGAAACAGAGAAAGAGTTAATGAACTCTTGGGATGATACATGATGATGTATGAAGGTCCCCTGTCTACAAATGCCAAGACCGGTTCTTTGTACTTCATTAAATTCTCTGATGATCTCTCGAGATTCAGACATATGTTCCTGTTGAAACACAAGTCCGAAGCTTTTGAGATATTCACAGAATATAATTAAGAAGTAGAGAACCAACAACGGGTATAAGTATTATGTCCTTTGATGAGATCAAGGAGGAGAATACTTGAGCACGGAATTCATGGATTAGTCTAAAGGAGAATGAGATTCTCTCTCAGCATTACTCCTCCGGATACACCACACCACCTCGGTGTATCGGGGTGGAGCAATCACACCTTATTAGATGTGGTGTGCTCTATGATGAGTACTACTGAGTTTCCTATTTCCTTTTAGGGAGTTATGCACTTATGAAGTTGCATACCTATTGAATAGGGTTCCGATCAAATCAGTTGCCTACCACTTCATATGTGATATGGAAAGGGAAGAGCCCATATCTTAAGTTTGTTAAGGTTTGGGGTTGTCCGGCCTATGTCTGAAAAGCAAATTCCGGACAAGCTCGAGGCAAAGTCAGATCTTTGGAAGTTTGTTGGATATCCCAAGCATACGCAAGGGAATATCTTCTACCTAACCGAGGAACAAAACTGTTTTTTTTCTCAGAATGCCACCTTTATGAAAGGGAATTTCTTGTGAAGAAATTATTGGTCATGAGGTAGAACTGGAAATAGTTCCATCTATACAAACTGCAGCTGATGATTTGGTAGAACTAAAGGATTCAATAGCAACCAACGAACCTCAGCCTCTCCGCCGATCTAGTAGGTTTCCTCACCCACCTGAGAGATACTCTGGTTTCTCTATGACAGTGGGAGCGAGGATTGCATCATGGGATGATGACCTAACTAGTTTCGAGCTGGCCATCAGGAGTGGGACTCTGTAAGAATGGCTGGATGTTTATCGATCTGAGATGGAATCCTTTTACACCAACAAAGTATGGACTTTGGTTGCTTTATCTGAAGGGTTAAATCCCCATCAGGAGCAAGTAAATCTTGAGAAGATTACTTGGTGTACATGGAAAAGTTGAGACTTTCAAAGCTAGACTTGTTAAAGGTTTGCATCATTGACCAGGTGTGGATTGTGATGAAACCTTTTCTAAGTACCTATGCTTAAGTCCATCCAGATCCTACTTGCCACGGCTACATACCATGACTACGATATCTGGCGGTAGGGTGTCATGACTGCTTTTCTAAATAAAGATTTAGAAGAGAGAGTCTATAAGTACACAGTCAGAGGGCTTCGAAGACAGTGGGAGCAGCGGAAAAGTGTGCAACATGTTTTATGTGATAAAGTAGGCATCGCGGAGTTGGAACATCTGTTTTTATGTGGTAGTCAAAGAGTTTGACTTCATCAAAATGGTAAATGAACCTTGTATATACAAAAAGGTAGTAGGGAGTATGGTGGTGATCCTCGTAGAGTACGTGTATGACATACTCATGATAGGGATGGAGTTTCCTATGCTACGCTCGGTCAATCTCCGCTTATCACAATGATTCTCCATATAGGATCAAAGTGATACCTCCTAAATCCTAGGTTTTAGATCTATGAGATAGATCTAATTGGATGTTAGGATACTCACTAGTTGTAGTGAGATGGTATCAATCGATCCTGGGGAGAATAACAGGAAAGGTTCCAGGGTGATATAGACGACTGCATGTTAGTCACAGGCATTGTCTTTACCCTCAGTGCAGGGACGGTATGTTGGAAGAGTTCCAAGCTAGATACCGTGGCATACTAGACGATAAAGGCTGGATACATCGCTACCAAAGATGCTACCAAAAAGGCAGTGATTGGTAGAGTTTTTGCGTGTTCAAGTTTAGTTAATTACCGCAATCAAAACGGTTTCTCTTGTAGCTAGCCGGTTGAGTACGGGTCGTCCGCAGGGAGATGGGAATTTTTTTCTATGTGCTTTAACGAGTTAAGTCCAATTTTCCAGATTTGTTTGTGATTAACAAAGTGTTAAAATGATATGTAAAGAGAGCTTGTTAGGGTTAGGATTAGGTTAGTTTGAGTTAGGAGTCGCTCACTTCTTTCGTTGCCACTCTTAATATCGGTGTTACGGTAATCGGCAACAACGAGGATTAGCACGACTAGGAAGGAACTTGTGAGTATAAGCTAGGCTTTCCAACGCTTAAGTTCTTCCTATTGGTGCTTGTCCGTCCGTTCTTGGCTCTTAGCCATAACCTCTGGTTAATTCAACCACAACCGGTCTCAATACGGAATCACCGCTATCATGTAGGATAGGGTGCCGTAGGGAGCGGATTGTGGTTCAATTAACGGGAGTCGATTTAAGATGTTGTGCAAGGAAAGAGTGAGAGAGATTTCCTTCTCTCAAACTTCCCTTATCCTACCCTAACAAGTATGGAAATTACTCACCCATTACAAGAAGAACGAAAAATAAAACAAAGGAGGAAAATAGAAAGGAAGAGATTAGAAGATAACAACTAGCTATTTGCGACCTCACCTTGGCAAGGATCAAGCGTAAGCATCATGGTTGCTTAAGGAAAAGAGAAAAGAAAGAAACAACAATAAATAACAACAACTAAATTATCAATTAAAGATTACAAGCAATTAACATAACAAGAGCAAGACAAGTATAATAACAAAAAGAACTTCTTTATTCATCATTCTTCACTCACAAAAGCTCACTACAAGTTTTTCAATGGAGAAGAGATGAGAAGAGGAAGAAGAACAATAAGTATTCTAAAAGCTAAAAAATACAAGATTAAGCACCCTTGGCTTTGGCAAGTTCTGGACTATTTATAGGCAGGGAGATGAGAACCTTGGGCTAAATTCTGCCCCTTCATGAAAAGACCCATATACCCCTGAAGTATGGCCAACTGACACGCCAGCATGGCCGCGGATCCGCGGCCTAGACCCCCTATTGGCCGCGGATCCGCGGCCGTACAGGGGAGTTGGGCCCTCGTGTTTTGTGGTTTTTCCTGGTTTTATTTGTACTTCAGTATGGTATGTGATTTTTCTCAGAAGCTCTTCACAATATTTCCAGAATTTCTGTTGAACAAAAAGGTGATGAATGTGGATCTTTTTGTCATGATTTCCTTGAGCTCCGCGTAGATTTCTTGGATCTTGTGTTGCCATTGAGCCTTGTGCATGAAAATGACCTTGATTTGCCATTTTGTCTCTTAAACTGGTGTGTGGCAACATACGGATAGAGAGCGGAGACCCGTGTTTTATTTATGGTTGGCAGGAACCCGGATTTTGTCGTGCTTTTCCATGAATTTCACCGTTTAGAGCCGAGAACCTGTATCCTGCAATTGACTAGCAAACACGGCTCAAGAGTACCTACCGATAAGCAATATGATAAAAATTGGGCGGTATAAAAATGCAAAAATCTGATATGAACAAATACCCCTAAACTTATCATTTGCTAGTCCCGAGCAAAGCCAATTTATTCACAAAAAATTTCCTAACCTCACTTTCGCAAGGAACGCGATTGCACTGAGCATGTGCAACAAGCCGTTAAACCTCTAAGTGTCCCTAGTAGGAGGAGTGTTGTCTCCTGACGGTTTTCAGCGGATACTACCCACAAAATCCGGTCAAGCTAGTTTTGCAAAATAACTATGATTCAAACCCTAAAGTTTTGTTTCAGAAAATAACAATTCTATGATCCTAAGTCTAGACTATCGAACCTTTATTTTTCACATCTCGCTTCTTATTTAACTTAAGATTTTATATGTCTTTACGTGCAGTGCAAATAATGTCATTAAGTTCCAGAAGGGTCGAATAAAGTCATCATGTCAAACATTAAAGCCTAGATAAAAATTTTGAAAGGATCACATAAGTTTTATAAAGAGTTAAGCATTTTTCAAGTTTCGTTTTCCAATAAAGTTTCAACTTCAGAATTTCTATCTTCCTTAACAGGAAACTAGGTCTTATTTTTCACTCCACCTTTTTCTTGTTTTCATTTCATACACACCTCTGTGAACGTGCAATAGTCTTTATCATAGAATATAACCTTCATATCTCCGCTAGAAATATTTTTTATAAAAGCTTGTCTTTTGACAAGATTATTCTTACAAAAAGAACCGTTAGGAATTTTAACTCGGAGAGAAAACTTGCTTGACTTTGTTTTAATCTGGACTTTCTAGGCTTCTTAGCGAGCTTTGGGCCAATGCACCCAAACCAGTTGGCTTTAGGGCATCAGGTGTAGAAACACCCCAGCGGACTTAATTACTCAAGTTACCTAGGTCCAAAAACAAAAGACAGTTTGGCGTGAAAATCATGATGATTCAATACGAACGGAGATATAACTGGTAGTTCAATTAATTTTTTTGGATAAAAGACGTGTCTAGTGGGTTCGGTGTGTAATCATTCCAATCAAGTTCCAGATGGGTTATTTTTCAGACTTAGTTCCAATTAAGGCATCAATAACATTCCTTCATATTCACTTCACTTCATAAACTATTCTTGATATTACTTATTTCAGAACAAACCTATTTGATCCTCAGAAAATCATTTATCCATTTAAAAGTTTTTAAACATAAAAGACTTGTCATCTAATTCCCAAAACTCATGACACGTGTAGTGTGATGTAAAGACGTATATCAGCTATAGTTAACTTCAAAGGAGAGTTATCTTTCAGGTTTTCAAAATCTAAACATAAGATTTAGTTATTCTTATTTTATCAAACAAAACCGTCGAAATGTTGAATCAGAGTTCTCCCACTAGCTAACTTGACAGAAAAGTTTTTATCTTTTTAGAAAATTTTCTGATTTTTATGGATTTTAATATGAAGATGCAAAATATACATATGAATGCGAAGGTTAGAAATGCGTACCGAGCGTACCCCCAAACTTAAACTGGACAGTGTCCTCACTGTCATTGCATGAAGAGATCATTTGAAGGGTCAAAAATGTCGGTTAGATATACACAAATTTTTTTATGTTTTTAAAGAGTAAAAATGGAAAAGAATATCCACAAATAAATACAAAATGGTATATACATACCCCCAAACTTATTTGGAATAGTGTCCACTGTTCGTGGCTGGATAACCGAAGTTTGGTTGTAGGCAGAGGAAGATTATGCAGGGTAAACCGGCTCCTGTAAGACCAGGAGCTCCTCTGTTGGTTCGGCGCTAAGGTACGGTTTTAGTCGGTGTCCGTTCACTTTGAAAAATGAACCGTCCTTTGGATTCTCCAAATCCACAGCGCCCTGCGGATACACATTCCGCACAAAATACGGCCCTTTCCAGCGAGATCTGAGCTTTCCTGGATGGAAGTGTAGCCGGGTGTCGTAAAGCAGTACCTGTTGACCAGGTACGAAAGTTTTACGCAAAAGGTGTTTATCGTGAAACACCTTCGTTCGATTCTTAACGACAACCGCGTTATCGTAAGCCTCATCCCTAAGCTCGCTCAATTCGTTCAACTGCAGCTTCCGATGGCTGCCCGCATCTTCGAGAGACAGATTCAGCTCCTTTATCGTCCAAAATGCGCGATGCTCTATTTCGACAGGGAGGTGGCAAGCTTTTCCGTACACAAGCCGATAGGGAGACATGCCAAGATCGGTCTTATAAGCGGTTCGAAATACCTAAAGGGCATCAGTGAGTTTCAGCGACCAATCTTTTCGGTTCATGGAAACCGTCTTCTCCAGTATCTGCTTGAGTTGCCGATTTGAAACTTCGGCCTGCCCACAGGTTTGGGGGTGGTAAGGCGTGGATAGCTTATGATTAATGGAATATTTCCTCATCAAGGCCTCGAAAGTCTTATTACAGAAATGAGTTCCATTGTCGCTAATGATCGCTCGGGGGTGCCCGAAACGGGAGAAAATGTTTTCTTTAAGAAACCTAACGACAACCTTGTTGTCGTTAGTCCGGCTGGGCATAGCCTCGACCCACTTAGAGACATAATCAACAACGAGAAGGATGTACAAGTTCCCGAAAGAGCTGGGAAACGGCCCCATGAAATCTATCCCCCAAACATCGAAAATCTCCACAACCAAGATTGGCTGGAGCGGCATCTCGTTCCTCCGGAATATCCGGCCCAAGTGTTGGCACCGGGAGCAAGTCTTGCAATAGTCATGAGCGTCTTTGAAGAGTTGTGGCCAGTAGAAACCACATTGCAAGATCTTCTCAGCTGTCTTTCTGGGGCAAAAATTCCTGCCACATGCATGATCGTGGCAAAATGACAGCACGCTCTTGCATTTCTCGTCAGGGACACACCGACGAATAATCTGGTCGGGACAGTACTTGAACAGATAGGGTTCGTCCTAGTAAAAGTGTATTACTTGGGATAAGAATCGAAGTCTGTCCTGACTTGACCATTCAGTCGGTAGTAACCCAGTGGCCAAATAGTTCACAATATCTGCGAACCAGGGTTCGCAAGATATTGTCAAGAGCTGTTCATCCGGGAAAACGTCATTGATCGGCATTTGAAGCGACGATGAAGAAGGAAGTCGTGAGAGATGGTTGGAAACTACGTTTTCACATCCTCGTTTGTCCTTAATGACAAGGTCAAACTCTTGAAGCAAGAGGATCCAACGTATTAGCCGAGATTTTGCATCTTTCTTCGCAAAAAGATGGCGCAGAGCAGAATGGTCTGTGTAGACAATGACTGGAGAGGCGATGAGGTAGGGCCTGAACTTTTCTAAAGCAAATACAATAGCCAAGAATTCCTTCTCAGTTGTTGTATAATTTAGTTGGGCGTCGTTCAGGGTTCGGCTCGCATAATAGATTACGTGCGGCATCTTGTTGATTTGTTGTCCAAGGACAGCACCAATGGCAAAGTCGGATGCATCGCACATAATCTCAAATGGGTGCGTCCAGTCAGGTGAAGAAAGAACGGGAGCAGAAGTGAGTGAGCTTTTCAATGACTCGAACGCAGTCACACAGCTCGAGTTGAAGTTAAATGGCGTGTCCTTGGCCAGTAGAAGAGTCAAGGGCCTAGCAATCTTGCTAAAGTCCTTGATGAACCGTCTATAGAAACCGGCATGGCCAAAGAAGGCTCGGATGTCTCGGACGCATCTGGAAGGAGGGAGATTGGAAATGACCTCAATCTTCGCTTTGTCAACCTCTATGCCATTTGTTGGAGATAGTGCCCTCAGAGTCAATTATTGGATCACAGGCACTGATTGCAATGATTGAGGGAGGACCTATCCCGGTAGGACAGTCTTACTCGAGATGATAGTATGCTATCTGGTTTATCTTTATCATCGTGTACTGCTTTAGGTGACCTGACATGTCGCTATTACACGTTGATAGAGCCCCTAGGATTCTTGCTTGGCTACCAGCAGTATGGTGGCGATCATATACGTGGGAGCTGGTAGTCTATAAGCACATCCTTAAAAGGTCCCTAGTCGTAGGAGTTTCGAGACAGGGCATCGATACTCCATTAGTAGACTAGTGTATACAGTCGAGACCCCGACGAGGGGCGGTGGCCGGTCTCACAAGCCACTGGTGTCAGTTGGTTCACCTAAGATGTATACAGGTGCTCATTGGGTTATGAGTACACCGGACAGGACTCGCTGGGAATCTGCTAGTTGGTCTTATACCAGACGTCAGATAGCAGTTCCCTGGTCACATGTGTACAGGTTAGTTCATTGACCTGGGGATCGTCATTTGTATCGTGTGAGTTCCCACTGTACTTTGATTACTACCCTACCACGGCTCAAAGGAGTCGTGCAAACAGGTTTTAGTTGGGTACAGTCCCGAGCCACATGGAGGCCGTGAGCGGATCTTCAGGGGTTCGTCTCTCCCGGTATTGGGGGTGAGGTCGCGCTGTGTCTAGGAGAGCCATTACGCAAATCCCTCGGCCGAGGCAGGAGATTTACTGGTAGGTATTCCAGTAGTATCTCAGGGCGTTCTGGGGTACACTCCGACACGACTTGTACCGCTTTTGGGGGTCTGACTTTTACCAACCCCTTAGGCCCGACATGCGATGCTCATAGACGAACGGACCGGACTGTACGGATATTATCACTGACAGGCTCAGTAGGGTGTCAGGATGAGTTTGCTCATCGACGTCCCTTTTGGTCAATAGCTGGTGGCCCGTCACGTATTGGCTGATACCTCTGACGTGCTAGTGGTTAAATCCACAGCCATAGTATTGACGAGTCTTTAGAGTCCACCACACTTACAGTTACTCAAGCTTTCGGGCGAAACGCTGTAGAGGCCGTATGGAGATATGGCAGGGTCCGATCAGATACGTGCGGTATTGCACGGATCAGGATCGGACAGTTTTGTACTAGTGGCCGTATAGTTATATGGCAGGGTTCGATCTGATACGTGCGGTATTGCACGAATCAGGATCGGACGGATATTACTAGCCGGCTTTGGCTTAAGCCGGTCCTAGTCTAGTACAGTGTAGATTTTGTCTCATTGCATTTGTATCCGGACGGAATACAGATGCGGGTGTGTATGCACAGTATAGGGGTTTTCCTGTAATTTATTACGGGACCAGTTTTCTGGAGTTGCCAGTTTGTATTCCGTTCCGGCCGGTTTTTCTTTGTTCTTTCCCGGCCGGACTTTTCTGATGGAGGGGGGTAATTTGCAGTTTTGCAAATTACATTTGGTGGAGGTTTTATTTGTAAGATGATTTATTATGATAACCTTTTTAGATACCTTTCATTTCATGCTTTATTGTGATAAGAAGTGGATTAGAGTTGATGTGATTTTGTGATGATTATGTCTTGATGTGGTCACCACTTGCTTTACCCTACACTCACCTCCCTTCATGCTTCATATTACCTCCTCCACCATTCTCATTTAGATGATAAGTTTTTCATTAGAAAAGAGAGAAGAAGAAAAAGAAAGAGAGAAGAAGAAGGAGAGAGTTCTTCATTCTTGAGTGTTTCATCTTCTTGATCTCATTCATGCTAGAAAAATGCAAGCACCATTTTTCTTATCTCATTTCCTCCATCAAGGCAACCAAAACCCAAGTGAGACACTACACTACACATTCTACAGCATATCTTGAGCATGTCGAGTTGCCGGCTTCATGCCCGAGTTGCCTCGGTATTGAGGCGGGAGCCCGTAAAAGACGCAGGCGATGTGGTGCCCTTTCCGGCGAGGAGGCGACGATATGGAGACTACACTTTCCGCGGGAGATCGGGACGATGACGAGAAGACTTGAGGACTCGGATCACTCGGTATACTTCTCACCCTATCTCTTGATTGCTAGCATTAGGTTAATGGTTACGATCCGGGTTTTCATTGTCCGCGGTAGCGCCGGTTTCCGAGTAAGGAAAATTTTTGATTCCGCATTTTGGCCTCGAGTACGAGGCCAGGGCGCTGCCGTGGCGCAACATGGTATCAGAGCCACGCCATTAACCTTACCTAGCTTCGTTTGATGTGTTTGCGTTTCCGATCGACCAAAATTTCCAAAAACCGTATTTTCTAGCACAATCAGTTTCTGTCGAAATTTTTTGGAGTCTAAAAATTTTTCAGGTGGTCTCAGAATGATGTGCAGGGAGTTCTAAGAATACTGCAAAAATTTGGTAATGCGATCACTCCGTACGACCGCGGAAGCGCGGCCATAACCCCCTTTTGGCCGCGCTTCCGCGGTCGTACGGAGTGATCACATTACCAAATTTTTGCAGTATTCTTAGAACTCCCTGCACATCATTCTGAGACCACCTGAAAACTTCCGCCGCAGTAGTGTGGGTTCGTATGATTAATTTTTTGCAGTGGGCTTATGGGCTGTAATTAAGGGTTTTGGAATATTAAAATTGGGCCCAGGTTTTCTGTGAGTGCTACAGTTTTGATTGGGGGCCCACTTGTTAATTTTTGGTCAATCGGAAAATTTTAAACACATTATTTCACAGTATTTACATTATATCTGCGACCGTGAATGTCACTCGATCGGTAAATCCGGTCTAACTGCTATAGCCCGGTTAGAAGGATTTGCGAACGTGACTTTCACGTTGATGTTCTATGTTTATGCTGTGATGTTGCGGATCGGTCGTGGGGGATAGCCTGGATGCAATGCTAGTACAATTTTGTTGTATTATGTACATTTGATATTGCGGGGCGAGCGTCCGACATGTGGACTGCCATCACTGCCTATTTGTATTATTCTTTTGGGGCACGACGTGGTTGCGGTCGATGTACCCGGTGTTTGTATATTTTACTTTCTGTACTAGGATTACCCCGCGGAGGGGTGCACGGATAGCCGGGTTCTAGAGGGCAACGGGCCCGCATCTCATGGCATTGAGACGGAGGGGGCTTCACTCTAGGATTGGCGGGCTATTCGCCGCACTCGTAGGGGGTACAGGTTGACCCAGGAGGGGTGCCCAAGTTACCGGATTCCGTGAAGTGCTGGGTGGTCCATTCACGGTGCTGGAGGGGGCTGCCTCGCTTCAGGTTTTGGCGGGTAACTTGCCGCGCCCGTAGGGGTCTAGGATTTCATTGCACAGGCTATCCACACGACCAGGGGAGCGTCGGGTTTGAGCAGCGGCTCTGTGAAACCCGGGGTTTCCAGATATCTGTATTGTTCTGTGATGCTGTACATTTCTGTGATGTTGCTTTTTTATCACGCCTTGAGCGAAATATAATATATTGGTATATAAATATTAGTAGATGTTGTATATGTTTTACATCCGCGCTAGTCCAGTCCCCGCTCTGCCGTTAGTTAGCTAACCTAACGGGTGATGACGGGACCCAGTGGCGAATGCGGATGGCATATACGTACGTCAGTATATTTTCGTTCTTTGTGGTGTGATTAATTGATGGGACTGCGTTGATTCGGATCAATGCAAGATAAACAAACCTATTCTGATGTTGTTGGAACACTTTTGAAAAAGCTGTTATTGCAAGGACGTTCACTTTTGTTTTGCATCGTGGTATTCATTTGGAATATCCTGCTCCTCAGTCGACGAGGCAAGGGCCGAGATCCCTTCACCGGGAGTGACCCCTTGGACAGAAGTTTGCGTCAGGGCATTAACTTCACTATAGCCGATTACTTTTGCTTTGCATCGTGGTATTCAGTTGGAATATCCTGCACCTCATTCTACGGGAAAAGAGCCGAGATCCCTTCACCGGGAGTGACCTCTTTAGTAAAGGTTTTCGTCACTATATTTTCTAAAAAGTTATCCAGTTCCTTCAACGATATCAAGTTCATTACGTTAAAGGTTTTTCGCCAAAAACCAGTCGTAGCCCTCCGTCATTTCAGATTAGTATTGCTTAGTATTCGCGCTACGTTTGTCGTTGCTATTCGCCGAGGCGTAGTGTGCGGTAGCTTTGTTGTGCTATTCTGTCGCATGGATATGTGATTGGTTAGGACAGTCGTACGGTCATTTTGGCTCAGTCAAGGACTCGTGCGGGTGGGTCTAATGCAATCAAGATAATGACGGGTTGAACTTGACTAGGATCCTTTGATATGTTGGCTCAGTCAAGGTCACTTGGGTCCTAGGGGTAAAAATCACATCGGGAGTTTCAAAAGAACTGAAACTTGCCAGGCATGCGCATACCTTCTGGAGTGTGGTGACGTGAGTGGATTCCGTCACGTTATCATGCGATGATAGTTAGATCCCGATTCCCAATGATGAGTTGGTTTACTCCTCGGGTGATCCCGACTAATTCTTCTCAGGTTTGGAGGAGAATTTGAGGTACAGTGGGAGGTTTTCAGATTAGAAAAAGTAATAACCATTCTGATCTAGGTTAGAGTGCACACTGAGTGTTTCTTTTCTCTCTCTCTTTGGCAGCGACCTTTGACCCGACCCTAAGACTATGACTCAGTGATCAAGTTAACCGAACCTTCTTAACACTGGCTTTTGGATTGTTAGAGTTGCAGACCTCATTGCCACTCCTACTTTTACCCTTTTCTCCAGGACACCCCGTATTACTGCGAACGTCCACTTCCATTGGACAAAACCATCATATGGTTAGATACGAACTCGAAGGACTTCGAGGATGGTTTCTGGTTCTGGAGAAAACGGATAGGACTATTCAGTTGTCTTTTCTTTTCACCTTCTCTTAGGTTGCGAGTACTCCTTGGTTTAGGAGTAGTACACCTATTACGCAAATTGGATAGTCTTCTTCCAAACCATAGGCTGGTGCCGACCGGTAGGGAATGAAGAAAACTAGTTAGCCTAAACGGTGTACAGAAGGTATTAAGTTAAGACAAAGCAAGGGATTAGTAAGAGGGCAAAGTAAGTTGCGACTGCTATTCACGACCAAACCAAGTATTTCTTCGCCAACACTAAATCACCTTTGTATTTCTCCAGGACACTCCGTATCACTACGAAGATCCCATTTTATTGGATAATCCATCGTATGGTTATATACGAACTCGAAAGGAACTTGTTCCAGTTCGGGGATGGATCCTGGTTCAGGAGAAATAGGAATAAAGTTCATTCAGGTATCTTTTATCTTCACCTTCTCTCGCATTGCGAGTGCTCCTAGGATTAGGACAGTACACCCTTTATGGTTTTTGGATAGTCTTCTTCCAAACCATAGGCTGGTGCCGAACGGTAGGGAAGGAAGAAAACCATTTGGCTTAAAGGGGTGTACAGAAGGTAATGACTAAAGACATATAAAGGGATTTGGAGAGGTGGCAAAGAATTATACGGTTATAGTTGTGAATCTGGATAATGGAAGAGGCATTACTAGGAATACCAGGATACCCCGACGAAACATTTCAATGTTTCAGTTTCAACTGTGTACTGTTAAAAGAAAACTGATTTCCCGATTAGACGCTTGCTCCAGGGTATGTATTTACCAGGTTGGATTCTCACATCTGTATGGTATTACAGATGCTGAGTGGGAGTAAGTTATTGGGAATTAGGTGACCATCCTCTTTATATCGGGATTCGTTGTAATTGGTGATATTTGAGGAAGCCACCTGGGTTGTTTGCCGGTCGGCAAATATTTGGTTTTGAATATCCGCTGTTGTGCACCAATTTGAAATTGATATATCTGTACGTCTATTTTCATAGAGTGAGATATACCTTTTGATATTATGTCGATGACATTTACCTATATCAGTGGATGGTTAGGTAAGGAGCATTAAACAGCGGTGTAATTCTTCTTAACCATAAGTACAGTTTTCAACCTACGACACACAGTGAAAGAGTTGTTAGACTCAGAGGACTTATACAGAGTATTGTATGTTGTCCAGTGTCCATCAGGACAGAGGGGTTGGTCCTCATACTATATTCTGTTTACTTTTAACTTCTCTGGTTCTTAGACATGTGTTTCGTGGAAACACAGGGTCTAAGTTTTGAGGAGTTATAGGTATTTGAATAGAGTAGAGAACCAGGTATAGCAAGTATCGGGATTCTTCAAAGTGATCGAAGATGTAGATACTTGTGTATGGTATTCAGTTGATAGTAATGATTAAGAGAACTTGCTTCTCTTTCAGGATACTCATAATTTGAAGCATTCCTAAGTTGAGTAACGCTGATCGGCCTCCTTCCATTTACTTTACATGCACTGGAGATAGCTGCATGATTTGAATCTGGTTCAATTAAATCAGTGCCTCTGTTTCTATATTGGATATAGAACAGTTCATATCTTGACATTGTTAAGGTACGGGGAGTTGTCCGGCTTATGCTTAAAACCAGACACTGGACAACTCAAGGCACGTTTCTGTAATGGCTGTTTGTGGGTTGACCCAGGCTATGATGAGGGTTGACTTTCTACCATCTGGATGAACAATAGCAATATTGTTCTAGACTCGCCACAGTTTTTATTAAAAATGGATTTTTTTCAGAAAAAGTAGTGGGAGTATGGTAGAACTGGAAGTGATTCCAGAACCGCAAACGATTACTGAAGATTTGATAAGCAACCTAAAGATTCAATCTGGTTTGACATTCCATTAGCCACTCCGCAGATAAGGTGGGTAACTTCAGGCACCCGAGAGGTACTCCGGTAGCCTCAAGGACGGTGACAGGGAAGTTCTTGTTTACCCACACTTGCCATTGCTGTTGTTCCAGGCTGCGAGACCCGGCAGGAGGATGAGTATAGCGTCGTTCTAAACTAGCTTTGGAAGTGCACGTCTATATGACTCTGCCAGAGGGTTTTCGTAGTCAGTGGGAGCAGCGGAAGCATTGGTGGACATCAGGCTTATGTCTATTTATAGACTAAAGCAGATGTAGCGGAGATAGATCATCTATTTCTGATGTGACAGTCATAGGTTTGACGTCATCAGAATAAGGGGTGGATCTGTTGAGAAGGTAGTAGGAAGTGATATTCCTATACTACGATCGGTTATACTTTGGTCGTCACACAGTGTTTTCTCCACATAGGACTTGGATATTATATCAGACATACTGGTTACTAGATCTATGGTTTTAGATCTAGATTTGGGTGGTTTCCCAATCTGGGTACCTTGACAGCATTCTATGAGTATTTAGAATGGACGACTCCTGACACGGTAGTGTACCTGCAGTTGATGGAGTCACCCTCTCTAAAGGTGTCTTATAGACTAAAGGGGAGAAGGATACTCATGATTGGCAGATCACTTGCTTAGGCAATTGAGTCAATCATGAGATGTCAAGTACCACACCAGATGTTGTTCTTGCACTAGATGCAATAAGTTGATATTGATCCAATCCTGGAGAAACAGTCGGAAGCAGTCTTAGAACATAAGTGGATGTTCTAGGGATATGATAACGACAGCCTCATTTGGGAGACAGTTATCATTCCAGGCTTCCAAGGTGACATGGATGACAAGGAGGTTGTCAGAGTTATAGTTTTCCTTCTGACGAGGGGCAGTATTTTGGACAGGTGGTCCAAGGCAATACTGAGGGTGGCCTGGCACAGGATACTGATTAAGTTCAGTTGACGATACAGTCTAAGAAGTTTGGATTTGGAGTTCATTTATGAGCTAGGTCCCATCAGGCATCCAGACATTCTAAGACAGGTATTGCTCATTTCGGGAGATGGCTTTCTCCGCGAACTTGAGATATAGAGAGACATAGAAAGAAACATCACAGCGGATCCACTCACTGAGGCTATTCCTCGAACGCAATAGTATCGCAAACGAGCTTTGTGAGACTGACTAGTAGAGGAGTTGGGTGTTCGGTATCACACGGGCTGTGAGTATGCGGCATCGCAATAATTAGCCTTGAGTGCAAGTGGGAGATTGTTGGAGATAGTGCCCTCAGAGTCAATTATTGGATCACAGGCACTGATTGCAATGATTGAGGGAGGACCTATCCCGGTAGGACAGTCTTACTCGAGATGATAGTATGCTATCTGGTTTATCTTTATCATCGTGTACTGCTTTAGGTGACCTGACATGTCGCTATTACACGTTGATAGAGCCCCTAGGATTCTTGCTTGGCTACCAGCAGTATGGTGGCGATCATATACGTGGGAGCTGGTAGTCTATAAGCACATCCTTAAAAGGTCCCTAGTCGTAGGAGTTTCGAGACAGGGCATCGATACTCCATTAATAGACTAGTGTATACAGTCGAGACCCCGACGAGGGGCGGTGGCCGGTCTCACAAGCCACTGGTGTCAGTTGGTTCACCTAAGATGTATACAGGTGCTCATTGGGTTATGAGTACACCGGACAGGACTCGCTGGGAACCTGCTAGTTGGTCTTATACCAGACGTCAGATAGCAGTTCCCTGGTGACATGTGTACAGGTTAGTTCATTGACCAGGGGATCGTCATTTGTCTCGTGTGAGTTCCCACTGTACTTTGATTACTACCCTACCACGGCTCAAAGGAGTCGTGCAAACAGGTTTTAGTTGGGTACAGTCCCGAGCCATATGGAGGCCATGAGCGGATCTTCAGGGGTTCGTCTTGTTAGTGTTTATGCCCTAGAAGGCCATTACTATATCATACTAGCTTGTATATTACTTAATGGAAGCTTAGGATATTCACATGTATATAACAGTCTTGCTAAACATGGTAGTATGCTACTTGGTTTTTCTATCTTAATATGTGAGTGTACGTATTGATAGAGCTCTTAGGATCTTGCTTGTCTACCAGCGTTGTGATGGCAGTCACACTAGTGGGGGCTGGGTAGTCTACAAGCACATCCTTATTCAGGTCCCTGGTCGTTGGATTATCGAGACAGAGCATCGATACTCCGGAGTAGACTGGTGTGTACGCTTCTCATCCCAGTTGGGGAGATGGTCTGTCCCACAGCCGTCAGTACGTCGTACTGGAGATAGTATACAGGTGCTCGTTAGGTTACGGGTACACCGGACAGGACTCACAGGGAACTGTTGGTTGGTTTGATACCAGTCGTCAGTGAACAGTTCCCAGGTGACATGAGTACAGCGTAGTCCGCAGACTTGACACTGCTACTTCGCCTCGAGTGTGTCCCACTGTTCTTAGATTGCTACCCTACCACGGCTCAAAGGAGTCGTGCAAACAGGTAGCAGTTGGGTGCAGTCCCGAGCACTTGGAGGCAGTGGCGGTTAGATAGGATTCGTCCCTCCCGGTATTGGGAGTAGATATCGTGCTGTGTCAGAGAGCCATTACGCAAAGTCCCTGGCCAGGGCAAGCGAGATTTGCTGGTAGGTTCCAGTAGTTTCTCAGGGTGTAATGGGCTTCCCTCCGACACGACTTATACCGCTATTAGGGGACTGACGCTTGCCGCCCCCCTAGGCCCGATATGCGATAGTCTTGGACGAACGGACCGGACTGTATGGAGATTGTCACATCAGACTCAGTAGGAGTTCGGATGGGTTTTCTCATCGGCCTTCTTATCGACAACTACCTGGGGACCGTTACGTACAGCTAGTGCCGCTTGCGGTCTGTGGTTAAACCAACTGCCAGCGTAGTAGTCGAGTCTCTAGAGTCCCACACAGAGAGTTTCCTACTCCAGGCGAAACGATATAGAGGTTGCATGGTTTTGCGACAAAGGGTTCGGACGCATACGTGCGTTTACGCGCGTACGACTTTCGGACAGTTTTTACCAGTCGGCTTTGGTTTAAGCCAGTTACTGGTATCCGGTTATTGGATTTTTACAGTCTAAAGTTTTTCCGTATTTTTACGGATCGGAGGGCGTTCTCGTAATTGTTCGAGAAGCTTCTAGAAGATGGTGACTAAGGAGGGTTATGTGTCATATTCATTAAATGAGGTTATGAGTCATGGTGGTGATTCATTCATTTCATTAATGCACATTTATTGCTTAATGACTCATGCTAATGAATCACCACTAGATATTTTATGAAGCATGATTTATCATCACTCTTTATTCTTTTCTCATTATTATAAAATGCTTCATAATATATTATGATACACTCTCTCTCATCTCATGATCTCATCTCACATTCTCTCTCCTCAAGCTCTCATCTTCAAACCCTAATCCTTACACCTCATGAGTTGAGATCAAAGGATTAGTTAGACTAAACAATCCATAACCATCACTCTATCTCATCCTAACTTCTTTGATTAGCAATCCAAGAAGGTTAGTTGCCTCAAGTTTAGAGGTTTAGCTCGGAGTTTTGCTCTCGGGTGGATCGTCTACTACCTAAAGAAGGCCGAGGAGAACAAGGAGATCGTAAAGACGAAGGACTAGTTTCGATAGGTATAATCCCTAAGCATAGTAGTTTAGAATAACTATATGTTTGGTTAGTTATCGTTTAGCTTCGATTCAAGCGGTTAGTCGATGTTCGTTCTTTAAACTTGATCGTTTTTGAAATTTCCGCCTCCCCACAAGTACTGGGGTGTACTACATCGACTTACAGTGGTATCAGAGCCTCGCTAAACAATAAATAACTTAATTGCAAATTTGTACGAATTTCGAACGGAAAAACGAAGCCGAAAAACCCTAATTCTGTCAAGTTTCTGTCGAAGTTAAAATGATGTCCTAAAATTTTTCTGGTGTGTTCAGAGAGCTTGACATGACATCAGTAGATCACCCAAGAAAAACAGTCACCTGAATCGTCCAACGCGCCGTGGAAGCGCGGCCTCAGCCTACTGAGTCGCCGCACTTCCGCCGCCGAGTTGACGAGTCAGGAACCGAGTTTTCTTCTGTTGCTTCTCTGTGTAATTTGGGGTTTTCTGGAATATTTAATATTTGCTCAGGTTACTGTTTAACAGAGCAGATTTTGGAGCAATATTGATGTTGTTTAATCGATCGAAATTGTACAGTATTTGCATATTGGATTATATATGTGATTGTTTAATGTGTTCGTAAACCTCCCCCAACTGCTAGTATGTCGGTTGGCAGGGGGTTGCACATTTCTGGAATGGTTATATCTGTTTGTGCATATAAACTGTATTGGACTGTTGTGGTGTATAGCCGGGGTTTGCAATGGGTTTTTGTTTAATTCATTTGTTAATATGTAATTTGTTGTAATATTATTTTTGCGGGGCACTTCCAGGTTGCGGTCGTAGCCACCGTTGTATTATTTCATTTTACTGTTTTTGCTCCTAGGACTGACCCAAGGTGGGGTACACAGACTACCGGGTGGGTAGTTTGCCGTACCCGTAGGGGTCGAGGGTGGGGTAACGGCTATTCATCACAACTGTGTAATCTGTCTTTTCTTGCAGGCTCAAAAGAAATACAGATTGCTTGCAAATCCAATATTGTTTATCTGTGTTCTGGAATGAATATCATTGCGTCAGACGAATGTAAAATATCTATATTTATGATAGCTATTTAGACGCCACTTATGTTTTACACCCGCGCTAGCCCAGCCCCCGCTCTATCGTTAGTTAAGTAACCTAACGGGTGATGACGGGACCCCGTGGCGAATGCGGATGGCATAAGAGGACGTTGTATTTTCGTTGTTTTCTGCAATGATAGGTTAATGATGGGACGCATTATCTATAATGCAAAGTAAAACAAACCAAAGTTTAAATCGTTGGAACAATTTAAAAGAAACCATTCGGTTATTTTTAAAACAGATATTTTTAAATGCGGAGCTTTAACCACTCCTTTTAAAAGCTATCAGGTTCCTTCGGTTATATCAAGTTCACTACGTTCACAGTTTCGCCAAAACCAGTCGTAGCCCTCCGTCATTTCATTTGGGTATTCAGTAGTATTCAAGCTATGCATTTTGGCCAAAGTCAAGGCATAGTGTTTGGTAGCTGCTTGGTTTTCATTTGTTGCATAAGATAGATGAGTTGGTTTGGGACAGTCGTATTACCATTTGACCAAAGTCAGGGATATATACGGGTGGGTTCAAATTGACAAGATAATGACGAGTAGAACTTGACATGTGACTTATGACACTTTGACCAAAGCCAAGGTTATAAGAGCATGGGGCAAAAATTTATATCGGGAATTTCTAAAGAAACTGAAATTTGCAAAGAGATGCATACCATTTTGAGTTTGATGAATGTTGGTAGCATTCCTACAACATTATCAGACGATGATATTTGGATCCCGATCCTACTGTGAGTATATGCTACTTATCAGGATATTCGTCACTTAACGATCAATGCTATAAACCTAGTAGGTGTCCAGAAAAGTGTCAGCGGGGTTACGCCCCGAGAGAAAAGAGGTTATTTAATTAAGGAACTTCGCGAAAGCGTTGGAAAACCTCCCTCGAAGTATCGACACCGGCCTGGCTGAACGGTTAAGCAAGTATTGTACGGTGAGAATAGTCTTGGCTAATTCTTCTTTTATGGTTTGAGGAAGGATTCGAGAAACAGTGGGAGCCATCCAGTTTAGATAAATTAAAAACCACTCTAAACTTGCAAGAGCATCATGCTAAAGAGTTTTCTTCTCTCTCTCCTAATTGCAGCGACCCTGAAAATGACTGGACTTAAGTTACTTTTAGAGAAAAATATACTGACGGGGCCAAACTATAAAGATTGGCTGCGGAATGTCAAAATGGCTTTGACCTATGACAAACTGGGGTACGTCCTCACCGCTACGGCACCTGTTGTCCCTGGTCCCAAATCCAGCAATGCGGATAAGGAAATCCGCAAAACCTGGGAACTAGATTGCGCGAGAGCCAAGTGCATCGTGCTTGCCTCGATGAACAATGAACATCAGAGGAGGCACGAGGATATGTCCTTAGATGGCATATTTCTCCATACAAAGGAACTTTATGGAGAGCAATCTCGTATAGCAAGATACGAGACCTCTAAGAAATTGTTTCGAGCGAGGTTGGCTGTCGGGTCATCGGTAGGTGAACATGTCCTACAGATGATTGGCTACATAGAAGAGCTCGCAGACCTTGGGACGACTTTGGATAATGAGCTCTATACAGACCTTGTTCTCCAGTCCCTTCCTCCCACCTACGCCCAGTTTATCCTCAACTTCAATCTTCAAGGAAAAGAAGTTGAACTTGCGGAACTCCTGAACATGTTAAGGAGTGCGGAGGGCACCTTGCAGAAGGCAAGGGAAACACCCGCTATGTTTGTTGGCGGTTCATCTTCTTCCGGGTCCAAGGCTAGGGCCAAAGGAAGGATGAAGAAGGCCGCACCCAGACCTAGAGGAGGTGTTAGTAAGGTGGGAGGGAAGGGAAAGAAAAAGAAAGCAGTACCGATAGTTGGCCAGGATGAGTGCTTCCATTGTCACAGGAAAGGGCACTGGAAGAAGGATTGCAAGGCGTGGAACGCCAAGAACCAGGAACCGAAGCAAGCTGTGGCTTCGACTTCAGGTGTGTTTGTAATTGAGAATTGTCTGTCGATCAACTCTACTTCCTGGGTATTGGATACCGGATCAGGATCTCATATTTGCAATTCATTGCAGGCACTGAGAAACCGTAGAGTGCTGAAGGAAGGTGATATGATCCTCAGGGTTGCTAACGGAGCTAGCGTGGGAGCTGCGTCCGTCGGGGATTATCACCTAGGATTGACGAGTGGACACATTTTGGTTTTACATAACTATTATTTTGTACCCAGCTTAACGTGTAATATCATATCAGTTTCCTTGTTATCAAATAAAGGTTATGATTTCACGTTTGTAAGAGATGTTGTCAACATCCACCTTAATCATGGTTTGATTGGGTCCGGTACTCTAAATAACGGCATATATGTTTTAAACCAACTCCAAATTTTCAACGTCCAGAACACACTAAAAAGAAAGTCTCCAGATTTGAATAAAGCTTTCTTATGGCATTGTAGACTGGGTCACATCAATGAGAGAAGGTTGACTAAGTTGCATAGAGAAGGATATTTGGACACGTTCGAATATCAAACTTATGACACTTGTCAATCTTGTCTCAAAGGAAAGATGACAAAGACTCCATTCACTGGACAAGGAGTAAGAGCGAGCGAGCTCTTAGGACTCATACACAGCGATGTATGTGGTCCAATATCTACACATGCGCGAGGTGGTTATTCCTACTTCATTACTTTCACGGATGATTACTCAAGATACGGATTCATTTATCTGATGAAACATAAATCCGAGGCTTTTGAGAAATTCCAAGAGTATAAGAATGAAGTAGAAAACCAAACCGGCAAAAGTATAAAGACACTGAGATCTGATCGAGGTGGAGAATACTTAAGTGCCGAGTTCCTTGGTTACCTAAAAGAGAAAGGAATTCTCTCTCAGCTTACTCCTCCATACACTCCACAGCATAACGGTGTATCGGAGAGACGGAATCGAACCCTATTGGATATGGTACGATCCATGATGAGTAATGCTGAGTTACCGCGATCTTTCTGGGGTTATGCGGTAGAATCAGCGGCATATCTTCTGAATAGGGCTCCAACCAAGACTGTGCCTAGCACTCCATATCAGATGTGGACTGGGAAGAAACCCCATCTTCAGCATATGAAGATTTGGGGATGTCCAGCTTTTGTTAAAAAGCAGCATGTGGACAAGCTCGAGGCACGATCAGTAAAATGTTTGTTTGTGGGATATCCAAAGAACTCCAAGGGATATTATTTCTATTACGCAGAGGAACAAAAGGTCTTTGTTTCTCGTAATGCCCATTTTCTGGAACATCTGTTTTTAGAAAAGGAATCAAGTGGGAGCGAAATAGAACTGGAAGAAATTCCAGAACCACAAGCTGCTACTGAAAGTTTGGTAGAACCAGAGGTTCAAGAAGAACAGAACATTCCCGCACCCCTCCGCAGGAGTAGTAGGCCGTCTCATCCGCCTGAGAGATACTACGGTTTTCTCATAGACGGGGATAGAGAGGATTGCATCATAGATGATGATGAACCTACTGACTTCCAGCAGGCCATCCAGAGCGGCGACTCGGTACGATGGCTAGATGCAATGCGGACCGAAATGGAGTCCATGTACACCAACAAAGTATGGACTTTGGACTTTGCTTCAGATGGGGTAAAACCCATAGGATGCAAATGGATCTTCAAGAAAAAGATTGGTGTAGATGGACAGGTGGAAACCTATAAGGCTAGACTTGTTGCAAAGGGTTTTCGTCAAAGACCTGGTTTGGACTATGACGAAACTTTTTCTCCAGTGGCTATGCTCAAATCCATTCGGGTCCTTCTTGCTATTGCTGCCTTCCATGATTATGAAATCTGGCAGATGGACGTAAAGACGGCTTTTCTAAATGGAAATTTAGAAGAGAGCGTCTATATGGATCAGCCAGAGGGTTTCAATCAGAGTGGGAGCAGCGGGAAAGTATGCAAGCTGCTTAAGTCTATTTATGGACTAAAGCAGGCATCGCGGAGTTGGAACATCTGTTTTGATGAGACAGTCAAAGAATATGACTTTATCAAAAATCCAGATGAGCCGTGCATATATAGTAAAGTTGTCGCCAGAAGTGTCGTATTCCTCGTCTTGTACGTGGATGACATTCTATTGATAGGAAATGACATTCCTATGCTACAATCTGTCAAAGGATTCTTGTCACACAGGTTCTCCATGAAAGACCTAGGTGATGCCTCTAACATTCTGGGGATCCGGATCTATCGTGATAGATCCAAGAGGATGTTGGGACTTTCACAGTCCAGGTATATTGACACTGTACTGAAAAGATTCAGTATGGAAGATTCTAAGCGCGGTAATCTACCGGCTTGTCACGGAATCACCCTCTCCAAAGAGATGTCTCCCAAGACTGATTTGGAAAGGGAACGCATGTCTATTATACCCTACGCTTCTGCGGTAGGCTCTATAATGTATGCGATGTTGTGTACCAGACCAGATGTAGCTTACGCACTGAGCGTGGTAAGCCGGTATCAGTCAGACCCAGGGGAGATGCACTGGAAAGCAGTTAAGAACATTCTCAAGTACCTGAGGAGGACTAAGGAGATGTTCTTGGTTTACGGCGGAAAAGACTTCAGGTTGGAGGCCTTTGCTGATTCCGGCTTCCAGAGTGATAAGGACGATTCCAAGTCCATGTCGGGTTATGTCTTTACCCTCAATGGAGGGGCGGTGTGCTGGAAGAGCTCCAAGCAGGACACCGTTGCTGACTCGACGATGGAAGCGGAGTATATAGCTGCTTGCGATGCCGCAAAAGAAGCAGTCTGGATGAAGAAGTTCCTAACAGAACTTCAGGTTGTTCCTACCATAGTTGATCCAATACCTCTGTATTGCGACAACAACGGAGCTATAGCTTTAGCGAAGGAACCAAGGTCCCATCAGAAGTCCAGACACATCTTGAGGCGGTATCACCTGATCAGGGAGATCATTGATCGTCAGGAGATCGAGGTTCGGAGAGTTGCTTCAGAAGAGAACATTGCTGATCCATTCACGAAGGCCCTTCCTCAGATTCAGTTCGAGAGGCTACTCGAGATCATTCGTCTACGATATGCCAGTACATGGCCCTAGTGCAAGTGGGAGATTGTTAGTGTTTATGCCCTAGAAGGCCATTACTGTATCATACTAGCTTGTATATTACTTAATGGAAGCTTGGGATATTCACATGTATATAACAGTCATGCTAAACATGGTAGTATGCTACTTGGTTTTTCTATCTTAATATGTGAGTGTACGTATTGATAGAGCTCTTAGGATCTTTCTTGTCTACCAGCGTTGTGATGGCAGTCACACTAGTGGGGGCTGGGTAGTCTACAAGCACATCCTTATTCAGGTCCCTGGTCGTTGGATTATCGAGACAGAGCATCGATACTCCGGAGTAGACTGGTGTGTACGCTTCTCATCCCAGTTGGGGAGATGGTCTGTCCCACAGCCATCAGTACGTCGTACTGGAGATAGTATACAGGTGCTCGTTAGGTTACGGGTACACTGGACAGGACTCACAGGGAACTGTTGGTTGGTTTGATACCAGTCGTCAGTGAACAGTTCCCAGGTGACATGAGTACAGCGTAGTCCGCAGACTTGATACTGCTACTTCGCCTCGAGTGTGTCCCACTGTTCTTAGATTGCTACCCTACCACGGCTCAAAGGAGTCGTGCAAACAGGTAGCAGTTGGGTGCAGTCCCGAGCACTTGGAGGCAGTGGCGGTTAGACAGGATTCGTCCCTCCCGGTATTGGGAGTAGATATCGTGCTGTGTCAGAGAGACATTACGCAAAGTCCCTGGCCAGGGCAAGCGAGATTTGCTGGTAGGTTCCAGTAGTTTCTCAGGGTGTAATGGGCTTCCCTCCGACACGACTTATACCGCTATTAGGGGACTTACGCTTGCCGCCCCCCTAGGCCCGATATGCGATAGTCTTGGACGAACGGACCGGACTGTATGGAGATTGTCACATCAGACTCAGTAGGAGTTCGGATGGGTTTTCTCATCGGCCTTCTTATCGACAACTACCTGGGGACCGTTACGTACAGCTAGTGCCGCTTGCGGTCTGTGGTTAAACCCACTGCCAGCGTAGTAGTCGAGTCTCTAGAGTCCCACACAGAGAGTTTCCTACTCCAGGCGAAACGATATAGAGGTTGCATGGTTTTGCGACAAAGGGTTCGGACGCATACGTGCGTTTACGCGCGTACGACTTTCGGACAGTTTTTACCAGTCGGCTTTGGTTTAAGCCAGTTACTGGTATCCGGTTATTGGATTTTTACAGTCTAAAGTTTTTCCGTATTTTTACGGATCGGAGGGCGTTCTCGTAATTGTTCGAGAAGCTTCTAGAAGATGGTGACTAAGGAGGGTTATGTGTCATATTCATTAAATGAGGTTATGAGTCACGGTGGTGATTCATTCATTTCATTAATGCACATTTATTGCTTAATGACTCATGCTAATGAATCACCACTAGATATTTTATGAAGCATGATTTATCATCACTCTTTATTCTTTTCTCATTATTAGAAAATGCTTCATAATATATTATGATACACTCTCTCTCATCTCATGATCTCATCTCACATTCTCTCTCCTCAAGCTCTCATCTTCAAACCCTAATCCTTACACCTCATGAGTTGAGATCAAAGGATTAGTTAGACTAAACAATCCATAACCATCACTCTATCTCATCCTAACTTCTTTGATTAGCAATCCAAGAAGGTTAGTTGCCTCAAGTTTAGAGGTTTAGCTTGGAGTTTTGCTCTCGGGTGGATCGTCTACTACCTAGAGAAGGCCGAGGAGAACAAGGAGATCGTAAAGACGAAGGACTAGTTTCGATAGGCATAATCCCTAAGCATAGTAGTTTAGAATAACTATATGTTTGGTTAGTTATCGTTTAGCTTCGATTCAGGCGGTTAGTCGATGTTCGTTCTTTAAACTTGATCGTTTTTGAAATTTCCGCCTCCCCACAAGTACTGGGGTGTACTACATCGACTTACACGTCTCTCCCGGTATTGGGGGTGAGATCGCGCTGTGTCTAGGAGAGCCATTACGCAAAGCCCTCGGCCGAGGCAGGAGATTTACTGGTAGGTATTCCAGTAGTATCTCAGGGCGTTCTGGGCTACACTCCGACACGACTTGTACCGCTTTTGGGGGCCTGACTTTTACCAACCCCCTAGGCCCGACATGCGATGCTCATAGACGAACGGACCGGACTGTACGGATATTGTCACTGACAGGCTCAGTAGGGTGTCAGGATGAGTTCGCTCATCGACGTCCCTTTTGGTCAATAGCTGGTGGCCCGTCACGTATTGGCTGATACCTCTGATGTGCTAGTGGTTAAATCCACAGCCATAGTATTGACGAGTCTTTAGAGTCCACCACACTTACAGTTACTCAAGCTTTCGGGCGAAACGCTGTAGAGGCCGTATGGAGATATGGCAGGGTCTGATCAGATACGTGCGGTATTGCACGGATCAGGATCGGACAGTTTTGTACTAGTGGCCGTATAGTTATATGGCAGGGTTCGATCTGATACGTGCGGTATTGCACGAATCAGGATCGGACGGATATTACTAGCCGGCTTTGGCTTAAGCCGGTCCTAGTCTAGTACAGTGTAGATTTTGTCTCATTGCATTTGTATCCGGACGGAATACAGATGCGGGTGTGTATGCACAGTATAGGGGTTTTCCTGTAATTTATTACGGGACCAGTTTTCTGGAGTTGCCAGTTTGTATTTCGTTCCGGCCGGTTTTTCTTTGTTCTTTCCCGGCCGGACTTTTCTGATGGAGGGGGGTAATTTGCAGTTTTGCAAATTACATTTGGTGGAGGTTTTATTTGTAAGATGATTTATTATGATAACCTTTTTAGATACCTTTCATTTCATGCTTTATTGTGATAAGAAGTGGATTAGAGTTGATGTGATTTTGTGATGATTATGTCTTGATGTGGTCACCACTTGCTTTACCCTACACTCACCTCCCTTCATGCTTCATATTACCTCCTCCACCATTCTCATTTAGATGATAAGTTTTTCATTAGAAAAGAGAGAAGAAGAAAAAGAAAGAGAGAAGAAGAAGGAGAGAGTTCTTCATTCTTGAGTGTTTCATCTTCTTGATCTCATTCATGCTAGAAAAATGCAAGCACCATTTTTCTTATCTCATTTTCTCCATCAAGGCAACCAAAACCCAAGTGAGACACTACACTACACATTCTACAGCATATCTTGAGCATGTCGAGTTGCCGGCTTCATGCCCGAGTTGCCTCGGTATTGAGGCGGGAGCCCGTAAAAGACGCAGGCGATGTGGTGCCCTTTCCGGCGAGGAGGCGACGATATGGAGACTACACTTTCCGCGGGAGATCGGGACGATGACGAGAAGACCGGAGGACTCGGATCACTCGGTATACTTCTCACCCTATCTCTTGATTGCTAGCATTAGGTTAATGGTTACGATCCGGGTTTTCATTATCCGCGGTAGCGCCGGTTTCCGAGTAAGGAAAATTTTTGATTCCGCATTTTGGCCTCGAGTACGAGGCCAGGGCGCTGCCGTGGCGCAACACCATTTTGCGAAATGATATGTCCTAAGACAATACCTTCGCGCACCATGAAGTGGCACTTCTCCCAATTCAAAGTGAGGTTCTTGTCCTTACATCGGGTAAGGACAGCGTCAAGATGCAGCAAACACTCGTTGAAGGAATCGCCGAAGATGGAGAAATCATCCATGAAGATCCCCAGAAATTTTTCCACCATGTCTGAAAAGATTCCCATCATACACCGCTGGAAGGTAGCGGGCGCATTGCATATCCCAAAGGGCATGCGACGATATGCAAACATGCCGAAAGGACAAGTGAATGTGGTCTTGTCCTAGTCTTTTTCGGCGATGGGAATCTGAGTATAGCCGGAGTAGCCATCAAGAAAGCAGTAGTACTCATGTCCGGCCAATCGTTCAAGCATTTGGTCAATGAAAGGTAGCGGAAAGTGGTTCTTCCGCGTTGCGGCGTTGAGTTTTCTGTAATCGATGCATACTCGCCACCCAGTTTGGATGCGAGTAGGGATTAACTCGTTCGCCTCGTTAGTGATGACCGTTATACCTGATTTCTTGGGGACAATGTGAATGGGGCTACCCCACTGGCTATCAAAGATAGGGTGATACCACTATCCAGACATTTTACGATCTCCTTCTTCACAGCCTCCTTCATGACTGGGTTGAGACATCTTTGTGGATCCTTGGCTGGTTTGGCATCATCCATCAGATGAATGTGATGTTCAACGATCAGGGGACTAATCCCCTTGATGTCCGCCATGGACCAGCCAAAAGCTTGCCTATTGTTGTGCAAGACCTCAAGAAGGGCTTTCTCTTGCTCTGGAGCTAGAGAAGCCGAGATGATGACAGGGAGGGTCTCGTTCTCACCCAAGTAAGCGTACTTAAGGTGAGACGGCAAAGGCTTGAGTTCGAGCGTTGGAGGTGAAACGATTGAAGGCAAGATTGGTGAAAAGGTCTTGAACTCAAAAGATTCCAGCAAAGGTTCAAAACGAGTGTAGCGACCGAGTTGGATGGTTCAGGTAACTCATCCGGAAATTCGAAGGATTCAAACTCGGGTTGTGAGCGGCTAAGATCGTTCGAGAACGTGAAACACTCGTAGTCGTTGTCGGGCGCAGAAACAGCAGCAGGTTCGAAGAGGAACGCACTAGTGGCGTTAAGGTTATCGTGATCGAACAAAAACTCCTCGAATTCACACTCTTCAGGGGTGATCTCCTGGATTGAGCAAACGTCCAGTATATGAGCATTAGGTTCGGAGGGCTGATTTCCCAACCTAAAAATGTTGAGTTCAATTGTCATGTTTCCAAAAGAGAGGTTCATCGAACCATTGCGACAATTGATCACAGCATTTGAGGTTGCAAGGAATGGGCGACCGAGTATCACCGGAATTTGATTCCGGGGGTTAGCTACAGGCTGTGTGTCTAATACATTGAAGTCAACGGGAAATATGAAGTCCCCGACTTTGATTAACACATCCTCTAGCTCACCCCTAGGATGGGTGATCGATCAGTCGGCCATTTGGAGAGTACAGTGTGTGGGTTTCAGCTCTCCTACGCCTAATTGCTCGTATACTGAGTACGGAAGCAGGTTAACACTGGCACCAAGATCTAATAGTGCGCGGTTGATGTTCTTATCCCCAATGGTAATAGAAATCGTAGGACAGCCAGGGTCCTTCCGTTTTTGTGGTAAAGATTGGGTAAGAGCATCACTCACAGCACTAGCCAAGAAAACTTTCTTGGGTACCTGAGACTTCCTCTTTTTCGTGCACAAGTCCTTTAAGATTTTCGCGTAGGACGGGACTTTTTGGACAGCATCTAAAAGAGGAATGTTAATGTTAACCTGCTTAAATAACTCCAGAATCTTCTCCATTTGTGGATTTTGTTTATTGGACCTCAACCGGTTTGGAAATGGAACGTTTTTAAAATTGGTTGAGTCCAATGCTTGTGGAGGAGATTGTGGAGCTGGAACGGATCTCAGAGCTGGTGTTTTCGTGGAGTGAGAAGTGGGTCCGTTCAGAGCAGAAGAGGAAGAAGGAGAGCCTTTTGAAGAATGGAGAATAGGCTCAGAAGACGAAGCAGCCACAGCAGAAGAAGAAGCAGTGGCCGGGGTGTCATCGTTGATCCGTGTGCCAATGTTGTTTTGCAGCATCCTTCCCGATCTCAATGTAGTCACGACACTCACATTATGGTTTTGTTGTTCAAGAGCAACATGTGCATTATGTGGGTGACCGGGATTTGGGAGTGGTTGAGATGGAAGCTTTCCCTTCTCTCGCTCGCTTAACGCCGTATTCAGTTGTGCTATCTGGGCTTCGATGATTTTGATGCTTTGCCCGTGAGCGGTAGTGTGTTGCACCAAGGAATGAATGGAAGACTGGATGTTTGAGGTGGATTGTGTCGATTGTTTAACGAACGCCTCTAGACTTCGTTCGAGCGAGGAAACCTTATCGTTGTTTGACGGAACAAAGTTGTTTTGGGGAAAAGAATTGTTGGGTGTAAAGTTGTTCGTCTGATTTTGAAAAGGTTGTGGTTGGAAGGGCTGCTGAAACTGATGTTGAGTTTGTTGTTGCGCTTGTTGTTGCGGAGGAGGGGGCCTCTGGAAATTGTTGCCTTGGAATTGATTCTGATTCTGATTCCAGGCGAAATTGGGGTGGTTCCTCCAACCGGGATTGTAGGTGGAAGAGTATGGATCATTCCTCGGTCTTTGCTGAAATGCAGCATTAACCTGATCCTGTCCTTGAGATGGTGGATTGTAAGGACACTCTTCGGTTAAGTGAGAAGGATCGGAACAACAAGCGCAAATGGTACGAAGGGGAAGAACAGGGGCAGGAGCAGGAGAAGAAAATTTGCTCTCTATCGCTTCAACTTTTCTCGTTATTGCAGCCATTTCAGCCTTCATCGCAATAGAGACATCAAGTTGGTGAATTCCTACCCTAGACTGACCGGTAGAAGTGGAGGTAGAAGAAGAAGAAGTCCGTCTGGTGCTCTCCCATTGTAGCGTCTGTTCCGCAAGGTCGTCGAAGAATTTCCATGCTTCCTCGTCAGATTTTGATAGGAAGTGGCCCTGATAAATGGTTTCCAACAACTGCTTGGTTGCTGGGTTCAGGCCCTCGTATAAGGTTTGGCAAAGTTGCCATCTCTCGATACCATAGTGAGGACATTGAACAAGAAGGTCTTTATACCGGTCAAAGCACTTCCAGAAGGGTTCAGAAGGAAGCTTAGAGAATTGGTTGATTTCGTTACGGATCCTTGCGGTTTTATGATTCGGATAGAATTTTTTGAGAAACGCTTTAACAAACTCGTCCCAACTGGTTATGGAGTGGGAAGCGGTGCTATGCAGCCATTTTTCAGCAAGATCGCATAAAGTGAACGGAATGACTCATAGCCGTATAGCATCGTCCGACAGCTGGGTGGTTTTTTTCATCATGGCACAAACGTTTTGAAATTTATTGATGAAGATATAGGCATCTTCATATTCAAGCCCATGAAATTGCGGAAGCATGTTGATGAAGTGGGGCTTAATTTCAAAATTATCCCCATTGGCCGGTGGAAGAGAAAGACATGTGGGAAGTGCAGAACGGGTGGGATAGAAACGATCCTGGAGCGCGATTCGCTGCGGCACTACAACAGGCGGTGGTGGTGGGTTAGTTGCCTCCATAGGAGGTGGAGTCAATCCCGGGGTAGTCAAAGAGATGTTTGGATTAAATCCTGACATCGCGGAAGAAGAGGTTGGTGATGGTGAAGGTGAAGATGTATGAACAGAATTTCGGTCAACGTCGGTGTTGGCCCGCAAAGGTAAGGGTGAAAGAGGCGTGGACGGAGTTTTGACGTCTGAGTCGATCGTGTAGTCGGTAGCGACTAACGTAACGCGGACTAGGCGGGCGCTAGTGTCCCGAGTCCAAGCGGACATACACTATACGAGTTTAGTATAGTCAAAGCGGAGAAGGTGAGGGTAAGAAAACGTCAATGGAGAAATACGATGGGTGGTGGGTGAAAAATGGATTTTGGCGACAAAGGGCAAGTTTTTATAAAAGTTTTTGATTTTTTTTTCTTTTTAGAAAGAGCTTTATAGAAATATGTACGGACTTACGGCTTCAAGCAAGCAAAAACAAGATATGCACAATCACACCTAGATCTAGGGTCACCTAGGTCAGCTAGACAGCTCCTAACTGTTCCAAAGGGCTAGAAATAGGACCTTAAACCGCCTCTTCTCCAACAATTGCGACCAGGTAAGTGCCAGGTAAGTGGGAGGCTCCCCACTACGTAAGTAGTGATCCTAATTAAGTAACCACTTGCCTTGGACACACTTGCCTAGACACCGCAAAAGTCAGGATAGGATAAACGGCCGATGCCTGTAACTAGTCCTCTGTCCTATTGAGCGCGAAGTCCTTAGGGCCGAGTCTAGTATTTTTTAATTAACAATGGTCAATGCATATGCTTTTGTGATTTCTGGGGTCCTGGGAAGGGTGATGAAATTCCCACCCAATCTGAATTGGTTTCAAGCCCCATAAAGTCCGTATTAATAAATGCAAAGCAGTAACAAATCAACTGCAAACAATTTTTATTTTAGCGCGGCGCAAAGAATCCTGCACAAAAACAATTTATTGGAAGGGGGAAGAGAGTTTGCGCAAAGAATGCTGCAGAAAACACAATTCAGTGGAGTTCAGAGGAGTGGGGAAGAGGAGAGAGAGACTCACAGAAAAATTGGCACCCTGAAGGAACCAAGTGGCCGCGGTTCCGCGGCCTAAGCCAGCTTATGCCGCGGTTCCGCGGCAGTAAGGTGGAGTTGGGCTTCTAAAATTTTTGGGTGTGCTGCAGTGGCTGTCCTCTTCTTGTCTGGAGCTCCTGAATCTTGATTCGCTCACTGAATATGCTCCAGAATTTTACAGTAGACCGTTTGCTTCGTCTTGATCCGTCGCGGTGTGGCCGCGAGATGTGGGTCTAACTTCCCACGTCTTTGGCACTAAACTCGAACTTCGTATTATCCTGCACACTTGCACAAAAACTAATCAAAAATAACAAGATGATTTTTTTTTTACAATGTATATTTTTTTGTTTTGTTTTTCGATTACATTTATATTCACAAATTAACCCGAAATTACACAAAGAAATAAACTACCGTCTCCCCGGCAACGGCGCCATTTGATTGGTAGAGTTTTTGCGTGTTCAAGTTTAGTTAATTACCGCAATCAAAACGGTTTCGCTTGTAGCTAGCAGGTCGAGTACGAGTCGTCCGCAGGGAGATGGGAATCTTTTTCTATGTGCTTTAACGAGTTAAGTCCAATTTTCCAGATTTGTTTGTGATTAACAAAGTGTTAAAATGATATGTAAAGAGAGCTTGTTAGGGTTAGGATTATGTTAGTTTGAGTTAGGAGTCGCTCACTTCTTTCGTTGCCACTCTTAATATCGGTGTTACGGTAATCGGCAACAACGGGGATTAGCACGACTAGGAAGGAAATTGCGAGTATAAGCTAGGCTTTCCAACGCTTAAGTTCTTCCTTTTGGTGCTTGTCCATCCGTTCTTGGCTCTTAGCCATAACCTCTGGTTAATTCAACCACAACCGGTCTCACTACGGAATCACCGCTATCATGTAGGATAGGGTGCCGTAGGGAGCGGATTGTGGTTCAATTAACGGGAGTCGATTTAAGATGTTGGGCAAGGAAAGAGTGAGAGAGATTTCCTTCTCTCAAACTTCCCTTATCCTACCCTAACAAGTATGGAAATTACTCACCCATTACAAGAAGAACGAAAAATAAAACAAAGGAGGAAGATAGAAAGAAAGAGATTAGAAGATAACAACTAGCTATTTGCGACCTCACCTTGGCAAGGATCAAGCGTAAGCATCATGGTTGTTTAAGGATAAAGGAAAAGAGAAAATAAAGAAACAACAATAAATAACAACAACTAAATTATCAATTAAAGATTACAAGCAATTAACATAACAAGAGAAAGACAAGTATAATAACAAAAAGAACTTCTTTATTCATCATTCTTCACTCACAAAAGCTCACTACAAGTTTTTCAATGGAGAAGAGATGAGAAGAGGAAGAAGAACAACAAGTATTCTAAAAGCTAAAAAATACAAGATTAAGCACCCTTGGCTTTGGCAAGTTCTGGACTATTTATAGGCAGGGAGATGAGAACCTTGGGCTAAATTCTGCCCCTTCATGAAAAGACCCATATACCCCTGAAGTATGGCCAACTGACACGCCAGCATGGCCGCGGATCCACGGCCTAGACCCCCTATTGGCCGCGGATCCGCGGCCGTACAGGGGAGTTGGGCCCTCGTGTTTTGTGGTTTTTCCTGGTTTTATTTGTACTTCAGTATGGTATGTGATTTTTCTCAGAAGCTCTTCACAATATTTCCAGAATTTCTGTTGAACAAAAAGGTGATGAATGTGGATCTTTTTGTCATGATTTCCTCGAGCTCCGCGTAGATTTCTTGGATCTTGTGTTGCCATTGAGCCTTGTGCATGAAAATGACCTTGATTTGCCATTTTGTCTCTTAAACTGGTGTGTGGCAACATACGGATAGAGTGCGGAGACCCGTGTTTTATCTGTGGTTGGCAGGAACCCGGATTTTGTCATGCATTTCCATGAATTTCATCGTTTAGAGCCGAGAACCTGTATCCTGCAATTGACTAGCAAACACGGCTCAAGAATACCTACCGATAAGCAATATGATAAAAATTGGGCGGTATAAAAATGCAAAAATCTGATATGAACAGGCAGTCTGGGTGTATTTTAGTTCATGAGATGAACTCCGTTCCTCCCATTGTGTGACAATGGAGTTGTGCCTTATGCCAAGGAACGCCCGTCCCATCAGTGATACAGACATATTCTTAGGCAGTATCACCTGATCGTGGAGATGGTTGATCTCTAGAGGATCGAGGTAAGGAGAGTATGAGATACTACAACCACTGCTGTCAGATGGCCCTAGTGCAAGTGGGAGATTGTTAGTTATATGTATGCCCTAGAGGCCATTACTATACATAGGATGTTTATTGTAGTGGATGCTTGGACATATATAGGGATGACTTTCTTGCTCGAAATGATAGTATGCTATCTGGTTACTCTTTACCTTAACGTGTACACTAATTGTCTCTCTGTTACATGTTGGTAAAGCCCTTAGGATGTGTACTTGACTACCTGGACTATGATGCGGATCATACTAGTAGGGACATGGTAGTCCATAAGTACATCCTTCAAAGTCCCTAGTCGTGGGTGTATCGATACTGGGCATTGATATACCAGAGTAGACTAGCGTGTACCTTCTCGACCCATATAGATGGGCGATGGATGATCCCATCTCCATTGGTGTTTGACATCAGAGATGATATACGGGTTCTCAGTGTAGACTGGGTACACTGGAAGGACTCGCCGAGAACTCCCAGATGGTATTATACCTCACGTCAGATGGCAGTTCTCTGGTGACACTTGTACAGGTTAGTTTGTAGACCCGAGATCGTCATAGAGTCTTGTGTGATTTCCACTGTGCTTTGATTTCCATCATACCATGTCCAAGAGGGCATGCAAAAAGGTGGCTTTTGGGTACAGTCCCGAATCACATGGAGGCAATGAGCGATAGGAGGGGTTTCGTCTCTCCCGGTATAGGGAGTTGATGTTGCGCTGTGCTCGATTGGCTATAACAGGAAGTCCTTGGCCAAGGCTGTTTTAGGGATTTACTGGTAAGTGTTACCAGTAGTTTCTCGACCCGTTATGAGCCTCATATCGACACGACTTATCGAGTTATTGGGGTCTGATGTTTACCACCACTAGACGAGATATGCGACATATCAGACGAAGAGACCGGACTGTACGGTAGTGTTACTAATTGGATTCACAGGAGTGTGAGCAGGCTTGCTTGTTGATCTTCTGATCGCTCAATACCCGGGTGGCCATTACGTTTAGCAGACCGCTTGCGGCTTGTGGGTGTTTGATATGATCATCACCTACTGCCGGCGTATTGACGAGTCTTTAGAGTCCTACACAGGGGTTTCCTGGCTCAAGCGAAACGAAATAGGAGCGCATATGAGATATGAGCGGGACCGAGAATAATACTAGTATGTGATACTGTATTCTATTCTCGCGATTTGTGACATTGATCAGTTGTATGCGATATAGCCGGGTTATCGGATCAAGTGTTGATTCGATAAGTTGTTACTATTCATATTAGTCGGTTATATGCAATATGACCGGATCGTTAAATCAACTGTTGATTTAATGATTTAATGTATAATTATATATTTGATATATTACTTTACATTAACTAGTATTGGTTCACTTAAGATTGATTTTCTCACTTGATTGTGCACATTGTTTATATGTGATATATGCAAGTGTACATGTTTGTATCATGTTTGATGATACAAACAAGTTGTGTGTATGAGACTTATACCAAATCAAGGTTAAATTAAGGTTTACTATTTTCCTAACAAATAACAAAAGAGTGAGACTTTGGTCAATGTTATCAAGCTTCATGAAGCTTGAAGAAACTTTGACAAAGTCAAATCTTTTGTCATTTCCTTAGGATATTAGTTAACCCAACCCTTAACCTAATGCTTTGGTTAATTCTCTACATGAGTTAAGCATGAGAGCTTAACTCAACCATGGTGCCATAATTAAAAGGATAAGTTTCATTTTATTCTATTATTCTTTTCTTCTTCTTCTTCTTCATCAAGCTCCACAAAAGCTTGCTAGCTCCAATGGTGCCTTGAGAAAAATAGTGAGAAATCCAATTCTAAAGTGAACCCACTTCCTATTTCTTCATCCTCTACTACTTGCCATGTAGTATAGGGTGTTCTCTTCACAAAGTTTATGACCAAGTGAAGGAATAGCTTGAGTTTGAGTCTCCCCGACGTAGATCATCTTCGGCCTCGAAGTCAACGACCTAGCCCGCTCATTTCTCTGAAGAAACCAACGCTACGGTCCGGGATCCCGATGATCGCAGTGAAGGGACGTCAACACGGACCTATTGAAGTGAAGGACCAGATCTACAAAGGTTGTAATCCCTTTCACTTACTAGTAAAGTAGTTTACTAGCTTTTCGTTTCGCCTAATCTCCAGTTAACGATCTTGCATAGAGTTGTTAGGCACATAAAAATTTGAATTTGGCATGGTAGATGCCTTGTGGAACCCCCTGAGTGTGCCTAGTAACCCTACAGCCGAGGAGGACGTAGATATCACAAAGACGAAGGACTAGAATCATTAGGTATAATCTCTTTACATAGTAGCTAAGAACTCTATGGTTGTTGTTAATTATCGTTTAGCAAAGATGTTCGATTAGTCGATGTATGCTTCAAAACAAGATCGTTTTTCATATTTCCGCCTCCCCGCAACTCGTGGGGTGTTGCACATCGACTTACAGTGGTATCAGAGCCTCACTAAATAATAATTAACTCACTTGCAAAGTCGTATGAATTTCGAACGCAAAACAATTCGGAAAAAACACGGATATCATAAAGTTTCTGTCGATTTTAAAATGAGGTCCTAAAATTTTTCAGGTTCCTCCAGAATGACCGGCAAAAAAATATAAGAACACAGAAGAAAAATGGGCTCCTGAATCGGCCACTGAGCCGCGGAACCACGGCCGATCCCACCGATCCGCCGCGGATCCGCGGCCGAGTTGGGGCCGATTCAGCCCAGTTTTCCTCAGTGCATCTTTTGTGATATTTTGTATTTTCTGGTATTATTTATTTTCTGCTCAGGTTTCAAATTTACAGAGAAGATTTGGAGTAGAATTTAATGTGTTTAATCGATCGAAATTATACGATGTTTGCTTGTTTGATTATATCTGTGAACTGTATTATGTGTTCGTAAACCTCCCCTAACTGCTAGTATGTCGGTTGGCACGGGTTGCACATATCTGTAATGTTTTTAACTGTTTGTGATTATGAACTCTATTGGACTGTTGTGATGATTAGCCGGGGTTTTTGTGATGGGTTATTGTATTAACTCATTCGATGTAATTGTAATAAGTTGTAATATTATTTTGCGGGGCACATCCAGGTTGTAGTTGTTGCCACCGTTGTATTATTTCTTTTTACTGTTTTTTGCTCCTAGGATAAACCCAAGGTGGGGTGCACAAACTACGGGGTATTTCGAAGTGTTTAGTGGCCTACTCACGTCATTGAGGGAGACCGCTTCACTTCGGGTACTTGGCAGGTAGTTTGCCGTACCCGTAGGGGTCTTAGGTGGGGTAATGGCTATTCATCACAACTGTGTAATCCGACTTTTCTTACAGGCTCAAAAGAAACGCGGACTGCTTGCATATCCAATAAAGTTTATCTGTGATCTGGAATGCCTATTATTGCGTCTGACGAATGTACAATATCTATATACGATAGCTATTTAGACGTCACTTATGTTTTACACCCGCGCTAGCCCAGCCCCCGCTATGCCGTTAGTTAAGTAACCTAACGGGTGATGATGGGACCACGTGGCGAATGCGGATGACATAAGAGGACGTTGTATTTTCGTTGTTATCTGTAATGATAGGTTAAAGATGGGACGCATTATTTTTTAATGCAAAGAAAAATAAAACCTAAACTGAATCGTTGGAACAATTTCTAAAGCCACTCGGTTTTCTTGAAAAAGCAAATTTTAAATGCGGAGCTTAAACCACTCCTTTTAATAAAAGCTATCTTAGTTCCTTCGATCAAATCAAGTTCATTACGTTAACGGTTTTTTGCCAAAAACCAGCCGTAACCCTCCGTCGTTTCAGATAGACAGCACATCGTATTCATTCTATGCTTGTTGGCCTACGTCAAGGCATAGTGTATGGTAGCAGTGTGTTTGCCTATTTGTTGCATAGAATGATGCATTAGTATAGGACAGACGTACAACCTTGTTGGCCTACGTCAAGGGCATGTATGATGTAGCTAAATTAATCAAGACAATGGTGGGTAGAACTTGACTTGCGTCTTATGACTTGTTGGCCTACGTCAAGGTCTATAAGAGCTTGGGGTATAAAAATCACATCGGGAGTTTCAAACATAAAGGAAACTTGCAGATTTAGCATACCTTCTGGAGTGTGGTGACTAGAGTGGCTTCCATCTAGTGCATCATACAATGATAGTTGGATCCCGATCCCACTGATGAGTAGGATTACTCTCGGGAAACATTCTCACTTAACAATCAATGCTATAAACCAAGTAGGTGTCCAGAAAGGTGTTAGAGGGGCTACGCCTCCAAGGAAAAGAAGTTATTTAATTAAGGAACTTCGCGAAAGCGTTGGAAAACCTCCCTCGAAGTACCAACACAAGCCTGGCTGAAAGGTTAAGCAAGTATTGTGACGTGTGATTAAATCCTGACTTGTTCTTCTTTTAGGTTTTGAATAAGGATTTGAGGTAACAGTGGGAGCCATCATGTTTAGATAAACTAATAACCAATCTAAACTTGCAAGAAGCATATGCTGAGTGTTTTCTTTTCTCTCTCTCTAGCAGCCACCATGACAGGACTAAAACTATTACTTGAGAAAAATATACTGACCGGACAGAACTATAAAGATTGGCTAAGGAACGTCAACATTGCACTGACTTATGACAAAGTAGCATATGTTACCACCGCTGTTCCTCCCCTTATCCCTGGACCAGATTCCTTAGTTGTGGACAAGGAAGTTCGCAAAACTTGGGATCTGGATTGTGAGCGAGCTAAGTGTATCGTGCTGGCGTCCATGAACAATGAACACAAGAAACAGCACGAGAGTATGGATATTGTATCCATATTTCTCCATGTAAGGAAATTATATGGAGAACACTCCCGTATCGCAAGGTACGAGACCTCAAGGAAACTCTTCCAGATGTGGTTAGCTCCAGGATCGCCTGTAGGAGAGCACGTCCTCAAAATGATCAGCCTCATTGAGGAACTCGCAAACCTGGGATGCGTGCTAGAGAATGATTTGTATATCGACTTGATTTTGCAGTCCCTTCCCCACACCTTCTCTCAGTTCGTGCTTAGCTTCAACATGCACGAAATGGAAGCTGATCTTCCAAAGCTCCTCAACATGTTGAGGGTAGCAGAGACCTCCTTGAAAAAGGAGAAGACCCCCGTTCTGTATTTTGGCCAATCATCCTCTTCTAAATCTAAAGAGAAAGCTAAAGGGAAGAAGAAGATGAAAGCCACCAAACCGAAGGGTGGGGTCAAGAAGGTGCAGGGAAAGAACAATGCAGGAAGGGTGAAAGCGGATATAAACGAATGCCATTATTGTCACAAGCAAGGGCACTGGAAGAAGGACTGTATGGCCTTCAAGGAAAAGGACACGAAGCAAGCGGTTGTTTCTGCTTCAGGTGTGTTCGTAATCGAAAATTGTTTTTCAGTAAACTCTACATCATGGGTACTTGATACCGGTTCTGGTTCTCATATCTGTAATTCATTGCAGGATCTGAGAAATAGTAGAGTACTGGAGACAGGTGATATGACTCTCCGGATGGGCAATGGAATGCATGTAGATGCTGTTGCAATAGGGGAGTATCACATAGGGTTGACTAGTGGGCACGTTTTGGTGTTGTACAGCTGTTTTTGTATTCCCAGTATGCTGTGTAATATTATATCAGTATCTTTGTTGTGTAATAAAGGATATAATTTTGCGCTTAAAAGTAATGTCATGAACATTCTCCTAAATCAAGAACTGATTGGGTATGGCACACTGGAAAACGGCATATACATACTTAATCAACCTCGAATTTTCAATATTCAAAACACACTTAAAAGAAAGGCTCCAGATTCAAATCAAACCTTCCTATGGCATTGTAGACTTGGTCATATAAACGAAATAAGGTTGACTAAGTTACATAAAGATGGATATCTAGATCCTTTTGAATATTCATCATATGCAACTTGTCAATCATGTATCAAAAGAATGACCAAATCTCCATTCTCCGGACACGGAGCAAGAGCTACTGAACTCTTGGGACTTGTACACAGTGATGTATGTGGTCCAATGTCTACGCATGCGCGAAGCGGCCACTCCTACTTCATCACTTTTACTGATGACTTCTCTAGGTATGGACATGTGTTCTTAATGAAACATAAATCAGAGACCTTTGAGAAGTTTAAGGAGTATAAAAATGAAGTAGAGAAACAAACTGGTAAAATCATCAAAACGCTTCGATCTGATCGAGGTGGAGAATACTTAAGTACCGGTTTCCTTGAATACTTAAAAGAGAATGGAATTCTCTCTCAGCTTACTCCGCCTTATACACCTCAGCATAATGGTGTATTAGAAAGGAGGAATCGCACGCTATTAGATATGGTGCGTTCAATGATGAGTAGTGCTGAGTTACCACTTTCCTTCTGGGGATTTGCTCTAGAATCAGCAACATACTTATTGAATAGAGTTCCAACTAAGTTTGTGCCACCACTCCATATGAAATGTGGAGCGGGAAGAGACCATATCTCAAGTATATCAAGATATGGGGGTGCCCGACATATGTTAAAAAGCATAAACCGGACAAGCTCGAGTCACGATCGGTTTTGTGCAAGTTTGTAGGTTACCCCAAACATTCAAGGGGGTACATGGTCTACCACACTGAAGAACAAAAGGTGTTTGTCGCTCGCCACATTGTCTTCTTAGAGAGCGAATTTCTTGCAAAAGAAATTAGTGGGAGCGCGGTAGAGCTGGAAGAAATTCCAGAACCTCAAATTTCTACCGAGGACTTAGAAGAACATCATATTTCAATAGAACATGACGAGACAACGCCACTCCAAAGATCTAGTAGGGCATCCCTCAAGTTCATTCACAAAGGCCATCCCTCAAGTTCAGTTGGATAGGCTGTTTGAGATGTTGGGCATGCGGTACTCCAGCAACTGGATATAGTGAAGACAGTGGGTACTCATTGCGCCAATAATAGGCCCTAGTGCAAGTGGGAGATTGTTGGATATATATGCCCTAGAGGCCTTCATTGTATAGGATACTGGGATATGTATGTACATAACAGTCTTGCTTAATATAATAGTACGCTATTTGGTTTGTCTTTATCTTAACATTTGATATATTTTGGGTAGTATTCATATATATATACACGTTGATAAAGCCCTTAGGATGTTTTGCTTGACTACCGGCGTTTTGATGTCAGTCATACTAGTGGGAGCTGGATAGTCAAAAGGCACATCCTTAGATGTCCCTGGTCGCAGGAGTATCGAGACTGGGCATCAATACTCCAGAGTAGACTAGTATATACATATCTAGACCCTGAGGAGGAGCGATGGATTGGTCCCGCAGCCATTGGTGGAGTGCACCTAAGATTGTATACAGATGCTCTCTGGGTGTGAGTACACCGGACAAGACTCGCCGAGAACTGACTGGATGGTATTTATACCTAACGTCAGATAGCAGTTCTCAGGTGACATGTGTGCAGATAGTCCGTTGACTTAAAGTCGTCATTTGTCTCGTGTGAGTTCCCACTGTGCTTTGATTACTACCCTACCACGGTTCAAAGGAGTCGTGCAAACAGGTTTTAGTTGGGCACAGTCCCGAGCCACGTGGAGGCAGTGAGTGACTGTTAAGGATTCGTCTCTTCCGGTATAGGGAGTTGATATCGTACATTGATCGGTTGGTCATTACCATAAGTCCCTGGCCAGGGCTGATTGAGAATTACTGATAGATTAATCAGTAGATTCTCGGATGGTGATAGAGCCATACCGATACGACTTGTACGGTTATTAGGGGTCTGACGTTTACCACCTCCCTAGACCATAAATGCGATACTCTTAGACGAACAGACCGGACTGCACGGATATTGTCACGCACAGGCTCAGTCGGAGTTCGGATGGGTATTCTCACCGGCCTTCTTATCGACATCTACCTGGGGACCGTTATGTACAGCTAGTGCCGCTTGCGGTCTGTGGTTAAACCCACTGCCAGCGTAGTAGTCGAGTCTTTAGAGTCCCACATAGAGTTTTCCAAACTCCAGGCGAAATGATATAGAGGTCGTACGGTTTTACAACAAGGGTTCGGACGAATACATGTTTAAACGCACGTACGACATTCGGACAGTTTTTACTAGACGGCTTTGGTTTAAGCCAGATTCTAGTATCAGGTTATTGGATTTATACAGTCTAAAGTTTTTCCGTGTTTTCACGGATGCGAGGGGCATTCTCGTAATTTTCCGAGAAGCTTCTAGAAGGAGGGTGACTAAGGAGGTTAAGGTGGCATTTTCATTTATTGCAAATTGTGACTCGTTAGTGTGATTCACTATGTCATTAATGCATCATTTATTGCTTAATGACTCACATATTGAATCACTCTTATTGAATTAATGAACAATGGTGAATAATCATTTATGTTCATTTATTTGATAATTCATTATGTTTTCATATATTCAAGTGAGAAGCTTTTCATTCTCATTATCATCTCCACCTTCTCTCTCCTCAAGTGCACTCCTTCTTCAAACCCTAATCCTACCACACATGAGTTGAGACCAAGGATTAGGATAGACTTAACACTCCATAACCTAACTCTACATCATCTTAGTCACTATGGTTAGCAACTAGAGAAACTAAGTTACCTCAAGTCTTGAGGTGTAGCTTGGATTAGGGTACTCGGGTGGATCTATTACAGAAAGGAGGCCGAGGAGGACGTAGAGATCACAAAGACGAAGGACTAGAATCATTAGGTATAATCTCTTTACATAGTAGCTAAGAACTCTATGGTTGTTGTTAATTATCGTTTAGCAAAGATTTTCGGTTAGTCGATGTATGCTTCAGAACAATATCGTTTTTCATATTTCCGCCTCCCCGCAACTCGTGGGGTGTTGCACATCGACTTACATGTTTTTCTATTCACGAGTTGGCAACTCACCCCGTTGTGCCACAGTTCTTGCAAATTGACCGCATGGATCCGTAGCGGCATCGCTGGCACATAGCTTCATTTGGGTGATTTGCTTGGTAGGTGGGACATTTGTATCGTACCCACTCTTGTATTTATAGTTCATATTGTATCTAGTCAACTCCATCAATCAAACCAGTATTTGTATAAGTAATGAGATTTAGTGAGACTTTTAGTTGCGAGACTTGAGCGATGGGTTTTATGTTCGCCTTGGGTTGATATCTTGCTTATTTCTTTATCTTTTGTGGTGAACTTCGCCGTTGGGCGTCGTATACTTATATTTATGCTTTGCGTGGTTTTGGATCCGGCGATTGGCGAAGAGCTAGCTCCCACTTGGGGATGCCTTATTCATTATATATGCTTTATCAGGTTTTGTACCCGTTTGGGGTCAGTATTTACATAGGAAACTCTGCCGAAATTTTTATAAAAGTCTTGAGGTTTTTAAAGATGCAATACTTCGGCTCATGTTGTTAAACTACTTGCTTTAAATTGGTTTTCCCTTCACTCTACTGCTTCATTGGTTTTGATTTCTGGGTTTTTGCTTACTTAGATTACGTACGCCTCAAGACGTTTCGTAATTTAGGTACCTGTCATATTCCGTACTTTTCGGGTCGTGACAAAGTTGGTATCAGAGTGTTAGGTTTTACCTCGTGAGTGTAGGATGGCCCTTGGTTGATGGAGTAGGTGACTTAAGAAGAGTGACGTACCGTGGGTATGTTTCGCGGCATACGTACGATACGATACTCCGCTTAAGAAGCCTTAGGATGTACATTTCCTTGCACAGTATTATATTCACTCCTATGATCTATCCTGATCGGTACCAGTTATGGTTTTATTACCATGATTACACGGGCAGAGAGAGCTACGACTAGAGTTGGGTCATCACGCGCTCGTCACAGACCAGGACTGACCAGGACGTGATTTTAGGGACATACGATTTGCTTAGATGCGTCGTTTTATTGTGTTTTCGCGCCATGAGCATTTGATGGATCGATTTTACGAGATTTCTCGGACGTGCAGATCAGCACCAGAGGATGGGGCCACTGCTAGAGGCCAGCTAGAATGTGATGTCTGTCAATGCACATATTATTTGTTGATTGAGGCACTGTTCAGTATGCGGACGAATGAGCCAGTTGCTGCTGCGAATGATGAGATATCGCCCCAGGTGTTTGGAGATAATGCCGCACGAGTTATACTTCGAGATATGATAGAAGATCGCTAGTCACCGAGGATGAAAGACTAGGACATGTGATTCATTGCCTACTCCGATGCGAGGTCATCAGATTGTTTGATTCCAGCTAGAGACGACTTCATGCAGGTACGATGGGAGTCGATAGAGACGATCGAATGTCAGGGACCCATTTTCCAAGTTTAAAGTATTCGGAAAACAATGCAAGTAATTCTACGGACCCTCTAGAAGAATGAAAACTTAACTCAACATAATGACCATGGGAACGTTTTTGAACCTTACGGTTTACAGCGGTTCCGCGGTGCCATTAGTGAGGCTTGGGTTTGCCCTTCTACGGTTGGTCTATAGGTACTGTGGCATATACCGGATCTTATTAAACTGTTCATGAGTGTTGAGCTCTCAGGGAATTATGGGACTTTGATGTATCGATCGAAAAATTCGACATCATTCGGATATCATGTGATGGGATACATTGCTTGGGAGACTCCAGAGATAAGTATAGCCGTTTGAGCGCAGTCCATGCAGCCACGAAGAGACGAGTCCAAATCAGTCGACATTAGAGAAAAGTGGAGTAAGAGGTTCGTACGAGATCTTGATGAGATGAAATTCCACTCCGCTGACATCAGAGATGTGATATGCTTGCAGAGGCGTTGTACATGGATATATCTTCCAGAAGGAGTCGCGATGAGTTTGCAGCCATTCTGGAATAAGAAACAGATTTAGTAAAGGATGATAACTTCCGGGCAGTTCGACAGAAACGAGAATCGGGAGAGACCCTGACAAGATCTTTCTGGAATACTATACGAGAAGACTTGGACCCAGGAGAGGTCATATTGTGCACACCCAGCAGGACAGAGTTCGGCATCGTCGACGAGACATGTTATGAGTGACCATGACAGTTGGCCAGAGATCTTTAGAGGATGTGCCACAGTGGGACTATTTCCGCTATCTTGGATTTCGACATTTTGGACGATTTATTTTCATGATTGAGATTTTGTGCACTACAGTTGCATTTGACTTTGATTTGATGTCATTCGAGATTCTGATTTTGATTTCATACCTATGGTATGCATGTGATTTGACTTATTCTTTCGGCATAGTTTTCATGCACTTTTAGTATTTTGATTTGATTTTATGCACGCTGATGCATATGGTTGTGAGATTATATACCACGGTATATCTGATTTGGATTTGGATTGAGATATGTTGTATACCGTCGATTTTGATTGTGATATTCGATATTTGTTTTCGTGCACCTTATGCATTTGACTGGGATTCTTGCGCATGCTTGGGCGCTTGATGCGATTTTGATGCACACCAGATGCACTAAATCGAGAATCTTCATCCATATCAGATGCACCTGATATTGCTGTGAGGCACACCCGTTACCTTGGACAGGTGTTTCGTGCGCAACCGTTGCACTTAGATTTTGTTTTTGTGCACATGTATGGCACATTCATGGATTCGATTTTCGTGCGCACCAGACCCACATAGCATTCTTACATATATTTTGGGATTTATTTTGAGCAGTATGTTTTTATGATATTTACTAATTGATATAGTAGCTGAACATGACTAGTCCGAGGATAGTACCTGAACATATTGTTGCATGCATTGATTGTTATCGAAGGGATTTTCAGAGAAAGAGCTATAGTCTCAGTATTTACCTACGTGTCCGAGATGACACGAAACTTTTTATAAAGGGAACCCTTCTAAATTATTTTTCAAAACGGCGGGACGTGTATGTTAAACAAAGGATATATATACATATATATAGTTATTTTCTTACTATAGACGTCCGCCACTGTGCAGTGATACGCGTATCGCACAGCCATTTGAAAAGAGTTTGGCATGCATTTCTTCCTGATGTTTTGACGAGTTACAAAGATGCGTACTATGTACATGTTATAGTTTTGATGCACATCGTGCTGGATTTCGTATTGAATTTTGACATTTGGGTCCTCACCATAACTCCGATGATTTCGGGATGCTTAGCGGAGTTTTGATTTTTGAGTTGTACACTCTTTTATGCGCATGCATTGCGCTACGATGTGTTTTATGTATTTATGATTCCGGAGCCCTGTTGATTGATCTGATTATTGAAATGTTTTAGAATTTGGGGGTTTAAATTTAAATTCGGGGACCGAATTTCTTTAAGGGGGGAAGATTGTAACATTTCAGAAAATATAAAATATTATTTTTGGAATTTAATATTAATATAATATATTTCCCGAAAACTGCCCGATTTGCGAAATTGGGTTTTTTGAAAAAGGGTATAAATATATACCAATAATTGTGAAATAATTAGGAATTAAAATTATTTATTCATTTAAAAAGATATTTATCGGATTTGGTATCTTTAAAATTTATTATATGCAGTTTGGATAAAAACCCGATTAGTGCACTACTAATCGCGATTAAGCCAAATCCGTGTTTTTACAGTTTTTCGTGGCTAGTGCACCATGTCATGTTGCATTTGGTTACATGTTGTCGCATTTGTGTTATTTTATGGGTATTATATGGTTTGGGTTTTAAATAGAAAATAAAAAGAGAAAAAGATTAAAGTTTAGAATGATTGGAGAGAGAGAGAGAGTGTGTGAGAATAAGTGAGAGAGAGGGGGGGCTGCCTCATTTCATTCCCCCATTTATTTTACTTCATTTTCTTCTCCTTCTTCAACCTCATCTCCCTCCACCTTCACCCCAAGAAATCATCTCCAAATCTCCATCAAAACCCTAAACCCCATTCATTAAAAGTGATCCCCTCTTCACCCTCTACACAATGGACCAAGCAAAGTAGGATTTTGACAACATTGGGGAGCTAGGGTTTTTCTTGGGTTGCCCAAATGAGGTATTTTCTTTACCATTAGCATTGTATTTGTTTCACTTTAGTATTCTTGCATGTTTAGAAGTGTTTAGATGTTTTTTAGTGAGATTTGGAAATTTCAAGTTAGGGTTTGATGGATTATTGAGTTGTGATTGTGTAATTGAGGCTAGTAGAGGCCATATAACCCCTGTAATATTAGTATTTTGGACAAAATCTGATACTTATACCCCGGAACACGAACTTAGAAACCCCGACATCGGGAAATTGTGAGAGTTGTGATGGTATTTAGGAATCTGGAATGACTCGGGGACCTGGAAAATTATTTTGCGAAGACTGAGAGTTGTGCAGGTGACCAGAAGACTACCCTTGAAACCCTAGCCCCTAATTCATTACCATGGCCACAGATTTATTCGTATTGGCCGCAAATTGCGGACATGTTGGGATGAAAAGTTGTGATTATTGGTCTGTGGCATTGTTATCTGATATCTAGGGCAACCCCATATGCAAAATTTGCTAATTTTACCTTAGACGAAATCTGGAGGTGGTTTTCCCTAGTTGCTATTTCCGTATTTTGTGATTCTGAGACTTTAGTTTTTTTATTTTGTTTTAATTCCGTCGTGTGGCATTCGAACGTCAACGACGAGGGTTAATTGGTTGTGTTTTGCATGCGTAAACTATAGGTTTTGACCTATGTGTGATTCGTGCGACATTTTGGTTTTCGTGCGTGATTTCCGTTTAAGATGCTATATGTGTATATATGTAGGTACCCCATGTAGTCTTCAGATGATGAAGAAGAAGATGGAGACATCGACTTTGGCAAGCGAAGATCAAGGTGAGTAGATTTATATATACGGGGGAAGTCGGGTGGATGGCGTATAGCACCCCCGCAATTTCAAAAGATTTTGATATGATGTGGTATAAATATACATATATGGGTTATAACGAGATATGAACCTTAGCAAGAAAAGCATTAGGAGATCATGGGTTAATGTTAGCGAGATTTTAGGAAAGTGGTTTAGTTGGTTTCTTAGTCGCGAATCCGAGAGTGAGGTTGTTACACATACACATACACGCACGGGATATGGTTTTGGGTGTATACGTCATATGTATATATATATATATATATATATATGTATAGGTGGATGTGTTGGTGCTTATATATATATACATGCACGTATACATGGATGTTGAGGATAGTATATGGTACATGGAGATGAGTCGATGTGATTGGGCATGATGCCGTGAGATCAGTGATGTGATTTGGTTCATACTATGAGATACGACAGGAGATTATAGCGGATCTTTAGGCGATGTGTTTCAGACACACACACATATATTTGTTGATGGTATCAGTTTTTACTAGACTTAGATCTGTACCCCAGTTCAAAAAATATGATGATAAGGATACCGGACGAGTAATGAGATAAATATGATATTTGACCTGTACCCAGATTTGGGATGCCGTACGATAGTTTTACCATACGAGATATAGTTATGAGGATAGATCCGCACTCTTGACTCGAGGATGTCATATTAATTATTTTATCGTACGTGATACTATTGAGGCGAGATCACCGACTACTGGATATATATATATATATTTATATATATATATATATATATATATATATATATATATATCGACTCAGCCTTAGGTGGATTTCCTTACCTTTTTGACTGGACTCGAGTCATACTCATTTTCAAAAGTGGAGAATCGTGAGTATTTTAAATACCAAACTGTATGACTCGTATATTGGGTAGGTATATTTTTCAGTGTTGCTGTTACTACATCACTTTCTGTATATTCATGATGTTTCATCGCATTGCATGCTTGTACATATGTTATCTGTAATTATTATGAAACCCTGTTGTCAGGACACCAGCACCATTACCGATGATGCATATGTTCCACGTATACCTGCTTGCCGGCTCACACACATCATCATCGGTAATTGCCATGTCACTTACACTTTAGAGAATACTATTCATTGGCATAGCTTGCTAGTTGATAGTTGCAATATGTTATAGCATTCATATGCTAGTTTAACTATTGCATTTATTGCATGATATCAGATGCATTCATATATTCATTGGTCATGCAGTATTATAGAGATTTATGCCGGTATTCACTGTTTATTGATATCATGATTTTTTTGATTTCGGATCCTTCTTGAGATTTCTGGATTTGGAAACCGCATGTGAAAGTTTTATAAACTGATGATTTGTTTTAAAGAGATAGATGTGGTTTTCCTTGATATGATGAGTATTGTCCACCATGATCTTTTCTCGGTTCTGAGATGGTTTTCGAGACCCGATTCGAGGAGTTGGATGAACCGTCTGTAGGTACATGGTGGACCCGGTATGGTACCCCATGGCATGAAGCTCGAGTTGTAGAATATGAGCCCGGCAGGGACAAACTGCCTACCGGTGATGTCTGGCGCGGCGGATATCCGGAGGATACCGTCCGTGGTCGTGTGATTTGATGATATGGGCCGATCCGGATTGATGGAGCCCGAGAAACTGAGATATTGAGATTTGATGGTACAGGCCAGTCCGGATAGCCGGAGCCTGAGATATTGAGATATTGAGATTTATGTTTTGTGTCGATGCTTGACACTGATTTCTCTGTTGATTTCATTGATGATACTCGATTTATATACATACAGAAATCTCATTAAATAAAGAAAACAATTGTCTCACTCATAATGTATTCTGTTTCCATTCGTTATGTATTCATACATCATATATCTGATATGTCGTTACCTGAGGCACTGACACGAGCATTAGGTATTACACTTATGTATAGCTGTTTACCATTGCCATTATATTATGCTTCAGGCTTTATTATTTTGAGTATATTACTGATCGTATGACCTAGGATTTCGTCATACATTCGATTTCAATCTGTAGATGTTTTTCTATTCACGAGTTGGCAACTCACCCCCGTTGTGCCACAGTTCTTGCAGGTTGACTGCATGGATCCGTAGTGGCATCGCTGGCACATAGCTTCATTTGGGTGATTTGCTTGGTAGGTGGGACATTTGTATCGTACCCACTATTTTATTTATAGTTCATATTGTATCTAGTCAACTCCATCAATCAAACCAGTATTTGTATAAGTAATGAGACTTAGTGAGACTTGTAGTTGCGAGACTTGAGCGATGGGTTTTATGTTCGCCTTGGGTTGATATCTTGCTTATTTCTTTATCTTTTGTGGTGAACTTCGTCGTTGGGCGTCGTATACTTATATTTATGCTTTTCGTGGTTTTGGATCCGCCGATTGCCGAAGAGCTAGCTCCCGCTTGGGGATGCCTTATTCATTTTTTATGCTTTATCAGGTTTTGTACCCATTTGGGGTCAGTATTTACATAGGAAACTCTGCCGAAATTTTTATAAAAGACTTGAGGTTTTTAATGATGCAATACTTCGGCTCATGTTGTTAAACTACTTGCTTTAAATTGGTTTTCCCTTCACTCTACTGCTTCATTGGTTTTGATTTCTGGGTTTTGGCTTACTTAGATTACGTACGTCTCGAGACGTTTCGTAATTTAGGTGCCTGTCATGTTCCGTACTTTTCGGGTCATGACATTGGTGTAGATGGAAAAGTTGAGACTTTCAAAGCTAGACTTGTTGTAAAAGGTTTTTCGTCATCGACCAGGTGTGGATAATGATAAAACCTTTTCTCCAGTGTCTATGCTTAAGTCCATCCGGATCCTACTTGTCATTGCTATATACCATGACTATGATATCTGGCGGTTGGGTTTCATGACTGCTTTTCTAAATAGTGATTTAGAAGAGATCGTCTATAAGTGCACAGCCAGAGGGCTTCGTAGACAGTGGGAGCAGCAGAAACGTGTGCAAGTTGCTTTACGGGTTAAAACAGGCATCGCGGAGTAAGAACGTCTGTTTTGATGTCGTAGTCAAAGAGTTTGACTTCATCAAAATGGTAGATGAACCATGTATATACAAAAGGATAGTAGAGAGTATGGTGGTATTCCTCGTATTGTACGTAGATGACATACTCTTGATAGGAAAGGAGTTTCCTATGCTACACTCGGTCAATCTCCTCTTATCACATTGATTCTCCATATAGGATCAAGGTGATGCCTCCTAAATCGTGGGTTTTGGATCTATGAGATAAATTTAAGTGGATTTTAGGATTCTCACTAGGTGTAGTGAGATGGTATCAATCGATCCTGGGGAGAATCACTAGATAGTTTCCAGGGTGGTAAGGTCGACTGAACGTCAGTCACAGGCATTGTCTTTACTCTCAGTGGAGGAATGGTATGTTGGAAGAGTTCCAAGCTAGATACCATGACAAACTAAACGATAAAGGCTGGATACATCTCTACCAACGATACTACCAAAGAGGCAGTCTGGGTGTATATAAGTTCATGAGATGAACTTCGTTCCTACCATTGTGTGACAATGGAGTTGTGGCTTAGGCCTAGGAACCCCCATCCCATCAGTGATCCAGACATATTCTAAGGTAGTATCACCTGATCATGGAGATGATTGATCTCCAGGGAGATCGAGGTTAGAAGAGTAGACTCAGAGGATAACACGGCGGATCCACTCACAAAGGCCTTTTCCCAGAGAGAGACTTTTATGGGATGGTTGAGTTTGAGATACTACAACCACTACTATATGATGGCCCTAATGCAAGTGGGAGATTGTTAGTTATATGTATGCCCTAGAAGCCATTACTGTACATGAGATGTATATTGTAGTGGATGATTGGACATAAATAGTGAGGACTTTCTTGCTCAAAATGATAGTATTCTATCTGGTTACTCTTTATCTTAACATGTACACTGATTGTCTCTCTGTTACATGTTGGTAAAGCCCTTAGGATGTGTGCTTGACTACCTGGATTATGATGTGGATCATACTAATTGGAAAATGGTAGTCGGTAAGTACATCATTTAATGTCCATAGTCGTGGGTGTATCGAAACGGGGTATCGATATACCAGAGTAGACTAGCGTATAGCTTCTCGACCCATGTAGATGGGAGATGGATGATCCAATAACCATTGGTGTTTGACATCAGAGATGGTATACTGGTGCTCAGTGGAGACTGGGTAAACTAGACGGACTCGCCGAGAACTCTCAGATGGTATTATACATCACGTCTGATGGCAGTTCTCTGGTGACACTGGTACAGGTTAGTCTGTTGACCCGAGATCGTCATAGAGTCTTGTGTGATTCCCTCTGTGCTTTGATTTCCACCATAACACGGTCAAGAGATCGTGCAAAAAGGTGGGTTTTGGGTACAGTCCCGAGTCACAAGGAGGCAATGAGTGATAGGAGGGGATTCGTCTCTCCCGGTATAGGGGTTGATGTTGCGCTGTGCTCGATTGGCTATAACAGGAAGTCCCTGGCCAGGGCTGCTTCACAGATATACTGGTAAGTGTTATCAGTACTTTCTCGACCCGTTATGAGCTTCATATCGGCATGACTTATCGAGTTACTGGGGTCTGACGTTTACCACCCCAGACGAGATTTGCGACATATCAGACAAAGATACCGGACTATACGGTAGTGTTACTGTTTGGATTCGCAGGAGTATGAGCAGGCTTGCTTGTTGATCTTTTAATCGCTCAATACCCAGGTGGCCGTTACTTTTAGCAGACCTCTTGCGGCTTGTGGGTGTTTGATATGATCATCACCTACTGCCGGCGTATTGACGAGTCTTTAGAGTCCTACACAGAGGTTTCCTGGTTCATGCGAAATAACGTAGTAGTTCATATGTGATATGTGCGGGATCGAGATTAATGCGCGCATGTGATATCACATTCTATTCTCGCGATATGTGATATCGTTCGGTTATATGTGATATAGCCGGGTTATCGGATCAAGTGTTGATTTGATAGATTGTTACATTTGATATAAGTCGGTTGTATGTGATATAGCCGGATTATTAAATCAAGTGTTGATTTAATAATTTAATGTATAATTATATATTTGATATATTAACTTACATTAACTAATATTAGCTAACTTAAGAATTCTTTTTCTCACTTGTGTACACTTAGTATATATGTGATATATATTAATGTACAGCTATTGTGTCATGCTTGATGCCACATGTGACATGGGTGTATGAGACTCACACCATACTAATAATAATATGAAGGTTTATATTTATTTAAGTAAATCAAAATTAGTGTTAATTAGTCACATGCTTGGAAGCTTGGAGAAGCTTGTAGTATCTTTGACTAATTCCGCTCCTTTTGTTTTACTTATAGATATTTATTAACCTAACCATTATTGTTAACCATGGTTTAATCTCTACATGGGTTAGTGTATGACACTAACTCACCCATGGTTCCCATTCTCACCTCATTAGTTCATTCTCTCATTTCTTCACTTGAGCTTCTTCTTCCTCATGAGAAAAGCTCACTAGCATTCAAAATGGTGAGAAAATATTGTGAGAAAATAAAATCTAAAGTGAGCTCATTTCCTACTTCATCATCCTCTACTACTTGCCATTTAGTTTAGGGTGTTTGCTTCACTAATCTCACAATTAGTGAAGAGGTAGAATGAGCTTGAGTCTCCTCGACGTAGATCATCTTCGGCCTCGAAGACTTCGAGCAAGCTTGTTCATTTCTCCGGGAGAATCCTTTCTAGAGTTCGGGAGATCACAACTCGCAGCGAAGGGACTACTACACGGAGCTTTTGAAGTGAAGGACCGGTCTACAAAGGTTGTATTCCTCATTCACAGATTTAATGGTTGATTGCATTTTATTTTGTCTATTTACTCTAGTTTGATCCTAGCTTAGGATTGATTAGCACCTTAGAATTTTAAAATTTGGCATGGTAGTTGCTGTGAAAACCAAGTAGGGTGCTAAGGAATCCCAACAAGGCCATTATTTGATATTGGATTCTTGGATATGTATATATATATATATATATATACAGAGGAATTTCTCGCTCGACATGATAGTATGCTATCTGGTTACTCTTTATCTTAACATGTTCACTTGATTGTGTATACTATTCATTTGGTACATGTTGATAAAGCCCTTAGGATATCCGGTTGACTATCATGATTATGATGCAGATCATACTAGTGGGGCATGACTGGTCTATAAGCGTGTCCTAAAATGTTCCTAGTCGTGGGTGTATCGAGACGGGGCAACGATATTCTAAAGTAGACTAGCGGATATGGATCTTGACCCATTTGATAGGCGATGGATGATCTCATATCCATTGGTGTTTGACATCAAAGATTGTATACGGGTACCCAGTGGAGACTGGGTACACTGAATGGACTCATCGAGAACTCCTATATGGTATTATATCTATCGTCGGATAATAGTTCTCAGGTGTCACTTGTACAGGTTAGTCTGTAGACCCAAGATCGTCATAGAGTCTTGTGTGTGTAGGGTTCTTAGGCACACCCATGAGGTTCTACAACTGATCAATCATGTCCAATTAAAAAATTTCATGTGCCAAAGAACCCTAAACTAGATCGTTACGAGAGGTAAAGGAGAAACTACAAACAAGTTAACAACTTAACTAAAAAGTGAAATGGACTACAACCTTTGTAGATCCGGTCCTCCACTTCCTTAGCTCCGTGACGATGTCCCTTCGTTGCGATCATCGGATCCCGAACTCTAGCGTCGGCTTCATCGGAGAAATGGGCGGGCTAGGTCGTCGACTTCGATGCCGAAGATGATCTACGTCGAGGCAACTCAAGATCAAGCTCCATCTTCACTTTGTCATAGAACTTGTGAAAATAACACACTCTACGACTTGGCAAGTGGTAGAGGATGAAGAAATAGGAAGTGGGTTCACTTTGGATTTGGATTTCTCACTCTTTTGATCATGGCACTATTGGAGGTAGCAATGTTTCTTCTTCTTGAAGAAGAAGAAGAAGAAAAGAATATGATAAGCATAATAAAATCAATTGATTAATAATAATAAATCAAGTGATCTTATCATATAGCAACCATGGGTTAGTGTAACTAGTGTAGAGACTAAACTAGGGTTTAGGTGAATGGTTAGGTTTAGGAAAACACAAAATGGTTTGAACTTTTCAAAGCTTCATGAAGCTTCAAATAAAAACAAAGAATTCCACCATTTTATTTTAGCCAAAATGGATAAATAAATAAATAAATAAATAAATAAAAACCCTAACCATTAACCTAAACATAGTTCAAAGCATACACACACCCAAGTTTGCATGTATCATCAAACATGATACAAAATAGTGCACAAACATATATCATATATACAATGTGCACAAACAAGTGAGAAAAATAATCTTAAGTGAACCAATACTAGTTAATATAAAGTAATATATCAAATATATAATTATACATTAAATCATCAAAGCAACACTTGATTTAACGATCCGGTCATATCGCATATGACCGACTAATATCCAATGTATCGACTTATTGAATCAATCCTCGATTCGATAACTAGGTTATATCGCATACAACCAATCGATACATTCATCGCGAGAATAGAATACGGTATCACATACACGCATTATTCTCGGTCCCGCACATATCTCATATGCGCTCCTATTTCGTTTCGCTTGAGCCAGGAAACCTCTGTGTAGGACTCTAAAGACTCGTCAATACGCCGGCAGCAGGTGATGATCATATCAAACACCCACAAGCCGCAAGCGGTCTTCTAAACGTAACGGCCACCCAGGTATTGAGCGATCAGAAGATCAACGAGCAAGCCCGCTCACACTCCTGTGAATCCAACCAGCAACACTTACCATACAGTCCGGTCTGTTCGTCTGATATGTCGCATATCTCGTCTAGGGGTGGTAAACGTCAGACCCTAGTAGCTTGATAAGTCATGCCGATATAAGCTCCATAACAAGCACAAAACTACTGATAACACTTACCAGTAAATCAGTGCAACCCTGGCCAGGGATTTCCAGTTATGGCCAGTCGAGCATAGCGCAACATCAACCCCCAATACCGGGAGAGACGAATCCCTTCCTATCGCTCATTGCCTCCATGTGTATCGGGACTGTAGCCAAAGACCACCCGTTTGCACGACTCAGTAGAGCCGTGGTAGGGTGGAAATCAAAGCACAGTAGGAGACACATAAGACTCTATGACGATCTCGGGTCAACAGACTAAGCTGTACCAGTGTCACCAGAGAACTGCCATCTGACGTGAGGTATAATACCATCTGGGAGTTCTCGGCGAGTCCGTTCAGTGTACCCAGTCATCACTGAGCACCCGCATACCATCTCTGATGTCAAACACCAATGGATATGGGATCATCCATCGCCCATCACATGGATCGAGAAGATATATGCTAGTCTACTCCGGAATATCGATGCCCCGTCTCGATATTCCCACGACTAGGAACATTGAAGGATGTACTCATTGACTACCCAGGCCCCACTAGTATGATCTTCATCATAGTCCTAGAAGTCGAGTACACATCCTAAGGGCTTTATCAACATGTAATAGAGAGACAACAAGTATACATGTTAAGATAAAGAGCAACCAGATAGCGTACTATCATGTCGAGCAAGAAAGTCTTTCCTATATATGTCCCAGCATCCACTACAATATACATCCTATGTACAGTAATGGCCTCTAGGGCATACATATAACTAACAATCTCCCACTTGCACTAGGGCCATCTGTAGCAGTGGTTGCAGTATCTAATACTCAACCATCCCATATAAATCTCTCTCTGGGAAAAGGCCTTTGTGAGTGGATCCGCCATGTTGTCCTCTAAGTCTACTCTCCTAACCTCGATCACCCTGGAGATTAACTATCTCCATGATCAGGTGATTCTGCCTCAGAATATGTCTGGGTCACTGATTGGACCAGGGTTCTTGGGCCAAAGCCACACTTCCATTGTCACACAATGGTAGGAACCTAGTTCATCTCATGAACCAATATACGCCCAAACTGCCTCTTTGGTAGTATCTTTAATAACGATGTTACCAGCCTTTATCGTCTAGTTTTCCACGGTATCTAGCTTTGAACTCTTCCAATATACCGTCCCTCCACTGAGGGTAAAGACAATGCCTGCGACTGACATTCAGTCATCCTTATCACCCTGGAACCTTTTCAGTGATTCTCCCCAGGATCGATTGATACCATCTCACTAAACTTAGTGAAAAGCCTAACATCCATTTAGATCTATCTCATAGATCCAAATCCCAGTATTTAGGAGGTATCAACTTTATCCTATTTGGAGAATCCATGTGATAAGAGGAGATTGACCGAGCGTAACATAGGAAACTCTTTTCCTATCAAGAGTATGTTATCCACGTATAATACGAGGATGATCACCATACTCTCTACTACCGTTTTGTATATTCAAGGTTCATCTACCATTTTGATGAAGTCAAACTCTTTGACTACCAGATCAAAACAGATGTTCCAACTCCGCGATGCCTGCTTTATTCTGTAAAGCAACTTGCACACGTTTCCGCCACTGTTTACGAAGCCCTCTGGCTGTGTTCTTATAGACATTCTCTTCTAAATCATTATTTAGAAAAGTAGTCGTGGCACCCAACCACCAGATATCGTAGTCATGGTATGTAGCAATGTTAAGTAGGATCCGGATGGACTTAAGCATAGCCACTGGAAAAGGTTTCATCATTATCCACGCCTGGTCGATGACGAAAACCTTTAACAAGTTTAGCTTTGAAAGTCTCAACTTTTCCATCTACACCAAGTAATCTTCTCAAGATATACTTGTTCCTGATGGGGATTTAACCCTTCAGATATAGCAACCAAAGTCCATACTTTGTTGGTGTACATGGATTCCATCTCAGATCGCTAAGCATCCAGCCATTCTTACAGCGTCCCTACTCTCGATGGCCTGCTCGAAACTAGTTGGGTCATCATCTCATGATGCAATCCTCTCTCCCACTGTCATCGAGAAACCGAAGTATCTCTCAGGTAGGTGAGGAACCCTGCTAGATCGGCGGAGAGGCTGGGGTTCGTCGGGGACTATTGAATCCTCTGGTTCTGTCAAATCATTAGCTGTAGTTTGTATAGCTGGAACTTTTCCAGTTCTACAGAACTGACCTTGCCTCGATCTTGTCCGGATTTTGCTTTTGACATAGGCCGGACAATCCCAAATCTTAACTTACTTAAGAGATAAGTACTTCCCATACCATATCTTATATGGAGTGGTAGGCACTGATTTGATTCGAATCCAATTCAACGGGTATGCAACTTCTCAAGTGCACAACCCCTTAAAAGAAACAGGTAACTTAGTAGTACTCATCATAGAGCACACCATATCTAATATGGTGTGATTGCTCCGCCCCGATACACCGTTGTGTTGTGGTATATTCAGAGGAGTAATACGGAGAGAGAATCCCATTCTCCTTTAGAACAGTCCAGGAATTCTATGCACAAGTATTCTCCTCCCTGATCTCATCATAGGACATAATACTTATACCCGGTTTTTGGTTCTCTACTTCTAATTTATATTCTGTGAATATCTCAAAAGATTCGGACTTATGTTTCAACAGGAACATATGGCTGAATCTTGAGAGATTATCAGAGAATGTAATGAAGTACAAAGAACCGGTCTTGGCATATGTAGATAGGGGACTTTGCATACATCACTATGTATCAGTCCCAAGAGTTTAACAACTCTTTCTCTGTTTCCAATAAACAGAGCTATGGTCATCTAATCTTTGTGACATGACTGGCAAGTTTCATAAAATGTAAATTCAAACTAATTTAAATATGCATCTAAATGTAACTTCAGCCAGTCGGGTCACATTGATATGACCTAGTCTACAATGCCTCAAGAAGAATTCGTTCATTTCTGAACTCTTCCTCTTGTGTGTGTTCTGTATACTAGGAACTGTAGTTTGATTTAGAACGTCAATGTTTTTAGATAACGTGCCTGAACCGATCAACTTTTGAAATAGGAAATGTTCAAAACATTATCCAACATTACAAAATTTTATCATTTCTTTACTAATAAAGAGACTGATATGATTTTGTATATCAGGTTCGGTATCTAATAACATTCATTCAGAATCAATGTATTGGTAATACAGGGTGACAGTGACCAACAGACTTGGCTGCAACACTTGCACCGTTTTCTGTCTTATGAAACTTATCACCCGTACTCAGTTCTCTACCTTTCTGTAGCCCTATGTAACAGATTACATATCTGGGATCCTGATCCGGTATCAGATACCCAGGATGCAGAGAATACTGAGACAGTTCTATGTAACGAACACGCCCGAAGAAGATGCATCATATGCACTTTCTTCGTTTGGGCGGCATAGGAATTTTGGTATTCCCCTATTTCCTACTCTGTCTTATAACAATTATAAGTTGGAGCGGGACCAACGTTCCCCAGCTCAGTATAACAAGCGGGTTCGGTCAATACATCCATATTATTATCTTGATTAAGGCGTGATATGGTCGCTACCTGGAGAGAGAGAAAAGAAAACACTCTGCGTGCGCTCTTGCAAGATTAGATTAGTTATATATTTTATCTAATCAGGATGGCTCCCACTGTTTTTATCAAATCTTCCCTAAAACCCTAAAAGGAAAGACTAGCCGGGATTAATTACACTTTACAAGTTCGCCAATCTTTCAGCCAGGCCAGTGTCGGTACTTTGACGGAGGTTCCCCGTGCTTTCGCACGGACCTAATTAAAGTAAACCTCGTTTTCCCAGAGGCGTAACCCCGTTGACACCTTTCTAGACACCTACTTGATCGGCTAATTGTAAAGTGCAAAACTCTCTCAAGAGTAACAATTACTCGCAGTGGGTAACGGGATCTAACTATCATATCGAAGGTATGCAATCTCATTGCAAATTTCAACACTTGAAACTCCCGATAAAGGTTTTTACCCCTAGCACTTATGACCTTAACTAAGGTCAACAAATCATAAGCACTAGTCAAGTTCTACCCGTCATTTCGTGATTAATTAGACCCACCCACATGACCCTTAACTATAGTCAACAAAGTCACGCGACTGTCCTAACTAATCGCATCATATGCGGTGTAGGAATACATCACTTAGCTACCGTACACTGTGCCTTGACTATGGTCAACAAACACAGCACGAATACTAAGTACTCTACTTCCTAAAATGACGGAGGGTTGCGAATGGTTTTTGTGAAAACCTTTAACGCTTTGAACTTGATCTCGTTGCGGAATCAAATGGTTTTTAAATGGAGTGTTTTTTAGGCTTTTCTAGTTTTGCTAAAAGGGTCACTCCCGGTGAAGGGATCGTCGGCCCTTTCCTCATCGAATAAGGTGCAGGATATATCATATATACCGCTGTGCAAAGCAAAAACTATAGAAGCAATCAAAAGAAAAACCGAGGGTTGTAGCATCTGCCAGTTATTGCTAAAGGAGTCACTCCCGGTGAAGGGATCTCGGTCCTTTCCTTATCGAATAAGGTGCAGGATGTTCTACAAGGAACACCGCGATGCAAAGCAAGAACTGTAGCTACCTGTTTTTATTTTGAAATTCGATTCCATAACATCTTTTAGGTTTATTTTCTTTCATTAATCACATTAATGAATATCCTATCATTTAAGTCCACCTAAACATCACAGATAAATATAACGTACACTTATGCCATCCGCATTCGCCTCGATGTCCCGTCTGCACCGTTAGGTTAGGTAACTAACGGCAGAGCGGGGTAGGGCTAGCGCGGGTGTAAAACATAATCAACGTCTATATAATATATCATATATACTATATCTATCTGAACACATCACATGATCACAACACAGATAACGCAGCAGAAAATATCATATGAAATATTGGATATACTAGGACGTCCGTGTTTTTAATACGAGCCAGTATAAAACACGGATTCCACGGTCGCGATGAATAGCCAATCCCATACCCCTAGACCCCTACGAGAGTGACAAGCAACCCTACCAATTCTAGGGTTAGGAGACCCGGACTCGACTCCTCGAGACGGTCTCCCACTAGACCCTAGAACCCGGTTACTTGTGCTCCCCTCCTTGGGTCTATCCTAATGCGGAAAAGTAAATAATATACAAATGGTGACATCATCCGCAACCTGGAAGTGCCCCAATAAAATAATATTATATACAAGTTTTTACATGAATGAAAATGAAAAACTCTCATCTCACATAAAAAAACCCCGGCTATTCAAACACGACGATCCAATATAACATATCCAGCAACACATAACATCACATGTCATCAGCGTAACTAAACATGCGTATCCCAATTGTCGTTGACATATAGCAACGAAACCGGTGATATCACATATTACACTTACGGTCGCAGAAAAGAAAGTGTAAAACTACAACAGTTGGAATCCGCAAACTCTTTAGACATCGCATGCCTAATCAAATGAATCCCTTAGACATCGCATGCCTAACAATTATAAACCCCACATTTTAGTCTCAATATCGAAAGCACTTTTCAATATAAAGTCGGGTAATTCAACAAGATTCCCGACATCCAGAACGAATGCTCGTCGCAAACTTTAGTAGACGGCCGCACCCCCGATACCGTCGACGAAGTGCACTAAGGCGGAACACCGCTGCTGCGAGCACCCGAACGGATGCTTTTTGGCGACGGGGTTCTCCTACAGTCACTTGGTCGGGGCTATGGGGTGTAGCTGTCTATTAAGTTTAACGGCGAGTATCCGTGTAATCAACATGATTGCGACGGACTTTTGATCACATCAAAATCCCGTGGAAACCAATCAAGTGAGGCTAAACTGCTATGTTTATAACATCCAAATCAGTTATCTCATAACCACTTGTGGATTCCAAATATTGTATCACATTCCAGATAAATAGAAAATGTTAAACTTTCCGATCGAACATTCAAACACCCAAGTTTTCCCAAACAGCTCAACACATGAAATAAGTTTAAGAACATTCACTTCATGCCACAGTACCGACGGTCCAGCCATAGAAGGGTCAAGCCAACGCCTCACATGTGGCACGCCGTACTGCCCCAAACCCTAAGGTTCAAAGGGCAGTTCAAGACGGTCACATAATCGAGTTAAGGTTTGTTGTCTTCTAGAGGGTCCATCGCGTTACTTGCACTACTCAGAACGTTCTCAAACTACGGAAAAGTCCAACAGTTGGAAATTTCCCAGAAGGGGAAAAATTGGGTATTTATATCCGGTCGAACTTTTTAACATATTCTTAATTATCCGGAAAAACACATAGACAAAACTAGACAATCCGATCGAATCTACGAATTCCCAATACAACCCAGAAAACTCAACTCTTGAGTATAATTTAAAAATTCCCAGAAAACTCAGCACTAACAGATAGGAATTACTGTGCAATTTTCACAAAATAATGGTACAATATGGCCGCGGAACCGCCGCATGAGCCATGCTCGTGCCGCGTTTCCGCGGTGCTTTGGTGGAATCAGACGCACGTGCTGCACAGTATTTCTTAGAAAACCCTGCTGATTTTTCTGCATATTTTTAATTCACAAAAATCCACGATTTCAAAAAATGTACAGAGAATGGTTTTGGATTAGGGTTTCGGGTTCGATCGGACTTCTAACATCGTCTACACTTCCCCTAAAGCTCCAACTAGGCTATGATACCACTGTAGGGTTCCTAGGCACACCCATGAGGTTCTACAACTGATCAATCATGTCCAATTAAAAAATTTCATGTGCCAGAGAACCCTAAACTAGATCGTTACTAGAGGTAAAGGCGAAACTACAAACAAGTTAACAACTTAACTAAAAAGTGAAAGGGACTACAACCTTTGTAGATCCGGTACTCTACTTCCTTAGCTCCGTGACGATGTCCCTTCGCTGCGATCATCGGATCCCGAACTCTAGCGTCGGCTTCATCGGAGAAATGGGCGGGCTAGGTCGTCGACTTCGATGCCGAAGATGATCTACGTCGAGGCAACTCAAGATCAAGCTCCATCTTCACTTGGTCATAGAACTTGTGAAGATAACACACTCTACTACTTGGCAAGTGGTAGAGGATGAATAAATAGGAAGTGGGTTCACTTTGGATTTGGATTTCTCACTCTTTTGATCATGGCACCATTGGAGGTAGCAATGTTTCTTCTTCTTGAAGAAGAAGAAGAAGAAGAAAAGAATATGATAAGCATAATAAAATCAATTGATCAATAATAATAAATCAAGTGATCTTATAATATAGGAACCATGGGTTAGTGTAACTAGTGTAGAGACTAAACTAGGGTTTAGGTGAATGGTTAGGTTTAGGAAAAAACAAAATGGTTTGAACTTTTCAAAGCATCATGAAGCTTCAAATAAAAACAAAGAATTCTACCATTTTATTTTTGCCAAAATGGATAAATAAATAAATAAATAAAAACCCTAACCATTAACCTAAACAAGGTTCAAAGAATACACACACCCAAGTTTGCATGTATCATCAAACATGATACAAAATAGTGCACAAACATATATCATATATACAATGTGCACAAACAAGTGAGAAAAATAATCTTAAGTGAACCAATACTAGTTAATGTAAAGTAACATATCAAATATATAATTATACATTAAATCATTAAAACAACACTTGATTTAACGATCCGGTCATATCGCATATGACCGACTAATATCCAATGTATCGACTTATTGAATCAATCCTCGATTCGATAACTAGGTTATATCGCATACAACCAATCGATACATTCATCTCGAGAATAGAATACGGTATCACATACAAGCATTATTCTCAGTCCCGCACATATCTCATATGCGCTCCTATTTCGTTTCGCTTGAGCCAGGAAACCTCTGTGTAGGACTCTAAAGACTCGTCAATACGCCGGCAGCAGGTGATGATCATATCAAACACCCACAAGCCGCAAGCGGTCTGCTAAACGTAACGGCCACCCGGGTATTGAGCGATCAGAAGATCAACGAGCAAGCCCGCTCACACTTCTGTGAATCCAACCAGCAACACTTACCATACAGTCCGGTCTGTTCGTCTGATATGTCGCATATCTCGCCTAGGGGTGGTAAACGTCAGACCCCAGTAGCTTGATAAGTCATGCCGATATAAGGTCCATAACAAGCAAAAAACTACTGATAACACTTACCAGTAAATAAGTACAACCCTGGCCAGGGATTTCCAGTTATGCCCAGTCGAGCATAGCGCAACATCAACCTCCAATACCGGGAGAGACGAATCCCCTCCTATCGCTCATTGCCTCCATGTGAATCGGGACTATATCCAAAGACCACCTGTTTGCATGACTCAGTAGAGCCGTAGTAGGGTGGAAATCAAAGCACGGTGGGAGACACATAAGACTCTATGACGATCTCGGGTCAACAGACTAAGCTGTACCAGTGTCACCAGAGAACTGCCATCTGACGTGAGGTATAATACCATCTGGGAGTTCTCGGCGAGTCCGTTCAGTGTACCCAGTCATCACTGAGCACCCGCGTACCATCTCTGATGTCAAACACCAATGGATATGGGATCATCCATCGCCCATCACATGGATCGAGAAGATATACGCTAGTCTACTCTGGAATATCGATGCCCCGTCTCGATATTCCCACGACTAGGAACATTGAAGGATGTACTCATTGACTACCCAGGCCCCACTAGTATGATCTTCATCATAGTCCTGGAAGTCGAGTACACATCCTAAGGGCTTTATCAACATGTAATAGAGAGACAACAAGTATACATGTTAAGATAAAGAGCAACCAGATAGCGTACTATCATGTCGAGCAAGAAAGTCTTTCCTATATATGTCCCAGCATCCACTACAATATACATCCTATGTACAGTAATGGCCTCTAGGGCATACATATAACTAACAGTGTGTTCTCCAACTATACTTTGATTTCCACCCTACCACGGCTCTACTGATTCGTGCAAACATGTGTTTTTTTGGTAGAGTCGTAAGATACATGGAGGCAATGAGCGATAGGAGGGGTTTTGTCTCTCCCGGTATTTGGGGTTGATGTTGTGCTATGCGCGATTGGATATAACGGAAAGTCCATGGCCATGGCTGATGATATTTACTGATAAGTGTTATCAGTAGTTTCTCGATCTGTTATAAGCCACACATCGGCATGACTTATTGAGTTATTGGGATCGACGATGCCATCCCTAGACTCAATATGCAGCTTATCTGATGAAGAGACCGGACTGTACGGTAAGTGTTGCCGGTTGGCTCTATGAGAGTTTTGACAGGTTCACTTGTTGTTCTTCTGTTCGTTCAATACCTGGGAGTCGTTACGTGCAGCTAGTACCGTTGACGGTTTGTGGGTATGTGATATGATCACTACCTACCGCTAGCATATTGACGAGTCGTAGAGTCCCACAAAGGTGTTTCCGAGCTCAGGCGAAACGAAGTGGGGCGCATATGGGGATATGTGTAGGAGCTTGATTAAATTCGTGTATTTGATACCGTATTTTAATTTGGCATTTTCTATTGGTCGGCTCTTATGTGATATGGCCGGGTTATTAAATCAAGTGTTGATTTAATATCAATTGACCATTAGATCATTTATTAATTCCTTTCTTTATTTGTATGCATGTTTGTATGTATGTTTATATTGATATGTATGCACACATGCATGTATACATGTATCGTGATTGATGATACATTGGAGATGGCTATGCAAGACTCGCATGGAAACATTTGTGATATTTTTAATTATTGAGTTGATGGAAATTAGGAATAAAACTCATGGTTGATATTTTGTTTCTACACACTTCGTAAAATATTTTTAGTAACCATGGATTCATTTCTAATCCTCCACTAACTCAACTACTAAAAATATTTAGATATTTTCATGCCTTTGTTAAGAGTGAGTGTGACTCTCCCTCTCTCTCTTTCTCTTATATGATTATTTTTCTTGTGCTTATTTTTTTTTGAGCTAAAGCTAAGCCATTTCCATCTCCTTCTTTCTCCAAGCTCTCTACCATTTTCTAGTGAGTAAAGAGAAAGAAAAAATAAAGGTTTCTTAATGAGATTATTATCCACTTCATCAATCTATACTAGTCTAGCCTACTTATATAAGTTGTTTGCATCACTTCCACTTAGGTCAAGTGAAGCAAGGAGCTTGAGTAAAGGAACTCCGTGGTGGATCATCGTGGACTTCGAAGGCTTCAAGCGGACGCATTCAAACTCCGAGTGGAACCAAGAATTCAAGGACATCTACACGGAGCTAAAGACGAGGAGGAGAGGTCTACAAAGGTTGTATTTCTTTTCTCTTAGTGTTAGACACTTACTTGTATGTGATACTTGTTAGATTATACACATAATCCTCTAGTTCGATTTTAGGTTCGGGTTGGTTAGAACCCTAGATTTTTTAAAGTTGCATACTTGATGCTTGTTAAAACCTAGTAAGGGTGCTAGGCAAACCCCAACAGTGGTATCAGAGCCAAGCTAGAGTATTAGGCATGACCTAGACGAAGTTAAAGTGTTCAAACGAACATCGAAACCCAAGCAATAGATGCTCTCTGGAAATTCTTCAAAAGTTGGAATTTTTGGGTTAAAAATATGCAGAAAATAATGCAGGGTATTGTATGGACCCCCAAGAAAAACGCCCCCCCTAACTCGACTTAACGACCGCGGAACCGCTGCCAAAACATGCTTTTGGCGGCGGTTCCACGGTGCCGTTGGTGAGGCCAGGGACGTGCCTTCTTGTGCTTGTCCGTATGTGCTAATGGCACTGTCTGGGTATTTTTGAATCTATTTCAAGCGTTGAGGTCTCTAAGAAATGTGGGTTTTGATAGATCGATCGAAATGTTTAATATCTCCTAGCTTTTATGTATGTGATACAATATTTGGAATCTACACTAATTAGTTTTGAGAAAATTAATTGGTTGCTTGTAAATCTAACATTTCGGTCTCGGTCGGAATTGGGAATCTTGTTGAATTACCCGATTTCTTTTGAAAAGGTGTTCTCATTTTTGAGACCCAAATGTAACATCTACATTGTTAGGCATGAAAGACGGAATATGAGATATTCCAGGTTTGCAATGTCTAAGTGTTGTGCGGATTCCAAATGTTGTAGTTTTACATTTCTTTTCTGCGACTGTAAGTGTAATATGTGCATCCCCAATTTCGTTGCTATACGTCGACAATGTTGGGGATACGCATATTTACTTACGTTGATGATCTGTGATGATTATTCCATTGCTGTGGTGATATGGTGTATAAGATAGTCGTGAATGAATAGCCGAGGTTTTTTTTTATGTGAGATGAGAGTTTTTCTTTTCATTCATGTAAAATTCATTATATATAATATTCTTTTATTGGGACACTTCAGGTTTGAGGATGATATCGCCATTGATGTATATTATTTACTTTTCCGTATTAGGATAGACCCAAGGAGGGAAGCACAAGTAACCAGGTTCTAGGGTCCAGTGGGAGACCATCTCGAGGAGTCGAGACCGGATCTCCTTACTCTAGAATTGGCAGGGTTACTTGCTGCTCGGGCTTGGCTATTCTTCATGACCGTGGAATCCGTATTTTTTATAATTGGTTTAACTTATAATGCAGACTTCCTAGTATATCTTATGCATTCATATATCTGATTCTTGTTGGGTTGCCTAGCTCGGCAGCAAGTTTTCGGGAGGCATCATCCATGCTATATTTAAAAATTTGTCGTTCTAGTAAACCCTAACCCTAGAATCGCTACTAGAAAATCCGACGAAACGAATGCAAACATCTTTTGAACTAAAGTGAACAAGGAATACAACCTTTGTAGACCGTTCCTTCACTTCAATAGCTCCGTGTAGTAGTCCCTTCGCTGTGATCACGAACTCCCGGACTCTAGAGAGTCTCCCATGAAGAAATGAACAAGCTTGCATCGAAGTCTTCGAGGCCGAAGATGATCTACGTCGAGGAGACACTAACTCAAGCTATCCCTTCACTAATTATGAAATTAGTGAAGAAAACATCCTAAACTAAATGGCTAATAGTAGAGGATGATGAAGTAGGAAGTGGGCTCACTTTAGTTTTATTTTTCTCACAATAAGTCATCACTTAGAAAAAGCTAGCAAGCTTTTTCTCTTGAGGAGGAAGAAGAAGTGATGAAGAAAAATGAATGAGAGAGTGAGGTTAGAATTACAACCATTGTGAGTTAGTGTCATGCCTAACTCATGTAGAGAATAAACCATAGTCTATGGTTGTTGTTCAGTTGATAAAACTGCACATTTGTATTACATTTCTCCTACCATTTTCATATTAAAAAAAAGGACTTTATTATAATATATTATACATATGAGGGTTTTTGTGTAAAAACATTATTTTCCATGTGTTAATATATTTTAATTATCATTTGGTAGGAAAATGTATGCAAATATTATTGACCTAATCCTAGTAGAACAAAGTCTACTAAAATCTTATATGAGTTGTTGTGCAGAATTTTCCAAGTTGTTATGCAGAATATATCAAAGAAATCAAGCTGTTGAAGAAATCTTGCCAAATTAAGAAGCAAAACTTGGAGACCAAGTCTGGAAGCAACCGAGAGAACATTTCTGAATTATGAAGGTGCCAAGGATTGCCACATGTCACAAGATGCAAGCACAAGAATTTTGATTAAGAGATCTCATCCGTTGGCCGCGGATCCGCGGCCTTAGCCCACATTTGCCGCGGATCCGCCGCAATTCCAGGGAGTTAGGGGAAGAGGATTTTTGGAGTAAATCTATGCTATATTTTAGCAAGTTTTCAACTACAAGATTCTGGCTTTGCACTATAAAAAGGCACCGAGAGCCTCTTGGAAAAGCTATCAAGCCGAAGAGATCACGAAGCTCCCGACGCTCACGCATCCAGGCTGATCATCGACTGTTCGATTACCTCCTTAGGAAAGATCGAGAAGCAACTAGTTGTAATCATTTTCTATGGATTAAAAGTGTAGTTTGAAGAAGTCGATTAATAAAGGTAGTTATTTTATTTAATTGTTTTTTTTACATTATGTTTTCCCTCTCTTTCTTTTCATCTTGTTCTCCCAACATGCGCGAGTAATTCTCCGCTTGTTAGGGTTCGTAGGATTAGGGTAGGCTAATGGACGATGAAAATAATTAAACCCTTTTTAAGTCCTATAAAGTTTAGGAACTTTATCAAAAGAATCATTAACATCCTAATCGGGCGCGCTAGCAATTCTTTGCTAGTTCCGACCGCGATTAGAGATTAGATTAATGATTGTTTTGGTAAAGGCTAGATATGAACGGAGTTCCGTGTCGAGATAAGGGTTACGAGTGGGATTCCTTTTCCCTCCAGAAACCCTAATCTACACGCATCATCGTCGTTCTAGTTCTAAATCTATTAATGGATAAAAAGGGTAAATTTTAATTAATCGTCCATAACTACTAAATCCTAACGAACCCTACAAGCCCTCTTTTTATAATATCTACATCTTTAAAATAATCTAGATCTATATTTTACATTCTTGTTTAACATAGATCTAGAAACCATTCCTCGACATTCTTATCCCTCCTCTCTTTTTCAACACATCTAAAGGAAGAGTAAAAGGTTCCACGTTTCCCAGAGGACGACCCGTACTCACCTCGGTCTAGCTACACGCGACACCGTTCTGATTGCGGTTACACTACAAACATACACTCTTTCGAACCAATCAAATGGCGCCGTTGCCGGGGATACGTGCGTAATTTTTTTATTTTTACTATTTGTGTTGAATTCTTAGACGAGCCAAATAATTATTAAAACAAAACTGCAAGTTGCATATTTAACGATTTGTGCGTGGATTTTTGCAAGGAGATCTGGAGTCACAGAATTGAGGAAAACAGGAAACAGAGACATTTTTAGAGATCCAGAGGAGCAAAGGAGATCACAGAAAAATTTTCATCAACTGTTCTCTCTACCACGCGGCCGAACCGCGGCATAAAGGCACATTTGGCGGCGGAAGCGCGGCAGGTTGGAGGAATTAGGGCTTCAATCTTCTCTGGTATCTTTCTTAACTCCTTCTCTCTCTCCCCAAATCCAATAAAATCTATTTTCTGCAGGATTCTTTGCAAAATTGCGCCACTAAAAAAATCTTTTTGCAAAAGTTTTGTGATTGGTTTTGTTTTGCATATTTTAATACGGATTCTAAGGGGCAAAGACCAAATCAAGATTAGGTGGGGATTTCATCACCCTTCCTAAGCCCCACAAATCACAAACCAAGCATATATATCAACCCTTCATTAATTTAAAAAATATCTAGACCAGACTCTAAGGACTGTCGCGCTCAATAAGGACAGAGGAAGGTCGTGGGTAATCTATCGTTTATCCGCATTACTTTTGTAGTGCCTAGGCAAGTGTGACAAAGGCTAGTGGTTTTTAATTAGGCCCACGACGTGGTTCCTTTCCACTTACCTGGCACTTATCTGGCTACAAGGGTAGTACGGAGGCGGTAGAGGATTGATCTTGCGGCTTGTCCTTTGGATGTCTAGGAGCGGTCTAGAGACTGACCTAGGTAACCTTAGTTCTAGGGTTGCTTGTGCATCATAGGGTGATTTGTCTTGAGTCCCACTTTTTCAAAACAAGCCAATTTTAAATCACACACACGCTGCCACTTGCACTAAACCCGCTTAGTGCATGCTCGGCTGGACACGGGATCCTTGTGCCCGTCTTGTCCGCGTTCCTGCTATCGACGCCGAAGTCGGTACTTCTTCTTCTTCTTTTCCCCCACCACACACCACATCAACCGTGATGGACGGCACTCCATCTAATTATAACACCACACTGCCACCGCCCGAAGGTGCGCAGAATCCACCGCGCATCTCTCTCCAAGAGAGATGCTATCCTATTCGTGGTCCTCTTCCCACTTGTCTATCTCTTCCACCACCTAACGGGGATAATTTCGAAATTAAACCCCACTATATCAATCTGCTGCCCAAATTTCACGGGCTTGAATCGGAAGACGCATATGTTTTCATTACCAAATTCGAAAACGTATGCGCAATGATGGGTACTTCACAATTGACTTTAGATGCTATGCGCTTACGTCTTCTCCCATTCACACTGTACGACTTGGCAGAAAAATGGCTTTATAATACTGCCGCACACTCTATCGCTAATTGGGATGAATTCGTCGTAGCTTTTCTTAAGAAGTTTTACCCAAATCATAAGACTGCACATGTTAGGAGCGAGATCAACCAGTTCACCCAGCTTCCCAATGAACCATTTTGGAAGTGCTTTGAACGTTTCAAAGATCTGCTTGTCCAATGCCCCCATCACGGAATACAAAGATGGGATTTATGTCGGATTATATATGAGGGCATTAATCCAGCAACAAAGCAGATGCTTGAAACAATGTGTCAATGCAATTTCATGTCTAAAGATGACGGTGAAGCATGGAAATATCTGGAAGACCTTGCTGAACACACGTTGCAGTGGGAAAGCGTAAGACCACCTTCAACTAAGGGAGGTATTCACCAGCTCGATGTTTCTATCGCAGTGAAAGCCGAAATGGCAGCGATACAGAAGAAACTCGATGCTATTGAAAACAAGTTCTCAACATTCTCCCTAAATCAGGTCACGCTTCCTAAGACCGTCTGTGGTTGCTGTTCGGATCCTTCACACTTAACGGAAGAATGTCCTATGAATACATCGTTTCAAGCTAATGCTGCTTTTCAGCAGCGACCAAGAAATGATCCTTATTCTTCCACATATAATCAAGGATGGAGGAATCATCCTAACTTTGCTTGGAATCAAAACCAACAAAGTAATTATCAAAGAACTCCTCCACAGCAACCACAATCACAGAATCAGCCCCTCTTTCAGTCACAGAATTTCCAAAATCCGGCCAACATTTCTACACCACAAGTGGCCGGTACTGACAACTCTCTTGCACAAACTTTGGATATGTTCATGAAACAATCCATGCAAAATTCGGCTGAGATAAGGTCTTCTATTGATACCCTAACGAAAAACTCCTCCTCCCATGGTGAGAGTATTAAATCAATAGAAAACCAAATCGCACAGTTAAACGCCGCAATGAGTGCGAGAGAGAAAGGGAAACTCCCATCTCAACCCCCACCGAATCCTGGCCATTCACAAAGTCATAATGTGAATGCCATTACTACGTTGAGATCGGGGAGAGTGCTGAATAACCAAGTGGGTGAGCATTTTGATGATAGTGACACATTTGATACCCCTTCTTCTTCTTCTTCCCCTAATTCATCTAGTCTTCCACCTTCATCCGAGCCTATTCTCCGTTTTCCCCAAGGCTCGAACATTTCTCCAAATCTATCTAAGTCGATGCCCACTCCAGTTTTGGGATCGAAACCGTCGCCACAGTCTTCTCCACAAACGTTGGACCCAAAACTTATTGATCGAGCTCCATTTCCAAACCGATTAAGGGCCAACAGACCTAACCCGCAAATGGAGAAGATTGTGGAAATGTTTAAGCAAGTTAGCGTGAATATTCCTCTCCTTGATGCTACTCAACAAGTCCCATCTTATGCAAGAATCCTTAAAGACTTGTGCACTAGGAAGAGAAAAACTCAAGTGCCTAAAAAGGTTTTCATGACGAGTAATGTTAGCACAGCTTTTACCCAACAAATACCAAAGAAACGTAAGGACCCCGGCTGTCCTACAATCTCTATTTCTATTGGGGGTAAAAATATAAATCGTGCTTTACTCGATCTAGGCGCTAGCGTCAACTTGCTTCCTTATTCAGTATACGAGCAGTTAGGAATTAGAGAGTTAAAACCCGCCCATTGTACTCTCCAAATGGCAGACCGATCTATCACCAAACCTCGGGGCGAACTTGAGGATGTGTTAATTAAAGTCGGGGAATTCATATTTCCCGTGGACTTTATTGTTTTAGATACACAACCCGTGGCAAACCCACGGAATCAAATCCTGGTGATACTTGGTCGACCCTTCCTAGCAACGTCTAATGCTGTGATTAATTGTCGTAACGGTTCTATGAACTTATCCTTCGGGAAAATGACAATTGAGCTTAATATTTACAAGCTAGGAAGTCAGCCATCAGAACCTTCTGCTCATTTGCTTGATGTTTGTTCCATCCACGAGATAGCTCCCGAAAGCTGCATGGATGAGGAACTTTGCTTTGATGTTCTCGACAACACTAATGAGACATCGTTTGATCTTGCACCACTTCATAGTGAGGATATGTTCAATGAGTCCGACCTTGAGATTGAACCCGTTGACTCGTTGCAAAAGTCAGCAGCACTTTCCGAGTCAATATCTTATGCAAGTTTTGAACCTCTTAAGGAGTCCGAATATCGTTCCGTTACCCCTCCTTCTATTGTCTCTCCGCCAATTCTTGATCTCAAACCGCTACCTTCTCATCTTAAATATGCATATTTAGGAGAGAATGAGAGCTTTCCAGTTATTATATCCGCTTCTCTAGCCGTAGAGCAAGAGAATGCACTTTTGGCAGTGTTGAGATCGAATCGGCAAGCATTTGATTGGTTCGAAAGAGTGTATGTTTGTAGTGTAACCGCAATCAGAACGGTGTCGCGTGTAGCTAGACCGTGGTGAGTACGGGTCGTCCTCTGGGAAACGTGGAACCTTTTACTCTTACTTTAGATGTGTTGAAAAAGAGAGGAGGGATAAGAATGTCGACGAATGGTTTCTAGATCTATGTTAAAAAAGAATGTAAAATATAGATCTAGATTATTTTAAAGATGTAGATAATATAAAAAGAGGGCTTGTAGGGTTCGTTAGGATTTAGTAGTTATGGACGATTAATTAAAAGTTACCCTTTTTATCCATTAATAGATTTAGAACTAGAACGACGATGATGCGTGTAGATTAGGGTTTCTGGAGGGAAAAGGAATCCCACTCGTAACCCTTATCTCGACACGGAACTCCGTTCATATCTAGCCTTTACCAAAACAATCATTAATCTAATCTCTAATCGCGGTCGGAACTAGCAAAGAATTGCTAGCGCGCCCGATTAGGATGTTAATGATTCTTTTGATAAAGTTCCTAAACTTTATAGGACTTAAAAAGGGTTTAATTATTTTCATCGTCCATTAGCCTACCCTAATCCTGCGAACCCTAACAAGCGGAGAATTACTCGCGCATGTTGGGAGAAGAAGATGAAAAGAAAGAGAGGGAAAACATAATGTAAAAAAACAATTAAATAAAATAACTACCTTTATTAATCGACTTCTTCAAACTACACTTTTAATCCATAGAAAATGATTACAACAAGTTGCTTCTCGATCTTTCCTAAGGAGGTAATCGAACAGTCGATGATCAGCCTGGATGCGTGAGCGTCGGGAGCTTCGTGATCTCTTCGGCTTGATAGCTTTTCCAAGAGGCTCTCGGTGCCTTTTTATAGTGCAAAACCAGAATCTTGTAGTTGAAAACTTGCTAAAATATAGCATAGATTTACCCCAAAAATCCTCTGCCCCTAACTCCCTGGAATTGCGGCGGATCCGCTGCAAATGGGGCCGTTGGCCGCGGATCCGTGGCCAACGGGTGAGATCTCTTGATCAAAATTCTTGTGCTTGCATCTTGTGACATGTGGCAATCCTAGGCACCTTCATAATTCAGAAATGTTCTCTCGGTTGCTTCCAGACTTGGTCTCCAAGTTTTGCTTCTTAATTTGGCAAGATTTCTTCAACAGCTTGATTTCTTTGATATATTCTGCATAACAACTTGAAAAATTCTGCACAACAACTCAAATAAGATTTTAGTAGACTTTGTTCTACTAGGATTAGGTCAATAATATTTGCATACATTTTCCTACCAAATGATAATTAAAATATATTAACACATGGAAAATAATGTTTTTACACATAAACCCTCATATGTATAATATATTATAATAAAGTCCTTTTTTTTAATATGAAAATGGTAGGAAAAATGTAATACAAACTGGGCTAGAGAATGCACTTTTGGCAGTGTTGAGATCGAATCGGCAAGCATTTGGTTGGACAATGGCCGACATCAGAGGGATTAGTCCCTTAATTGTTGAACATCACATACATCTGATGGATGAAGCCAAACCAACCCGAGACCCACAAAGACGGTTAAATCCCGTTATGAAAGAGGCGGTAAAGAAAGAAATCGTCAAGTGCCTTGATAGTGGAATAATCTACCCCATTCTGATAGCCAATGGGTAAGTCCAATTCATGTGGTCCCTAAAAAGTTTGGCATCACGGTCATCACTAACGAGGCTAACGAGTTAATCCAAACACGCACCCAAACTGGGTGGCGCGTATGTATCGATTACAGGAAACTCAATGCCGCGACGAGGAAAGATCACTTCTCTCTACCTTTCATTGACCAGATGTTGGAACGATTAGCGGGACACGAATACTACTGTTTCTTGGACGGATACTCTGGTTACAACCAGGTCCCCATCGCCGAAAAGGATCAAGATAAAACCACTTTTACTTGTCCTTTCGGAACTTTTGCTTATAGACGCATGCCCTTTGGGTCATGCAACGCTCCTGCTACATTTCAGCGGTGCATGATGGGGATATTTTCAGATATGGTGGAAAATTTTCTAGAAATTTTTATGGACGATTTCTCCATTTTTGGGGACTCCTTTGAGGACTGCCTTCGTAATCTTGACGCTGTTCTTACCCGCTGTAAGGATAAGAACTTGACTTTGAATTGGGAAAAATGCCATTTTATGGTCCAAGAAGGTATTGTACTTGGACATATAATTTCACATAAAGGCATTGAGGTTGACAGAGCTAAAATAGATGTTATTCAAAACGTCCCTCGTCCCAATTGCGTCAAAGATATACGATCCTTCCTTGGTCATGCAGGATTTTATACGAGATTTATTAAGGACTTTAGCAAAATTGCTAGACCCTTAACCCTTCTATTGGCCAAGGACACTACTTTTCACTTCGATTCGGATTGTGAGGCTGCTTTTGAATTACTTAAAGAATCACTCACTACAGCCCCCGTTCTATCATCTCCGGATTGGAACCACCCATTCGAGCTTATGTGTGACGCATCAGATTTTGCTATTGGTGCTGTCTTGGGACAGCATATTGATAAGATGCCACATGTAATTTACTATGCAAGTAGGACCTTGAATGATGCACAAATAAATTACACAACTACCGAGAAAGAACTCTTGGCAGTTGTATTTGCATTAGAGAAGTTCAGGCCCTACTTGATTGGCTCGCCTATTGTGGTTTACACAGATCACTCCGCCCTACGACATCTTTTAACGAAGAAGGATGCAAAGGCCAGGCTAATACGTTGGATCCTATTGTTACAAGAATTTGATCTTGTTATCAAAGACAAGAGTGGATGTGAAAACATAGTAGCCGACCATCTTTCACGCATCACTTCTTCGCCAACTGTGACCGTGCCGATAAATCACTCATTTGCCGACGAACAGCTCTTGAATGTATCCTACGAACCGTGGTTCGTGGATATCGTGAACTATCTTGCGACGGGACTTATACCTAGCAATTGGTCGAAACAAGACAAACTTCGATTTTTATCCCAAGTAAAATATTTTTACTGGGATGAACCATATCTATTCAAGTATTGTTCCGATCAAATCATTCGCAGGTGTGTCCCTAACGATGAATTCAAGAGCGTGTTATCATTTTATCATGATCAGGCATGCGGCGGTCACTTTGGACCTCGAAAAACGGCGGAGAAGGTTTTGCAATGTGGCTTTTATTGGCCAACATTATTTAAAGATGCATTTGAACATTGCAAAACTTGTCCGCGATGTCAGCATTTGGGTCGGATTTCATGAAGGAACGAGATGCCGCTCCAACCTATATTGGTTGTGGAAATATTTGATGTTTGGGGTATTGATTTTATGGGCCCTTTTCCCAACTCCTTTGGGAATCTATATATCTTGTTAGCGGTTGATTATGTCTCGAAGTGGGTGGAAGCTATACCGTGTCGCACTAATGACAACAAAGTTGTCATTAAGTTCCTTAAAGAAAACATCTTCTCGCGATTCGGACACCCTCGCGCTATCATTAGCGACAACGGGACACATTTCAGCAATAGGTCTTTCGAGGCCTTGATGCGGAAATATTCAATCACTCACAAGCTTTCTACGCCCTATCATCCCCAAACAAGCGGGCAGGCTGAGATCTCAAATAGGCAGATCAAACAGATATTGGAGAAGACGGTTTCGAAAAACCGTAAAGATTGGTCAACCAAATTGACGGATGCTCTTTGGGCATTCCGCACCACTTATAAGAGTGATCTTGGTATGTCTCCATACCGCCTTGTGTTTGGGAAGGCATGTCACCTCCCTGTCGAGATTGAACATAAGGCAATGTGGGCTATTAAAGAGTTTAATTTTGATCTTGATCATGCAGGCATCTATCGGAAGCTGCAATTGAATGAGCTAAGCGAACTCCGCGATGAAGCTTACGATAATGCGGTGATAGTAAAGAATAGGACTAAAGTGTTCCACGATAAAAATCTTTCTAGAAAAACCTTCACATCGCGGCAACAAGTCCTTCTTTACGATTCCCGTCACCATCTTCATCCGGGTAAGCTTAAATCTCGTTGGAAAGGACCTTTTGTGGTGCGGTATGTACACCCGCACGGGGCGGTTGAAGTCGAAAATTTGAAAAACGGTTCGATTTTTAAAGTAAATGGGCATAAATTAAAACCGTATTTTTCTGCTGACCCCGCGGAGGAGCTCCTGTTTTTACAGGAGCCGCTTTATCAAAACTAAATTTCCTCCGCCTCACCTCCATGTTTTGGTAACTTTTTCACATTTTAAGAATGGAGGTGAGTAAAAAAAAAATGATTTGATTGAAAATCTGTGCGTGTCAAAGAATAAGTTTGGGGGAATTTTTCATTTAACTATTATTTTACCCCTTGTATCTCTCCCTTAGTATACAGGTCCATGTTCTCAAAAGGCTACATCAGTGAGGACACTGCTAAAAACAGGTTTGGGGGAGAGGTTTGTATTCACTGAATTATCTTTGACACCGGGCATTAAAATTTTTTTTTTAACAAAAGAGTAGAAAATGAAAAATTACATCCAAAAGATAGGAATAATTCAAGAAAATTAGAAGTTTTCTTACACGAACTGGTAATAAGGAGTTATGAGCTGTTGTCCCAAGGGTTAGTAAGATGAAGGAAGTCACTAATCTGAGGATAAAAATAAGTCTGAAAAATAGTTTCTATTCTGGAAGCCAAACATTTTGAACGTTGATACCCTACTATATGCACTTACACACGTCTTGAAACTCGGGGTAGTAGAGAATACCTTGAAATGCTCTTGTCTAAAAGCCAAAGTATGAAGGAAATGAAAAAAATGAAGAAAATATAAAAATGGTGAAAAGAAAAAAATGAACACTGGTTTTGTTATCGCCAAGGCAGCAATAAAAAAATATAGCGAGTGTGCCTCTTCACCTAGTGCCCTAAGGCCAACTGATCTGGGAGTCACTGCTAAGCCTTAGGTGGTGCAAGACGAGGAAAATATTATCACCAAATCTGCAAACGCAAGAGTAATCGGTCGGTTAGTACCTCAAGAAGTATTAACGGTCGGATGAAAATGTGTGAGCAATTCTAAGTATTCATCAAATTAAAAAGTACTAAGGTAGATGGACAAGAGTATGATAGCTTGAATTGAATTCTCTGAGTGTAGGGATGACCATTTCACACACGTAGGGGTATATGATCAATGTTTGGATGAAAGGTAGGAATGAAGAATAAAGACGATGTTTTATTGAGGGATAATGTGATTTCTAACATCTTTTCATGACTATTAAGATAGGGCTCATGACAACTGAAAAGCTGGCATAGTTGGAAACTCTTCTTTTCAAAGTATTTCTTTTATGGTTCTTTTATTTATATGTAAATTTCACCATCTTTCTTTTGTTATTGGATTTTGTGGGTGTAATCCGCTGAAAACCCTCAGGAGACAACACTCCTCCTACTAGGGACACCTAGAGGTTTAACGGCTTGTTGCACGTGCTCAGCGCAATCGTGTTTCCTACGAAAGTGTGCTTAGTTTTCTTCTTTCTTTTTTCTCCTCTTAAATAAACTAGTTTGCTCGGGACGATCAAAGATAAGTTTGGGGGTATTTGTTCAGTTGATAAAACTGCACATTTGTATTACATTTTTCCTACCATTTTCATATAAAAAAAAGGGACTTTATTATAATATATTATACATATGAGGGTTTATGTGTAAAAACATTATTTTCCATGTGTTAATATATTTTAATTATCATTTGGTAGGAAAATGTATGCAAATATTATTGACCTAATCCTAGTAGAACAAAGTCTACTAATATCTTATTTGAGTTGTTGTGCAGAATTTTCCAAGTTGTTATGCAGAATATATCAAAGAAATCAAGCTGTTGAAGAAATCTTGCCAAATTAAGAAGCAAAACTTGGAGACCAAGTCTGGAAGCAACCGAGAGAAGATTTCTGAATTATGAAGGTGCCTAGGATTGCCACATGTCACAAGATGCAAGCACAAGAATTTTGATCAAGAGATCTCACCCGTTGGCCGCGGATCCGCGGCCTTAGCCCCCATTTGCCGCGGATCCGCCGCAATTCCAGGGAGTTAGGGGCAGAGGATTTTTGGGGTAAATCTATGCTATATTTTAGCAAGTTTTCAACTACAAGATTCTGGCTTTGCACTATAAAAAGGCACCGAGAGCCTCTTGGAAAAGCTATCAAGCCGAAGAGATCACGAAGCTCCCGACGCTCACGCATCCAGGCTGATCATCGACTGTTCGATTACCTCCTTAGGAAAGATCGAGAAGCAACTAGTTGTAATCATTTTCTATGGATTAAAAGTGTAGTTTGAAGAAGTCGATTAATAAAGGTAGTTATTTTATTTAATTGTTTTTTTTACATTATGTTTTCCCTCTCTTTCTTTTCATCTTGTTCTCCCAACATGCGCGAGTAATTCTCCGCTTGTTAGGGTTCGTAGGATTAGGGTAGGCTAATGGACGATGAAAATAATTAAACCCTTTTTAAGTCCTATAAAGTTTAGGAACTTTATCAAAAGAATCATTAACATCCTAATCGGGCGCGCTAGCAATTCTTTGCTAGTTCCGACCGCGATTAGAGATTAGATTAATGATTGTTTTGGTAAAGGCTAGATATGAACGGAGTTCCGTGTCGAGATAAGGGTTACGAGTGGGATTCCTTTTCCCTCCAGAAACCCTAATCTACACGCATCATCGTCATTCTAGTTCTAAATCTATTAATGGATAAAAAAGGTAACTTTTAATTAATCGTCCATAACTACTAAATCCTAACGAACCCTACAAGCCCTCTTTTTATATTATCTAGATCTTTAAAATAATCTAGATCTATATTTTACATTCTTGTTTAACATAGATCTAGAAACCATTCCTCGACATTCTTATCCCTCCTCTCTTTTTCAACACATCTAAAGTAAGAGTAAAAGGTTCCACGTTTCCCACAGGGCGACCCGTACTCACCTCGGTCTAGGTACACGCGACACCGTTCTGATTGCGGTTACACTACAAACATACACTCTTTCGAACCAATCAGTTGTCATTACCCGAAATGGCATGTGACTGGCACTTGAATCATATGAAGTCTATAGGACCCCATCTAATTCAAGTAAGCCAAGAAATCCCAGAAATCTAAACCATTTTAAGAAAGAAATGAAGACAACATATTTTAAAACAAGTGGTTTTAAATAACATAAGCCTAATATGCATTTTAAAATCCCAAGTCTTTTCTGAAAATTTCGGCAGAGTTTCCTTTGTAAATACCTGCCCCAAAAATGGTACAACATGCATAATATGAATAAAGGCATCCCCAAGCGGGAGCTAGCTCTTCGTCAATCGACGGTCACAACCATGCAAGCAATATAATATACAACGCCGAAGGGCGAGGATCAAAACTCAAAGGAAACTCAAACTCATTAAGAAAACCATAATAATACAACGTGCGACTCTAAAGTCGAAATAATAAACAACTGGTTTTCTAAGTCTGAAACAATATACAAGTATGGTTGATGGAATTTTACTAGATACAACTGAAAATAAATAAGTACAATGGTGGTCACGATGCGAGTGAACCCACTTACCAAAGCAATCACCCGGAATGGAAGCAGTGTGCCAAAAAGCCACAATGAAACCTGTACGGCAAAAACCTGCAAGAACTGTGGCACAACGGGGGTGAGTTGCCAACTCGTGAGTAGAAAACATCACAAAGCAGAAATCGTATGTATGACTCCATCCTAGGTCAATACGATCAATAATATACATCCTCAATATGATAAAGTCTAAAGCATGAAAAGGTGGCAAGGATAAATATCTGTACCAAGTGCTCGTGTCAGTGCCTCAGTTAGCAACATATCATAAACATGAGGTGTGATCAATGTAATCATCATGAAATCAGTGTCAACTATTTCATGAAGTCTATAAGTCTATGGATATTATCCAACTATGTAATCAATGTCTTTATGCATGTGGATCCCGTCGACGTATCAACCAATGACATAGCAACATCATGCATGTAAAAGTCATAAAAGCATATGCATGAAAATATGAGGATATAAATCAATGTGTGTCCCTCGTGACACATCAAAATCATGGAACCTGAGTGTCTAGCATCGACACTCGAAAACATCATGAAACCTGTGCCCCAGTATCGGCACGTAAATCCTCATCTATCAGATGTTGTCACCACGACTGGCCCTAATAGGTACGTATCATACGCTATCTAGAAAACCCGAGTGCCCAGCCGACCCTCACAATTCGACGTATCCATACATACATAACTCCGGTCAGTATCCCCACGATGACCTCTGAGTCTAAATACTGTCACCGGTAGGTAGTGCTCCCATGCCAGGCTCATCGTCAAACATATACGAGTCTTCTTGCCCCGGGGTACCTCACCGGGTCCACCATGTACCTGCAAACGGTGCCTACCGCTCCTCGAATCGGGTTTCACATGCCACTCTCAGAGCCGAGAAAACACATGGTGGACGTACTGAAATATCATATCAAGGGAAACCGGGTTTTTTAAAACAATACATACCCTCTTTTGAAATAACCACGGTTCCCAAATCCAGAAATCTCATGAAAACAATATATCTTAATGCGTATAATCATAATGCATGATGTATGCGACATATAACAGAAATGTAAGCATATCCGTATATCATGCAACATGGAACAGTAATATGCACATATCGAGGGAAAACCGCTCTTTTAAAATGAATCTAGTTTTAGAATATATCTTTCGGTTCCCGAATCTCCAAAATCAAGCCAGAATCATCTATGTATGTGCAAATACGTATATATGCAAGTATGGGTGTACAATATGTGTGTACGCAAGTATTGGTGTACAATATGTATGTACGCAAGTATGCGTGTACAATATGTATGTACGCAAGTATGTCATGCAAGGAGTCAAATCCTGATGCAACAGTCCTACTTTGTAGTGACATGGCAATTATCGATGATGAAGTGTGTGAGCCGGCAAGAAGGTCTACGTGGAACATACGCATCATCAATAATGGTGCTGGTGTCCTGATAGCATGGGTTTAATATAACAATAAACACATTTAAACATGTTGTTAGTTATGTATATACCCTAGAGGCCATTGTTGTACATATGATGTATATTATAATGGATGCTTGGATATATATAGAGAGGACTTTCTTGCTCGTCATGATTGTATGCTATTTGGTTTTCCTTTATCTTAACATGTTGACTTATATTAGTTTACTGTCTTACTCTCACATGTTGATAAAGCCCTTAGGATCTGTACTCGACTACTGGGACTATGATGAGATCATACTAGTAGGGTCGCGGTAGTCGATGAGTACATCCTATAACTGTTCCTAGTCGAAGGTGTGTCGAGACAGGGCATCGATACACCAGAGTAGACTTGCGTATACGCATCTTGACCCATATGATGGGCGATGGATGATCCCATATCCATTGGTGTTTTGACATCAAGGATGGTGTACGGGTGCTCAGTGGAGACTGGGTACACAGGACGGACTCGCCGAGAACTCCCAGATGGTATTATACCTCACGTCAGATGGCAGTTCTCCGGTGACACTGGTACATGGTAGTCTACATACCCGAGATCGTCATAGAGTCTTGTGTGATTCCCACTATGCTTTGATTTCAACCTTATCACGTCCAAGAGGGCATGCAAAACGGTGGCTTTTGGGTGCAGTCCCGAATCATATGGAGGCAATGAGCGATAGGAGGGGAATCGTCTCTCCCGGTATAGGGAGTTGCTGTTGTGCTGTGTTCGATTGGCTATAACTGGATGTCCCTGGCCAGGGCTGATATAGAGATTTATTGGTAAGTGTTACCAGTAGTTTCTCGACCCATTATGAGCTTCACATCGACACGACTTATCGGTTACTGGGGTCTGACGTATACTACCCCTAGACTAGATATGCAACATATCAGACGAAGAGACCGGACTGTACGGGAGTGTTACTGATTGGATTCACAGGAGAATATACAGGCTTGCTTGTTGATCTTCTGATCGCTCAATACCTGGGTGGATGTTACGTTAAGCTGACCGCTTGCAGCTTGTGGGTGTTTGATATGACCATCACCTACTACCGGCGTATTGACGATTCTTTCGAGTCCTACACAGAGGTTTCTTGACTCAGGAAAAATGGAGTAGGGGCACATATGTGATATGTGCAGGACCGAGGATAATGCGCTATGAGATACCGTATTATATTCTCGCGATATTTTGATATGAGCCGGATCATCGGATCAAGTGTTGATTCGATGAATCGGTACATGATATATTAGTCGGTTATATTCGATATAGCCGGATTGTCGGATCAAGTGTTGATTCGATAATTTAATGTATAAATATATATATGATATATTACTTTACATTATCTAATATAGGCTCGCTTTATTGATTCATTTTCTCACCGGATAATACATTGATATATATGCGATATATGTTAATTGTATTATTTTCTTTTGTTACAAATATATATTATATATGTGATATATAATATTGTAACATGATATGATTACTAATGCAACATGTTTAGTTGAGATTAAACAAGGATAGGGTTTGATTTGGGTTAGCTTTTTCTTGTAGCTTCTAGAAGCTTTTAGTTTGTTTCTAGCAAAGATATTATGCTTGATATTTTCTAACCCAACCCAAACCCTTCACCCTAGGTTAAGTCTCTACATGAGTTAGCCTTTTCATATTCAACCATGGTTGCATTTTTTAATCATTATGATTTTTTTCATTATTCATCACAAAAGGAAAATATCCATCTTCTTCTTCTTTTGAGCTTTGAGAAAGCTTTGTAGGTTTTCTTTATGTGATGATTTAGTGTGAGAATTTGATAATAAAAGATAGCATAAATACTACTTCATCATTCTCATCTATGCTAGCCAATTATATTAGGGTGTTCACCTCATTAGAGAGAGAGAGCTTGAATTATAGAAACCTCGAGGTAGATCATCGGAGAAAAGGAAGACTAGAAGCTAGTATGGATCGTTCGAGTTGTGGAGCCTCTCTTGAGTCCGGGAGATCATGGATCGCGGCGAAGGGACTTCTACTCGGAGCTTATGAAGCGAAGGAGCGGACTACAAAGGTTGTAATCCTTCACTCTTAGTTGTAAAGATGTTTACTTGCATGTGAAACCCTAATAATCTAGCAAAGATCCCGGCTTTGGGTTGCTCGGCACGTCTAAATTTTTATCCGGGTATGGTTGATGCCTTATAGACCCTTGTATAAGTGCCGAGGAACCCTACAGTGGTATCAGAGCCATGCTAGAGCATTAAGCGACGTGTAAACGAAGTTAAAACTCTGATCGAACCCCGAAACATCGAGAATGACCCCCTCTCTGGAAATTTTGTAAAAATATGATTTTTTCTGTCTTAAAAATACTCAAAAAAATCAGCAGGGAATTAGAAGGATAACCATGAAACACGAGCTCCCAACTCTCTAAAAGAGCCACGGAACCGCGGCAAGAACATGCTTGTCGCGGCGGTTCCGCGGCCAGAATAGTGAATTGGGGACACGTGTTTACACAGTAATGTCCGTAGGTGTTTCTTCATATTTCTTGGTATTTTTAATCTTACTTAAGTGTTGAGTGTTCTGGGGATTATTTTGAATTCATTGATTCGATCAGAAAGTTTAATTTCGTTTTGTTTTCCGGATATTTTAGAAACTGTTAAAATGTTCGAACGGATATCATTAACTCACATTTTCCCGGCACGAAAAACTTTCAAGTGTTGATTTTTTCTAGAGATTAAAACTTACAGAAAAACAAGCAAGCATATCTGTGGACTCTCTAGAAGAACACAAACCTTAACTCGATTATGTGACCGTATGAACTGTCTCTAAACCTTAGGGTTTGGGGTAGTACAGCGTTGACACATGTGAGGCGTTGGTTTGACCCTTCTACGGCTGGACCATTGGGCTGTGACATGTTCTTCTGGTATTTTTGGACTCCGCTCAAGTGTTGAGCTATATTTTGGGAAACATTGGGTATTTGATTATTCGATCGGAATGTTTAATATTGTCTATTTATCTGGAGTGTGATACAATATATGGAATTCATATAGTTAGGCATGAGATGCTAAGTATGTGATATTTCGGATTTACGATGTCTAAAGAGATTGTGGATTCCAAATGTTGTAGTTTTACAATTTATTTTCTGTGACCGTAAGTGTAGTATGTAGTTGTATTGCCGGTTTTCGTTGCTATACATCAACGACGATCGGTGTATGCATACTTACTTACGTTGATGATATGTGATATTATGTGTTGCTGTGATATGTTGTATTGGATCGTCGTGTTCTGAATAGCCGGGGGTTTTATGTGAGATGAGGGTTTTTATTTTCATTCATGTAAAATTCATTTGTATGTAATATTCTTTTATTGGGCCACTTCCGGGATGAGGATGATGTCACCATTGTATATTATTTACTTTTCCGCATTAGGTAGACCCAAGGAGGGGAGCACAAGTAACCGGGTTCTAGGGTCCAGTGGGAGGCCATCTCGAGGAGTCGAGACCGGGTCTCCTAACCCTAGAATTGGTAGTGTTGCTTGCCGCTCTCGTAGGGGTATAGGGATGTGGGTTTGGCTATTCATCGCGACCGTGGAATCCGTGTTTTATACAGGCTCGTATTAAAACACGGACATCCTAGTATATCCAATATTTCATATAAGTTCTTCTGCTGCAAAGTTCTGTGATGAGATCATATTACTGCCTGAAACGAATGCTTTTACTATATATATATGTTGATATATAAATATTACTGCTTTCGTTTCTTCTGTAATGCTTAGGAAGCATAAGATGATGGGATATATAAATGAGATTAATAAAAGAAAAGAAACCTAAAAGATGTTGTAGAATCAAAACTTTATAAAAAGGGTAGCTACAGTTTTGCTTTGTATAGCGGTATATGTGATATACCCTGCACCTTATTCGATGAGGAAAGAGCCGGGATCCCTTCACCGGAGTGACCTCTTTAGCTAAACTGGCAGATGCTACAAACTCGCGGTTCAGTTTTTGACAGCTTATATAGTTCTTGCTTTGCACAGCGGTATATATGATATACCCTGCAACTTATTCGATGGGGAAAGAGCCTAGATCCCTTCACCGGGAGTGACCTCTTTAGCGAAACTAGAAAAGCATTAAAAACATTCCTTTTCAAAATCACTTGATTCTACAACAATATCAAGTTCATTACACTTATGGTTTTCTTAAAAACCTGCGTAGCCCTCCGTCATTTCAGATAGAGACTAGTTAGTATTCGTGCTACGTTTGTTGACTATGTTAAGGCGTAGTGTGCGGTAGCTAATTAGTACTTATCTGCTAAAACATGAGATGTGATTGGATTAGGGTAGTTGTACGACTTTGTTGACTATATTAAGGGTCGTACATATGGGTTTAATTCAATCGGGAAATGACGGGTTGAACTTGGCTAGCAATTATGATTTGTTGACTATGTTAAGGTCATAAGTTGCTAGGGGCAAAAGCATTATCGGGAATTTCAAGTATTGAAATTTGCAATGAGATTGCATACCTCCTATGAGATAGTTGGATCCCGATACCCACTGCGAGTAAGAGTTATTCCTGGGAGAATTTTACACAGGACAATTAGCCGATCAAGTAGGTGTCTAGAAAGGTGTTAACGGCGTTAAGCCTCTAGGAAGACGATGTTTATTTTAATTAGGTCCGTGCGAAAGCACGGGGAACCTCCCTCAAGTACCAACACTGATCTGGGTGAAAAATTGTCGAAATTGTAGGGTGTAATTAATCCCGGCTAATCTTACCTTTTAGGGTTTGAAGGAAGATTTGATAAAAATAGTGGGAGACATCCTGATTAGATAAGAGAATAACCAATCTAATCTTGCAAGAGCATACGCTAAAGTGTTTTCTTCTCTCTCCCTCCAGGTAGCGACCATGTCAGGCCATAATCAAGATAATAATATGGATGTATTGACTGAACCCGCTTATTATACTGAGCAGGGAAACGTTGGACCCGTTCTATCTTATAAGTGTTATAAGACTGAGCAGGAAACAGGAGAATATCTGGATTCTCACGCCGCCCAAACGAAGAACAAGCATGCTGATGCATCTACTTCGGGTGTGTTAGTTATTGAGAACTGTTTCTCAGTTTACCCTACGTCCTGGGTATTAGATACCGGATCGGTATCCCACATATGTAAATTGTTACGTGGGCTACGTAAAGGTAGAGAACTGGGAAATGGTGATCATTCCGTACAAGTAGGGAATGGGGCAAGTATTGCAGCCAAAGTAGTTGGCGAATATCACCTTGTATTACCAAGTAGTAATACACTGATTCTGAATGAGTGCTATTATATACCGAACATGATGTGCGACAATATATCAGTTTGTTTATTAAGTTAAGAAGGATATAATTTTGTAGTACAGGATAATGTTATGAACATCTTCCTAGATCAAAAGTTGATTGGATCAGGCTCGTTACATAATGACATATTCATTCTCAATCAAAATACAATCCTTAATATACAAAACACACACAAGAGGAAGAGTTCAGAAATGAACGAATCCTACTTATGGCATTGTACACTTAGTCATATCAATGTGACACGGCTAGCTAAGTTACATAAGGATGGATATTTGAATTCGTTCGAATTATCATCTTATGATACTTGACATTCATGTCTCAAAGGAAAAATGACCAAAACTCCGTTTAGTGGACACGGAGGAAGAGTTACGGAACTCTTAGGACTAGTACATAGTGATGTATGCGGTCCCATGTCTACACACGCCAGGAACGGTTCTTCCTATTTCATTACATTCACTGACGATCTCTCTAGATACGGACATGTGTTCCTGATGAAACACAAGCCTGAAGCGTTTGAGAAATTCATATAATATAAGCACGAAGTAGAGAACCAAAAGGGCAAAAGTATTAAGATCCTTCGATCTGATCGAGGAGGAGAATACATGAGCAATGAGTTCCTAGATTATCTAAAAGAGAATGAGATTCTCTCTCAGCTAACTCCTCCTTATACACCACAGCACAACGGTGTATCGGAGCGGAGGAATCGCACCCTATTAGATATGGTACGCTCTATGATGAGCGATGCTGAGTTACCTATTTCCTTCTGGAGTTATGCGCTTGAGACAGCAGTATACCTATTGAATCATGTTCTGTCTAAATCTGTACCTACCACACCATATGAGATATGGAGTGGGAAGAGACCATATTTTAAACGAGTTAAGATATGGGGTTGTCCGGCCTATGTCAAAAGGCAAAATACGGACAAACTCGAGGCACGATCAGTTCTTTGCAAGTTTATGGGGTATCGTAAGAATTCCCAAGGATATTTTTTCTACCACGCTGAAGAACAAAAAGTGTTTGTTTCTCAATATGCCACCCTTTTAGAAAAGAAATTTCTTGCAAAAGAAATTAGTGGCAAAGAGGTAGAGCTGGAAGAGGTTCCAGCACCGCAAACTACGACAGATGATTTGATGGAACCAGAGGATTCAGTAGTTCCTGACGAACACCAGCCTCTCCGCTGATCTAGTAGGGTTTCACACCCACCTGAGAGATACTACGGCTTTCTCATTGATGGTGGGAGTGAGGATTGCATCATGGTAGATAATGACCCGACTAATTTCGAGAAGGCCATCATGAGTGGTGACTCTGTGAAATGGCTGGATACAATGCGATCTGAGATAGAATCCATATACACCAACAAAGTATGGACTTTGGAAATTACTCCTGAAGGGGTAAAACCCATTGGGAGCAAGTGGATCTTTAAGAAGAAACTTGGTGTAGATGGAAAAGTTGAGATTTTCAAAGCTAGACTTGTTGCAAAGGGTTTTCGTCAACGACCAGGTGTGGATTATGACGAAACCTTTTCTCCAGTGGCTATGCTTAAGTCTATCCGGATCTTACTTGCCATTGCTGCATACCATGACTACGAAATCTGGCAAATGGATGTTAAGACTGCCTTCCTAAACGGTGATTTAGAAGAGTGCGTGCACATGACTCAGCCAGAGGGCTTTGTAGATAGTGGGAGCAGCGGAAAGGTGGGCAAATTTCTTAAATCCATTTATGGGTTAAAGCAAGCATCGCGGAGTTGGAACATTTGCTTTGATGTTGTAGTCAAAGAGTTTGACTTCATCAAAAACGTAGATGAACCTTGTATATATAAAAAGGTTGCAGAGAGTAAGGTTGTCTTCCTCGTATTGTACGTCTATGACATACTCTTGATAGGAAATGATGTTCCTATGCTGCAGTCAGTCAAGCTCTTCTTATCACAAAGATTCTCAATGAAAGATCTAAGTGATGCCTCCTGCATATTGGGAATCAAGATCTATAGAGATAGATCTAAACGGATACTGGGATTGTCCTAATCCAGGTACATTGACACCATACTAAAGAGGTTTAGTATGGAAGAATCCAAGCGTGGTAACCAACCCACGATCTCTGGACTCACTCTCTCCAAAGAGATGTCTCCCAAGACTGATTTGGAGAGAGCTCGCATGCAAGGGATACCCTATGCTTCGGCAGTAGGCTCTATCATGTATGCGATGCTATGTACCAGACCCGATATAGCATACTCACTAAGTCTAGTGAGTCGGTATCAAGCAGATCCTGGAGAGAGTCACTGGACAGCTGTGATGAACATTCTCAAGTACTTGCGAAGGACAAAGGAGATGTTCTTGGTGTATGGTAACGGAGAACTCCAGGTGGAGTCCTTTACCGATTCGAGCTTCCAAAGTGATAAGGATGACTCTAAGTCGCACTCGGGATTTGTCTTTACCCTCAATAGAGGGGCGGTATGTTGGAAGAGTTCCAAATAAGATACCGTTGCAGACTCGACGTTGGAGGATGAATACATCGCTGCCAACGATGCTTCCAAAGAGTCTGTCTGGATAAAGAAGTTCATTAGTGAACTTGGTGTGGTTCCATCCATTGAACATCCAATACCTCTGTATTGCGATAACAATGTAGCTGTGGCTTTGGCCAAGGAACCCAGATCCCATCAAAAGTCCAGACATATTCTGAGGCGGTATCACCTGATCAGGGAGATAGTTGATCGCCGGGAGATCGAGGTCAGGAGAGTAGATACGAAGGACAACAATGCGGATCCACTCACGAAGGCGATTCCCCAGATACAGTTTGAGAGATTATTCGGGATTCTAGGTATGAGAAACTACAACAGCTGGCCTTAGTTCAAGTGGGAGATTATTAGTTATGTATATACCCTAGAGGCCATTGTTGTACATATGATGTATATTATAATGGATGCTTGGATATATATAGAGAAGACTTTCTTGCTCGTCATGATAGCATGCTATTTGGTTTTCCTATATCTTAACATGCTGACTTATATTAGTTTACTGTCTTACTCTCACATGTTGATAAAGCCCTTAGGATCTGTACTCGACTACTGGGACTATGATGAGATCATACTAGTAGGGCCGCGGTAGTCGATGAGTACATCTTATAACTGTTCCTAGTCGAGAGTGTGTCGAGACAGGGCATCGATACACCAGAGTAGACTTGCGTATACGCATCTTGACCCATATGATGGGCGATGGATGATCCCATATCCATTAGTGTTTTTGTTAGTTATATGTATGCCCTAGAGGCCATTACTGTACATAGGATGTATATAGTAGTGGATGCTAGGACATATATATGGAGGACTTTCTTGCTCGACATGATAGTATGATATCTGGTTGCTCTTTATCTTAACGTGTACACTGATTGTCTCTCTGTTACATGTTGGTAAAGCCCTTAGGATGTGTACTTGACTACCTGCACTATGATGCGGATCATACTAGTGGGGACATGGTAGTACATAAGTACATCCTTCAAGGTCCCTAGTCGTGGGTGTATCGAGACGGGGCATCGATATACCAGAGTACAGTAGCGTATACCTTCTCGACCCATACAGATGGGCGATGGATGATCCCATATCCATTGGTGTTTGACATCAGAGATGATATACGGGTGCTCAGTGGAGACTGGGTACACTCGACGGACTCGCCGAGAACTCCCAGATGGTATTATACCTTACGTCAGATGGCAGTTCTCTGGTGACACTGGTACAGGTTAGTCTGTAGACCCGAGATCGGCATAGAGTCTTGTGTGATTCCTACTGTGCTTTGATTTCCACCTTACCACGTCCAAGAGGGCGTGCAAAACGGTGGCTTTTAGGTACAGTCCCGAATCACATGGAGGCAATGAGCGATAGGAGGGGATTCGTCTCTCCCGGTATAGGGAGTTGATGTTGCGCTGTGTTCGATTGGCTATAACCGGAAATCCCTGGCCAGGGTTGTTGCGATTTACTGCTAAGTGTTATCAGTAGTATCTCGCACTGTTATAGACCACATATCGACACGACTTATCAAGCTATTGGGGTCTGACGTTTACCACCCCTAGACGAGATATGCGACATATCAGATGAACAGACCGGACTGTATGGTAAGTGTTACTGGTTGGATTCACAGGAGTGTGAGCGGGCTTGCTCGTTGATCTTCTGATCGCTCAATACCCGGGTGGCCGTTACGTTTAGCAGACCGCTTGCGGCTTGTGGGTGTTTGATATGATCATCACCTGCTGCCAGCGTATTGACGAGTCTTTAGAGTCCTACACAGAGGTTTCCTGGCTCAAGCGAAACGAAATAGGAGCGCATATGGGATATGTGCGGGACCGAGAATAATACCAGTATGTGATACTGTATTCTATTCTCGCGATATGTATCATCGGACGGTTATATGAGATATAGCCGGGTTACCGAATCATGTGTTGATTCGATACATTGATACAGTTGATATTAGTCGGTTATATGCAATATGACCGGATCATTAAATCAAGTGTTGATTTAATGATTTAATGTATAATTATATATTTGATATATTACTTTACATTAAGTAGTATTGGTTCACTAAAGATTGATTTTCTCACTTGATGTGCACAGGTTGTATATGTGATATATTTTTGTGCACTAGTTTGTAACATGTTTGATGATACATGCAAATTTGGGTGTGTGTTTGCTTTAAACCATGTTTAGGTTAATGGTTAGGGTATAACTTATTTATTTATTCTTTTTATTTATTTTATTCATTTATTTTTGGCAAAAAATAAAATGGTGGCTTTATTTGTTTTATGCTTGAAGCTTCATGAAGCTTTGAAAAGTCTAGCTATTTTGTTTTTTGCCTTAACCTAACCATTACACCTAAACCCTAGTTTATTCTCTACATGTGTTTACTTCACCCATGGTTGCATTATGATATGATTCACTTGAATTTTCTTTTAAGTTAATTCATTTTCTTTTCTTCTTCTTCTTCTTCTTCATGAAGTGAAGAAAGCTTGCTAGAAAATTTCAAGTGATGAAATCAAGTGAGAAATCTAAATCCAAAGTGAACCCACTTCCTATTTCTTCATCCTCTACCACTTGCCATGTTGTATAGGGTGTTTTCTTTATAAGGTTCATGACCAAGTGAAGATGGAGCTTGAGTTTGAGTCGCCTCGACGTAGATCATCTTCGGCACCGAAGTCAACGACCTAGCCCGATTATTTCTCCGGCGAAACCATCACTAGAGTCCGGGATTCCGATGATCGCAGCGGAGGGACGTCAACACGGAGCTAAAGAAGTGGAGGACCAGATCTACAAAGGTTGTAGTCCCTTTCACTTATTAGTAAAGTTGTTTGCTTGCACTTCTTTTCGCCTATCCTCTAGTTAACGATCTAGCTTAGGGTTTCTCGGCACATAAAATGTTGAATTTGGCATGGTTGATGCCTTGTGGAACCTCATGGGTGTGCCTAGGAACCCTACAGTGGTATCAGAGCCTAGCTAGAGCTTTTGGCGAAGTGTAGACAATGTTAGAAACCCGATCGAACCCCGAAACCCTAAATTTCACCCATCTCTGTACATTTTCTGTAACTATGGATTTTTCCAAATTAAAAATATCCAAAAAATTCAGCAGGGTTTTATAGGAATTACTGTGGAGCACGTGACCCTAAGTCGACCAAAGCGCCGCGGAACCGCGGCCCCACCCTGGCTTGTGCTGCGGTTCCGAGGCCATAAAGGTGACTCTTGTCACGTGCTCTGCACTGTAATGTCCAACTGAATTTTCTGTGTTTTCTGGGAATTTTTAAATTACACATAAGAGTTGAGTTATCTGGGGTGTATTAGGGATTCGATGATTCGATCGGAAACTTTAACTGCGTCTATGTGTTTTTCCGGGTAATTTTGAACATGTTAAAAAGTTCGACCGGATATAAATACCCACTTTTTCCCCTGCCGGGAAATTTCCAATTGTTGGATTTTTCCGTAGTTTAATAACGTTCTAAGTAGTGCAAGTAACGCGATGGACCCTCTAGAAGACAACAAACCTTAACTCGATTATGTGACCGTCTTGAACTGCCCTTTGAACCTTAGGGTTTGGGGCAGTACGGCGTGCCACATGTGAGGCGTTGGTTTGACCCTTCTACGGCTGGACCGTTGGTACTGTGGCAAGAAGTGGATGTTTTTAAACTTATTTCATGTGTTGAGCTGTTTCGGGAAAACTTGGGTGTTTGATTGTTCGATCGGAAAGTTTAACATTTTCTATTTATCTGGAATGTGATACAATATTTGGAATCCACAAGTAGTTATGAGATAACTGATTTGGATGTTATAAATCTAGCACTTTAGTCTCACTTGATCGGTTGCCACGGAATTTTGATGCGATCAAAAGTCCGTCGCAATCCCGTAGCGTACGCGGATACTCGCCGGGTAAACTTAATAGATAGCCATGCCCCATAGCCCCGACCAAGTGACCGTAGGAGAACCCCGTCGCCGAAAGCATCCGTTCGGGTGCTCGCGGCAGCGGTGTTCCGCCTTAGTGCACTTCGTCGACGGTATCGGGGGTGCGGCCGTCTACTAAAGTTTGCAACGAGCATTTGTTCAGGATGTCGGGAATCTTGTTGAATTGCCCCACTTGATATTGAAAAGAGTTTTCGATATAGAGACTATAATGCGGGGTTTATAACTGTTAGGCATGCGATGTCTAAGGAGGTTACGGATTCCAACTGTTGTAGTTTTACACTTTCTTTTCTGCGACCGTAAGTGTAATATGTGATATCGCCAGTTTCGTTGCTATATGTCAACGACAATTGGGATACGCATATTTACTTACGTTGATGACATGTGATGTTATGTGTTGCTGGATATGTTATGTTGGATCGTCGTGTTTGAATAGCCGGGGTTTTTTTTTATGTGAGATGAGAGTTTTTCATTTTCATTCATGTAAAATCAATTGTATGTAATATTCTTTTATTGGGGCACTTCCGGGTTGAGGTTGATGTCACCATTTGTATATTTTTTACTTTTCCGCACTAGGATAGACCCAAGGAGGAGAGCACAAGTAACCGGGTTCTAGAGTCCAGTGGGAGACCAACTCGAGGAGTCGAGCCCGGGTATCCTAACTCTAGAATTGGTAGGGTTACTTGCCGCTCTCGTAGGGGTCTAGGGGTGTGGGTTTGGCTATTCATCGCGACCGTGGAATCCGTGTTTTATACAGGCTCGTATTGAAAACACGGACGTCCTAGTATATCCAATGTTTCATATGTTTCTTCTGCTGTCATATCTGTGATGTGATCATTTGATATGTGATGATAGATACTGTATATGATATATATGATATATTATATAGACGTTACTTATGTTTTGCACTCGCGCTAGCCCTGCCCCGCTCTGTCGTTAGTTACCTAACCTAACGGTGCACGAGGGGACATCGAGGCGAATGCGGATGGCATAAGTGTACGTCGTATTTATCTGTGATGTTTTGGTGATTTAAATGATAGGACTTCATTAATATGATTAATGAAATAAAAGAAACCTAAGATGTTGTGGAATGGAATTTTCAAAAATAGGTAGCTACAGTTCTTGCTTTGCATCGCGGTGTTCCTTGTAGAACATCCTGCACCTTATTTGATAAGGAAAGGGCCGAGATCCCTTCACCAGGAGTGACCCCTTTAGCAATAACTGGAAGATGCTACAACCCTCGGTTTGTCTTTTGATTGCTCCTATAGTTTTTGCTTTGCACAACGGTATATATGATATATCCTGCACCTTATTCGATGAGGAAAGGGCCGACGATCCCTTCACCGGGAGTGACCCCTTTAACAAAACTAGAAAAGCCTAAAAAACACTCTATTTCAAAATTCATTCGATCCTACAACGATATCAAGTTCATTACGCAAAGGGTTTTCTTAAAAAACTGTCGTAGCCCTCCGTCATTTCAGATAAGTCCTACTTAGTATTCGTGCTACGTTTGTTGGCCTGCGTCAAGGCGTAGTGTGCGGTAGCTAACTAGTATTTATCTGTTTATGCATATGATGCAGATTGGATTAGGGTAGTCGTGCGACTTTGTTGGCCTGCGTCAAGGATCATGCGGGTGGGTTTAATTCAATCAAGAAATGACGGGTTGAACTTGACTAGCGGACTATGGTTTGTTGGCCTGCGTCAAGGTCATAGGACGCTAGGGGCAAAATATTATCGGGAATTTCAAGTGTTGAAATTTGCAATGAGATTGCATACCTTTTATGAGATAGTAGGATCCCGATACCCGCTGCGAGTAAGAGTTACTCCTGGAAGAGTTTTACACATTAAAATTAGCCGATCAAGTAGGTGTCTAGAAAGATGTCAACAGGGTTATGCCTCTATGAAAACGAGGTTTACTTTAATTAGGTCCATGCGAAAGCACGGGGAACCTCCCTCAAAGTACCGACACTGGCCTGGTTGAAAAATTGGCGAAATTGTAGCGTGTAATTAATCCCGGCTAGTCTTTCCTTTTAGGGTTTGAAGGAAGATTTGATAAAAACAGTGGGAGCTATCCTTATTAGATAAAATAATAAACAATCTGATCTTGCAAGAGCGCACGCAGAGTGTTTTCTTCTCTCTCTTTCCAGGTAGCGACCATGTCATGCCTTAATCAAGATAATAAAACGGATATATTGAACGAACCCGCTTGTTATACTGAGATGGGGAACGTTGGTCCCGCTCCAACTTATAAATGTTATAAGACAGAGCAGGAAATTAGGGGATTACCAGAATTCCCGTGCCACCCTAACGAAGAAAGTGCATATTGATGCATCTTCTTCGGGTGTATTTATTACCGAGAACTGTTTCTCAGTAACCTCTACGTCCTGGGTATGTGATACCGGATCAGGATCCCGCATATGTAAACTGTTACATGGGCTACAGATAGGTAGAGAACTGAGAACGGGTGATAAGTTTCATGAGACAGAAAACGGTGCAAGTGTTGCAGCCAAGTCTTTCGGTCACTATCACCCTGTATTACCAGAATACATTGATTCTGAACAAATGTTATTAGATACCGAACCTGATATACAACATCATATCAGTCTCTTTATTAGTAAAGAAAGATATAATTTTGTATTTTCGGATAATGTTTTGAACATTTCCTATATCAAAAGTTGATCGGATCAGGCACGTTATCTAAAAGCATTGACGTTCTAAATCAAACTACAGTTCTTAGTATACAGAACACACACGAGAAGAAAAGTTCAGAAATGAACATATTCTTCTTGAGGCATTGTAGACTAGGTCATTTCAATGCGACCCGACTAGCTAAGTTACATTTAGATGCATATTTAAATCAGTTTAAATTTACATCTTATGAAACTTGCCAGTCATGTCATAAAGATAAGATGACCATAGCTCTGTTTATTGGAAACAGAGAAAGAGTTAGTGAACTCTTGGGATTGATACATGTTGATGTATGAAAGTCTCCTCTCTACACATGCCAAGACTGGTTCTTTGTACTTCATTACATTCTCTGATGATCTCTCAAGATTCAAACATATGTTCCTGTTGAAACACAAGTCCGAACCTTTTGAGATATTCACAGAATGTAAGTTCGAAGTAGAGAACCAAAATACGGGTATAAGTATTATGTCATTTGATGTGATCAAGGAGGAGAATACTTAAACACGGAATTCCTGGACTATTCTAAAGGAGAATGAGATTCTCTCTCAGTATTACTCCTCCGTATACACCACAGCACCTCGGTGTATCGGGGCGGAGCAGTCACACCCTATATGATATGGTGCGCTCTACTGAGTTTCCTATTTCCTTTTAGGGAGTTACGCACTTATGAAGTTGCATACCTATTGAATAGGGTTCAAATCAAATCAGTAGCCTACCACTTCATATTAGATATGGAAAAGGAAGAGCCCATATCTTAAGTCAGTTAAGATTTGGGGTTGTCCGGCCTATGTCTAAAAAGCATAATCCGGACAAGCTCGAGGCAAAGTCAGTTCTATGGAAGTTTGTTGGATATCCCAAGCATTCGCAAGGGAATATCTTCTACCTAACCGAGGAACAAAAATGTTTTGTTTCTAAGCATGCCACCTTTATGAAAGGGAATTTCTTGTGAAGAAATAAGTGGATAGAACTGGAAAGAGTTCCAGCTATACAAACTACAGCTGATGATTTGGTAGAACCAAAGGATTCAATAGCAACCAACGAACCTCAGCCTCTCCGCCGATCTAGCAGGGTTCCTCAGCCACCTGAGAGATACTTCGGTTTCTCTATGACAGTGGGAGCGAGGATTGCATCATGGAATGATGACCCAACTAGTTTCGAGCTGGCCATCAAGAGTGGGACTCTGTAAGAATGGCTGGATGCTTATCGATCTGAGATGGAATCCTTATACACCAACAAAGTATGGACTTTGGTTGCTTTATCTGAAGGGTTAAATCCCCATCAGGAGAAAGTATATCTTGAGAAGATTACTTTGTGTACATGGATAAGTTGAGACTTTTAAAGCTAGACTTGTTAAAGGTTTGCATCATAGACCAGTTGTGGATAATGATGAAACCTTTTCCAGTGCCTATGCTTAAGTCCATCCAGATCCTACTTGCCACAGCTACATACTATGACTACGATATCTGGTGGTTGGGTGTCATGATTGCTTTTCTAAAATGATGTTTTGGAAGAGAGCGTCTATAAGTACACAGCCAGAGGGCTTCGTAGACAGTGAGAGCAGCGGAAACGTGTGCAAGATGCTTTATAGGATAAAGCAGGCATCGCGGAGTTGGAACATCTATTTTGATGTGAAAGTCAAAGAGTTTGATTTCATCAAAATGGTATATGAACCTTGTATATACAAAAAAGGTAGTAGAGAGTATGGTGGTGATCCTCTTAGAATACATGGATGACATACTCTTGATAGAGAAGGAGTTTCCTATACTACGCTCGGTCAATCTCCGCTTATCACAAGGATTCTCCATATAGGAGCTTCGGGTGGATCGTCGTGGACGCTAGAAGACCTCAAGTTAACCGTTTTCCAACTCTCAAGTGGCCAAGGAGTCAAGAATAGGGAGCTACAAAGGTTGTACTCTCAAAACCCTAGCCTTTGTTACTTGTAGTGTGGTTTAAAGTTATGAAACCCTAATTTTCTAGGATTGATTCTTTGTGTGTTCACTTAGCACTCTAAAAACTTAATCTTTGTGACATGTGATGCTTCCAAACCTTTCATAGGGTGCTATGAAAACCTAACATTGGTATCAGAGCCAACCTAGAACATTAGGCGACACTTTAGCGAAGTAAAAACTCCGATCGAACCGAAATACGGATTTTCGGGACACTCTCTGGACATTTCTTGAAAACTGTTATTTTCCAGAATTAAAAATATGCAAAAAATTCAGCAGGTAAATCTAAGGACAACTGTAAAAAACGATGCCCTGAACAGTACATTCCACCGCGGAACCGCGGCAATAGCCTGCTTAGGCCGCGGTTCCACGGCCGTACGGATGCATCATTGTGTCGTTTTTGTACAGTAACTATTTTATCTGCTTGTATATTTTTTGGGGTTTTTTTAATCTGAATTTAGTGCTGTTTGATCTGGAGATTGTTTTGAGTTCATTGATTCGATCGGAATTTTAACTTCATGTTTTTTCCGGATAATTAGAAAGTATTGAATTTTTCGAACGAGTGTCGTTTGCACACTTTTCACGGGGTTTAAATATTTCGGAAATATGTGCAAGTTTTGTGGTGGACCCTCTAGAAGACAACAAACCTTAACTCGATTATGTGACCGTCTTGAACTGCCTTTTGAACCTTAGGGTTTGGGGCAGTACGGCGTGCCACATGTGAGGCGTTGGCTTGACCCTTCTACGGCTAGACCGCTACTTCTGTGACACACTCCGGATTTTTTGAACTCCGCTCAAGTGTTGAGCTTTAGGGAATTTTAGGCATTTGATCATTCGTTCGAAAAACTTTAATACTGTCTATTTATCTGGAATGTGATGCAATGTGTGGAATTCATATAACTAGACATGAAATACGAAGTATGTGATATTTCGCATTTATGATGTCTAAAGAGAATGTGGATTCCAAATATTGTAGTTTTACACTTTCTTTTCTGTTACCGTAAGTGTAGTATGTCGATATCGCCGGTTTCATTGCTATACATCAACGACAATTGGGGTACGCATACTTACTTACGTTGATGATATATGATATTATGTGTTGCTGAGATATGATGTGCAGGATTGTCGCGATTGAATAGCCGGGGGTTTTTATGTGAGATGAGAGTTTTATATTTTCATTCATGTAAATTCAAATGTAATATAATATTCTTTTATTTGGGGCACTTCCGGGTTGAGGTTGATGTCACCAGTGTTGTATATTATTTACTTTTCCGCATTATGATAGACCCAAGGAGGGGAGCAAGAGTGACCGGGTTCTGGGGTTCAGTGGGAGGCCATCTCGAGGAGTCGAGACCGGGTCTCCTAAACTCCAGGATTGGTACGGTCGCTTGCCGCTCTCGTAGGGATCTAGGGGTGTGGGCTTGGCTATTCATCGCGACTATGGAATCCGTATTTTCTATTGTTGGCTAAATACTAAATACGGACGTCCTAGTATATCCCACATTATATAGATGTTTTCTGCTGCCTGTGTTCTGTGATATCTGAGACGAATGATATATTATATATGAGATATATAGTAGATGTTGCTTATGTTTTACACCCGCGCTAGTCCCGTCCCGGTATGCCATTAGTTAAGTAACCTAACGGTGCATAACGGAACATTGCGGCGAATGCGGATGGCATAAGCGTACGTGTTATTTTCGTTTCTTTTCTGTGATTGGCTTAAGGACTTAAATGATGGGATTACATTAATATGATTAATGTAAAGAAAATAAACCTAAATAGATGTTGTAGAATCAAATTTGAAAACCACTCGTCTCTTTATGAAAAAGCTATATTTCAAAAACTACGGAGCGCAAGCCATTCCTTTTGAAAACCATTTGATTCTACGACGATATCAAGTTCAAAGCGTTAAAGATTTTCTTAAAAATCATCCGCAACCCTCCGTCATTTTAGGAAGTAGAGTACTTAGTATTCGTGCTACGTTTGTTGACCTTAGCCAAGGCGTAGTGTACGGTAGCTAAGTGATGTCTTCCTACAATGCATATGATGCAGATTAATTAGGACGGGCATATGACTTTGTTGACCTTAGCCAAGGGTCATGTAAACGGGTCTGATTAATCAAGAAATGACGGGCTGAACTTGACTAGTACTTATGATTTGTTGACCATAGCCAAGGTCATAGGTACTAGGGGTAAAAATCACATCGGGAATTTTAAGTGTTGAGATTTGCAATGAGATTGCATACCTTCCATATGATGGTTGGATCCCGATCCCACTGTGGGCAATAGTTGCTCCTAGGAGCGTTTTGCAGTTTACAATTAGCTAACTCATTAGGTGTCTAGAAAGGTGTTAACGGGGCTACGCCTCTGGGAAAACGAGGTTTACTTTAATTAGGTCCGTGCGAAAGCACGGGGAACCTCCCTCAAGTACCGACACTGGCCTGGCTGAACGGTTAGCGAAGTTGTAGACTGTAATTAATCCTGGCTAGTTTTCTTTTTAAGGTTTGAAAGAAAAACTTGATTAAAGCAGTGGGAGACATCGATTAGACAAGATAATAACCAATCTGATCTATGCAAGAGCTTTCGCTAAGTGTATTCTTTTCTCTCTCTTAATGGCAGATACCAATGACTGGGCTCAAGCATCTACTAGATAAAAACAAACTGAATGGGACCAATTATAAAGACTGGCTAAGAAATCTGAAAATAGCCTTGACTTATGATAAAGTATCATATGTCCTCACGGCTCCAGCCCCGCCCGTCCCAGGCCTAAAATCCTCAGTTGCGGATATTGAAGTCCGCAAGACATGGGATGCTGACTGTGCCACGGCCAAATGCCTCGCACTTGCATCGATGGACAATACACATCAAAAGCAGCACGAGAATATGGACATTCAAACCATATTCCTCCATACAAAGGAGTTGTATGGAGAGCAATCCCGCGTATTACGATACGAAGCATCAAAGAAATTGTTTCAGATGTGAATGGCCCCTGGCACACCGGTAGGAGACCATGTTCTGAAGATGATAGCTCTCATAGAAGAGCTTGAGGACCTTGGATGGACAATGGACAATGAACAATATACGGATATTATTCTGCAGTCCCTCCCCTCCACCTTTGCTCAATTCATAGTTAACTTCAACATGCATAGCATGGACAAGGAACTACATGAACTCCTTAATATGTTAAGGAGTGCAGAGAGCACTATGAAATCAGTAAAAACTCCCGTTATGACTATTGGACAATCTTCCTCTTCTCGCCCAAAGGCTAAGGCCAAGGGAAAGAAAAAGAAGAAGCCCACCAATCCTAAAGGTGGAGTTAAAAAGGTGAAGGGAAAGGAAAAGTCCAAAGCTGGATACTCGGGGAAAGGTGAATGTTTTCATTGCCACAAAGCATGACATTGGAATCGCAACTGTACAGAGTACTTAAATCTCAAGAAGAAGCATGGGGATGCTTCCGCTTTAGGTGTGTTTGTGACAGAAAACTGTTTTTCAATAAACTCTGCTTCCTGGGTATTAGATACCGGTTCAGGTTCTCACATTTGCAATTCTATGCAGGGGCTGAGAAATAGCAATGTTTTGAAGACAGGTGACCATACTCTCCGCGTTGGAAATGGTTCCAATGTACATACAGTCGCAGTGGGAGAGTATCACTTGTGGTTGCCATCTGGGTGTATATTGGTTTTGAACCCATGTTATTTTGTACCAAGTATGCTATGTATTATAATATCAGTTTCTTTGTTAGACAATGAAGGATATAACTTTATATTGCAGAACAATGTTATGAACATTAACCTGAATCAAATGTTGGTTGGGTATGGTACACTAAATAACGAGATATACGTCCTAAATCAACACACAGTTTTCAGTATACAACACACTAAGAAAAGAAAACTTTCAGAAATAAATGAAGTTTTTCTTTGGCACTGTAGACTTGGTCATATTAACGAAACAAGACTAAACAAGTTACACAAAGATGGATATTTAAACCCTTTTGAATATAAATCTTATGCGACTTGCCAGTCTTGTATCAAGGGTAAAATGACCAAAACTCCGTTTACCGGACACGGAGAAAGAGCTACCGAGCTCCTAGGACTCATACATAGTGATGTATGTGGGCCAATGTCTACACAAGCTAGAGGCGGTTTTTCTTACTTCATTACTTTCACTGACGATTTCTCAAGATTCGGCCATGTATTTTTATTAAAGCACAAATCCGAAACTTTCGAGAAATTGACTGAATATAAACAAGAAGTAGAAAAACAAACCGGCTTGAGTATCAAGATGCTTCAATCAGATCGAGGTGGGGAATACCTCAGTACAGAATTTGCAGACTTCCTAAAAGAGAATGGTATTCTCTCTCAGCTCACACCTCCTTACACACCACAGCACAACGGTGTGTCTGAACGACGGAATAGGACCCTATTAGATATGGCCCGGTACATGATGAGTGACGCTGAGTTACCTGTCTCATTTTGGGGGCATGCAATGGAGACTGCAGTGTTTCTTTTGAACAGGGCTCCAACCAAAACCGTATCTACCACCCTTTATGAGATATGGCATGGGAAGAGACCATCTCTTAAGAGAATTTAGATTTGGGGTTGCCCGGCCTATGTTAAAAAGCAGAATCCGGACAAACTCGAGACACGGTCAATCATGTGTAACTTTGTGGGATATCCAAGAAACGCTTATGGATATCTATTCTACCACAAGGAGGAACAAAAGGTATTTGTTTCTCAGCATGCCACATTCTTAGAAAAAGTGTTTTTCACAGATAAAGATGATGGCAATGTGGTGGATCTAGAAGAGGTTCTAGAGACACAAACTACAAATGACGACTTGGTTGAACCGGCTGTTGCAATAGAAACTGAGGAACCTCGGCCACTCCGTAGGTCTGGTAGGACTTCTCGCCCACAGGAGAGGTACTACGGTTTCCTCATTGATGGTGACAGAGAAGACTGCATCATGGAGGATGATGACCCTACCGGTTTTCAGCAAGCTATCACGAGTGGTGACTCTGTGAAGTGGCTGGATGCCATGAGATCCGAAATGGAGTCTATGTACACCAACAAAGTTTGGACTTTGGACGTTGTACCCCCTGGGGTAAAACCTATGGGATGCAAATGGATCTTTAAAAGAAAGATTGGTGTAGATGCGCAGGTAGAGACCTACAAGGCAAGACTTGTGGCGAAGGGTTTTCGTCAAAGACCAGGTTTGGACTATGACGAGACTTTTTCTCCCGTAGCCATGCTTAAATCCATTTGGATCCTACTTGCTATTGCTGCTCACTATGACTATGAAATCTGGCAGATGGACGTTAAAACAGCATTTCTAAATGGAGATTTAGAAGAATGCGTTTATATGGATCAGCCAGAGGGCTTCATTGACAGTGGGAGCAGCGGGAAAGCATGTAGATTGCTTAAATCCATATATGGGTTAAAGCAGGCATCACGGAGTTGGAACATCTGTTTCGATGATGTTATCAAAGAGTTTGATTTCATCAAAAATCCAAATGAACCTTGTTTTTATAAGAAGGCTGTAGGAAGAGCTGTCACATTCCTCGTATTGTACGTGGACGACATTCTTCTGATAGGAAATGATATTCCTATGCTACAGTCGGTTAAACCTTTCTTATCACTAAGGTTCTCCATGAAGGACCTGGGTGATGCCACATACATCCTGGGCATTAGGATCTATAGGGATAGATCCAAAAAGTTATTGGGATTGTCCCAAACCAGGTACATCAACACCATCCTAAAAAGGTTTAGTATGGAAGACTCCAAGCGGGGTGCCTTACCTGCTTGCCATGGGGTCACTCTCTCCAAGGATTCTTGTCCAAAGACCGATGAAGAGAGAGCTCGCATGAGCATTATACCCTATGCTTCGGCAGTAGGATCTATAATGTATGCGATGTTATGTACACGCCCAGATGTAGCTTATGCACTTAGTGTTGTGAGTAGGTATCAATCCAACCCAGGGGAGAATCACTGGATAGCTGTGAAGAACATTCTTAAGTACTTACGAAGGACTAAACAATTGTTCTTGGTGTATGGTAATGGAGATCTCCAAATGGAGGCCTTTACCGATTCGAGCTTCCAGAGCGATAAGGACGACAGCAAATCTATCTCAGGGTTTGTATTTACCCTCAATGGAGGGGCGGTAAGTTGGAAGAGTTCCAAACAGGATACCGTTGCCGACTCTACGATGGAGGCTGAGTACATTGCTGCAAATGATGCCGCCAAGGAAGCCGTCTGGATGAAGAAGTTCGTCTCGGAGCTAGGTGTAGTTCCAACCATTATTGATCCAATACCATTGTATTGTGATAATAATGGGGCTATGGCGTTAGCCAAGGAGCCCAGGTCCCATCAGCGGTCCAGACACATCCTGAGGCGCTTTCATTTGATCCGGGAGATTGTAGATCGCCGCGAGATCGAGATTAAGAGAGTAGACACAAAGAATAACGCCGCGGATCCACTCACCAAGGCCCTCCCTCAGTCGCAGCATGAGCGACTTTTTGAGATGTTGGGTATGAGATACGCCAATAACTGGCCTCAGTGCAAGTGGGAGATTGTTGGATATATGTATGCCCTAGAGGCCATTATGTGATAGTGGATGTATTTATACACACACACACACACACATATATATATATATATATATATTCAGTGTACATTCTTGCTCGACATGATAGTATGCTATCTGGTTCTTCTTTATCTGACATGTAGATTTGATCATGCTTTTACTCATTCATACATGTTGATAAAGCCCTGAGGATATTGGCTTGACTACAGTGATTATGATAGAGATCATACTAGTGGGACATTTGTAGTTTATAAGCATATCCTGGAATGTCCCTAGTCATGGGTGTATCAAGACGAGGCATCGATATACCAGAGTAGACTAGCGTATATGATACTAGACCCATTTGATGGGCGATGGATGTTCCGACATTCATCGATGTTTGACATCAAGATCATATACGGGTGCTCAGTGGTGCCTGGGTACACTGGACGGACTCACCGAGAACTCCTATATGAAACTATATCTGTCGTCGGATAGCAGTTCTCAGGTGACACTGGTACAGGTTAGTCTATAGACCCGAGATCGTCATAGAGTCTTGTGTGCTCTCCCACTGTACTTTGATTACCACCCTACCACGGCTCTACTGAGTCGTGCAAACAGGTGGCCGTTGGGTACAGTCCCGAGACACACGAAGGCGATGAGCGATAGGAGGGGTTTCGTCTCTCCCGGTATTAGGAGTTGATGCTGTGCTGTGCTCGACTGGTTATATCAGTAAGTCCCTGGCCAGGGCTGCTGAGATTTACTGATAAGTGTTATCAGTAGTTTCTCGATCTGTTATAGACCATTCACTGGCACGACTTATTGAGTTATTGGGGTCGACGTGACCATCCCTAGGCTCGATATGCAGCATATCTGACGAAGAGACCGGACTGTACGGTAGTGTTGCCGGTTGGCTTGACGGGAGTTGTAGCAGGTTCGCTTGTTTTCTTCTGATCGCTCAATACCTGGGTGGCCGTTAAGTTTAGCTGACCGCTTGCGGCTTGGGGGTGCTTGATATGATCATCACCCACTGCCGGCGTATTGACGAGTCTTAGAGTCCCACAAAGGAGTTACTTAGTCCAGGCGAAACGTTGTGGTGCGCGTATGCGATATGCGTATGGACCCGGTTAAAATGCGTGTATGAGATACCGTATATTAATCGGGCGGCATGCTTTTGGTCGGGTCGTATGTGATATGACCGGGATGATAAATCAAGTGTTGATTTATCATTTAACCATTAGCTTCTCACTAGAAATCCTTTCTTGTCCTTTTTGGATGTATGCATGCATGTATGCATTCATTCTTGTTCATGCACATATGGATGTGCATGCACACATGCATACATACATCATTCTATCATGGTTGTATATACATGGAAAATGGTGGCAATATAAGACTCACACCTTGGTTATTTATATGGATAATTATTTCTATTTGTGTTAAAACAAAATTAAAAAGGAAAGGATAATTCATGGTTTGTTTCTACACTCTTCTTTGACCTTACCATGCTCACCTACTTTTAACCATGGATTAACTTTCCTTTTATGTTTTAACTCAAATTAAATAATATCTTTATCATTTAACCATGGTTTGAGATGAGAAGTGGAAAATATATATACTTATATTTTTCTATTTTCTTTCATAAGACATTATCTTTTCTCTTCTTCTTAAAAAGCCATCATCTTCTTCAACCTTGCTCTTTTGCTCTCTAGATCTCTCAAGTGAGCAAAATACTCAACAAGATAGGATTTTGAAGTGAGAAAAAGAACCACAATACCATTCTACACAAGTCTTGCACACTTGTTTAGAGTGTTAGCTTCATTTCTTTCTCTTGATAAAGTGAAGTTACAAGCTTGGACAAAGGAGCTTCGGGTGGATCGTCGTGGACGCTAGAAGACCTCAAGCTAACCGTTTTCCAACTCTCAAGTGGCCAAGGAGTCAAGAATAAGGAGCTACAAAGGTTGTACTCTCAAAACACTAGCCTTTGTTACTTGTAGTGTGGTTTAAAGTTATGATACCCTAATTTTCTAGGATTGATTCTTTGTGTGTTCACTTAGCACTCTAAAAACTTAATCTTTGTGACATGTGATGCTTCCAAACCTTTCATAGGGTGCTATGAAAACCTAACACGATGATCGCAGCGGAGGGACGTCAACACGGAGCTAAAGAAGTGGAGGACCGGATCTACAAAGGTTGTAGTCCCTTTCACTTATTAGTAAAGTTGTTTGCTTGCATTTCTTTTCGCCTATCCTCTAGTTAACGATCTAGCTTAGGGTTTCTCGGCACATAAAATGTTGAATTTGGCATGGTTGATGCCTTGTGGAACTTCATGGGTGTGCCTAGGAATCCTACCGTTTTGACATCAAGGATGGTGCACGGGTGCTCAGTGGAGACTGGGTACACTCGACGGACTCGCCGAGAACTCCCAGATGGTATTATACCTCACGTCAGATGGCAGTTCTCCGGTGACACCGGTACAAGGTAGTCTGTAGACCCGAGTCGTCATAGAGTCTTGTGCGATTCCCACTGTGCTTTGATTTCCACCTTACCATGTCCAAGAGGGCGTGCAAAATGGTGGCTTTTGGGTGCAGTCCCGAATCACATGGAGGCAATGAGCGATAGGAGGGGATTCTTCTCTCCCGGTATAGGGAGTTGATGTTGTGCTGTGTTCGATTGGCTATAACTGGAAGTCCCTGGCCAGGGCTGATATAGAGATTTACTGGTAAATGTTACCAGTAGTTTCTCGACCCGTTATGAGCCTCACATCGACACGACTTATCGGTTACAGGGGTCTGACGTATACCACCCCTAGACTAGATATGCAACATATCAGACGAAGAGTCCGGACTGTACGGGAGTGTTACTGATTGGATTCATAGGAGAATGTACAGGCTTGCTTGTTGATCTTCTGATCGCTCAATACCTGGGTGGCTGTTAAGTTTAGCTGACCGCTTGCAGCTTGTGGGTGTTTGATATGATCATCACCTGCTACCAGCGAATTGACGATTCTTTAGAGTCCTACACAGAGGTTTCTTAACTCAGGCAAAATGGAGTAGGGGCACATATGTGATATGTGCAGGACCGAGGATAATGCGCTATGAGATACCGTATTATATTCTCGCGATATTTTGATATGAGCCGGATCATCGGATCAAGTGTTGATTCGATGAATCGGTACATGATATATTAGTCGGTTATATTCGATATAGCCGGATTGTCGGATCAAGTGTTGATTCGATGATTTAATGTATAAATATATATATGATATATTACTTTACATTATCTAATATAGGCTCGCTTTATTGATACATTTTCTCACCGGATAATACATTGATATATATGCGATATATGTTAATTGTATTATTTTCTTTTGTTACAAATATATATTATATATGTGATATATAATATTGTAACATGATATGATTACTAATGCTACATGTTTAGTGGAGATTAAACAAGGTTAGGGTTTGATTTGTGTTAGCTTTTTCTTGTAGCTTCTAGAAGCTTTTAGTTTGTTTCTAGCAAAGATATTATGCTTGATATTTTGCTTGATATTTTCTAACCCAACCCAAACCCTTTACCCTAGGTTAAGTCTCTACAAGAGTTAGCCTTTTCATATTCAACCATTGTTGCATTTTTTAATCATTATGATATTTTTCATTATTCATCACAAAAGGAAAATATTCATCTTCTTCTTCTTTTGAGCTTTGAGAAAGCTTTCTAGGTTTTCTTTATGTGATGATTTAGTGTGAGAATTTGATAATAAAAGAGAGCATAAATACTACTTCATCATACTCATCTAATCTAGCCAATTAGATTTGGGTGTTCACCTCATTAGAGAGAGACAGAGCTTGAGTTATAGAAACTTCGAGATAGATCATCGGAGAAAAGGAAGACTACAAACTAGTATGGATCGTTCGAGTTGTGGAGCCACTCTTGAGTCCGGGAGATCATGGATCGCGGCGAAGGGACTTCTACTCGGAGCTTATGAAGCGAAGGAGCGGACTACAAAGGTTGTAATCCCTCACTCTTAGTTGTAAAGATGTTTACTTGCATGTGAAACCCTAATAATCTAGCAAAGATCCCGGCTTTGGGTTGTTCGGCACGTCTAAATTTTTATCCGGGCATGGTTGATGCCTTATAGACCCTTATATGAGTGCTGAGGAACCCTAGACATGCAATGCGATGTGAATAGCAAGAATATGCAGAAAATGAATAATAAACAGAACAGTGAAGAATCTACATCAATATATATATGTCATATAGTTTTTCCATTTGAAATAACACGAATCGTGGTGTTTAGGAAAATAAGGGCTACGGTGTTTTAAGAAAAGATGAGTCTTTTGAAAATATCCGTATAATCCCTTGGCCTGTCTTTAAAATACTCATGATTCGTTAGTTTTCAAATAGGTATGACTCGAGTCTTGTCTAACATCTATAAGTAAACTACAAGACTAAACGAACTGTCTAACCGAAAAGGTAAGGGAAAACCACCTAAATCTGAGTCGATACATATAAATATAATAGTCGGTGATCCCGCCTCAATAGTATCACATACGATACAATATATAGCATGACATCCTCGAGTCAAGAGTGCAGATCTATCATCAATATATAGCTCGTACGTAATCCGTCTTACGGCATCCCAAATCTAGGTACGGGTCAAATATCACGTTTATCTCATCAATTATCTGGTATCCTTATCATCATATCTCATGAACTGGGGGTACTGATCTAAGTCTAGTACAAACTGATACCATCTGCATATATGTGCGTGTATGAAAACACGCGCCTAAAGGCCTACTAAAATATCATGTCGTATCTCATAATACGAACCACATATCACCAATCTCATGGCACCATGCCCAATCTCATCGACCCATCTCCAAATAACATGTACAATCCTCCTCATCCATGTATAAGTATACGTATATATATATATATATATATATATAGTCACATACCTATGTGTGTGTATATATATACATATCCCTTTATAAGCACCAGTAAAACAAAGTAAACATGTGTGTGCGTGTGGGTGTAAACCTTATTCTAGGGCTCGCGACTAAACTAACTAGCGACACCATCATCCAATGATACTAAAATTATCCATGACTCCCAAAGTCTATCTAGATAATCATAACCTCACAATAACATATAAATATATCCATATATATATATATATACCATACACTATACTACGAACTACGGGGGTGCTATATGCCATCCACCCGACTTCCCCGTAGATATAATCTACTCACTTTGCTCTTTGCTTTCCGTTGCCGACGTCGCCACGCGCTTGCTTGTCGTCTCGAAGTCCTCATGGGGTACCTACACATCATAACGTATCGTGCCACATTAAAACCTAATTCAAAACCATAACGACACGCTAAAAGCCTATAGGTTAGAACCTACGGACTACGCCTTTCAAACCACCAAACAACCCTCGATATCGTCATACAAACGTCAAGTGATCGAGGTAAAACGCAAATACTAAATTCCAAAATCCAAAATATGAAAATATAACCACGAATCAAAACTGCAACTCATAAAAATGGTCCTAGATTTTACCCTAACTGAAATTAGCCAATATTGCATATGTAAAGGGTCTAGTTTACAGATACTGGAACCACAGAACAAACACGGACCAAAATGACCGTACCCTGGCAGCGAATTACGGCCAGGAACAATAAATCTGCGGCCTGGCAGTAGGGTTAGTGTAGGGTTACTATACACTCTCACAAGGTTCTACAAGGCATCAACCATGCCCGATTTAAAATTTAGACGTGCCGAGCAACCCAAACCAAGATCTTTAAACTAGAGATTAGGCGAAACAAAGCAAGTAAACAACTTTATTTCTAAGAGTTTGGGATTACAACCTTTGTAGTCCGGTCCTTCACTTCTAAAGCTTCGTGTTGAGGTCCCTTCGCTGCGATCATCATGTACCCGGACTCTAGAGAGGCTCCACGAAAAGAAAGATGCAAGCTTGCTTCCGATTTTCGATAACAAAGATGATCTACCTTGAAGTTTCATTAACACAAGCTCTCACTTACTAATGAAGTGAACACCCTAATCTAAATGGCTAGGATAGATTAGGATGGTGAAGTAGGATTTTAGCTCCCATTTGTTTTCTTAATCTCACTCATTTTCATCACAAAGAAAAAAGCTAGAAAGCTTTTCACCTAGGAAGAAGAAGAAGAATAACCAAAACCATTTGTGATGAATAATGAATTGTAGTGAGGTTAGAAATGCAACGATGGGTTAAGTATGATAAATTAACCCATGTAGAGAATCAACCATGGTCAAGGGTTGAGTTGGGTTAAATAAATATCATAACTAAATATCTTTACAAAATATCTTTGCAAAAACAAAAAGCAAAGCTTCTAGAAACTTCTAGAAAAGCTTAACCCAAATCAAATCTTAACCATGTTTAATCTTCACTAATCATGTTGCATTAATAACCCTAACATGTTACAATATTATATATCACATATATAATATTTATTGTAACAAAATAAAATAATACAATTAACATATATCGCATATATATCAATGTATTACCGGAGTGAGAAAAAGAATCTTTTAGTGAGCTTATATTAGTTAATGTAATTTAAAATATCAAATATATAATTATACATTAAATTATCGAATCAACACTTGATCCGATAATCCGGCTATTTCATAAATAACCGACTAATATAATCTGTATCAGTTCATCGAATCAACACTTGATCCGATGACCCGGCTATATCACATATACCCGGCCGATATCTCATATTGCGAGAATCTAATACGGTATCACATACACGTACTGTTCTCGGTCCCGCACATCTCATATATGTGCTCCTACTCCGTTTTGCCTGAGCCAAGAAACCTCTGTGTAGGACTCTAAAGAATCGTCAATACGCCGGCAGTAGGTGATGATCATATCAAACACCCACAAGCTGCAAGCGGTCAGCTAAACGTAACAGCCACCCAGGTATTGAGCGATCAGAAGATCAACAAGCAAGCCTGTACATTCTCCTGCGAATCCAATCAGTAACACTCCCGTACAGTCCGGTCTCTTCGTCTGATATGTCGCATATCTCGCCTAGGGGTGGAAAACGTCAGACCCAGTAGCTTGATAAGTCGTGTCAATATGAGGTCTATAACAGTTTGAGAAACTACTGATAACACTTACCAGTAAATCTCAGCAACCCTGGCGAGGGATTTCCAGTTATAGCCAATCAAAAACCGCGCAACATCAACTCCTTATACCAGGAGAGACGAATCCCCTCCTATCGCTCATTGTCTCGATGTGATTCGGGACTGTACCCAAAAGCCACATTTTTGCATGCCCTCTTGGACGCGGTATGATGGAAATCAAAGCACAGTGGGAATCACACAAGACTCTATGACGATCTCGGGTCTACAGACTAACCTGTACCAGTGTCACCAGAGAACTTCCATCTGACGTGAGGTATAATACCATCTGGGAGTTCTCGGCGAGTCCGTCCAGTGTACCTAGTCTCTACTGAGCACCCGTATACCTTCCTTGATGTCAAACACCGATGGATATGGGATCATCCATCGCCCATCATATGGGTCAAGAAGCGCATACGCTAGTCTACTCTGGAGTATCGATGCCTTGTCTCGGTACTCCCACGACTAGGAACATTTGAAGGATGTACTTGGCGACTACACCGTCCCCACTAGTATGATCCGCATCATAGTCCTGGTAGTCAAGTACTCATCCTAAGGGCTTTATCAACATGTAACATAAAGACAATCAAAGTACATGTTAAGATAAAGTGCAACCATATAGCATACTACCATGTCGAGCAAGAAAGTCCTCCCTATATATGTCCAAGCATCCACTACAATATACATCGTATGTACAGTAATGGCCTCTAGGGCATACATATAACTAACAATCTCCCACTTGCACTAGGGCCATCTGTTGTGGTATCACTGATTAAGAGTGGTTTTGTCGATCAAAAATATTTACCGCAATCAAGAACGGCGTCGCTTGAAGCTAGCCGGTGAATACGGGTCGGTCCACAGGGATGTGAAAATTTCCTTTAAGTTCTTACGAGTTAATTCCAAATGGTGTTTGGATTTATAGTTAAACCTAAAAATTGAAGTTGTATGAGACTAGGATTAGAAACTTGCTAGGATTAGGTCTAGGGAAAATTTGGTAAACAAAGATCTACATCTCTTTTCCATTGCCTTTAATTAAATATATCATATTAGTGTTATGGTAAATCTTAACAAAGGGGATTAGGATGATTGGGAAGATTGATTCTTCCTCTAGATCCTTGTCCTTCCTTTCTTAATCTTTACCCTAACCTCCATGGAAAACCTTAAAATCCGGGCCTTTATACTACAGAATCACCGTTACCTCGAGGGTAGAGTGCCGTAGGGAGCGGAATAAGAAGGTATGCATGGAGTTCTAATTTTCATAAAAGATTGGCAAAAGAAACGAGATGAGAGATCTTCGTCTCTCAAATCCTTCCCTATTCCTAACCCTAACAAGCGAGGAAACTACTCACTCATTAGAGAATTGAAGAACATTTATCTAGGGCAGAGAATAAAAATTACCTAGGGCAAGAATTGAAATCTAAACTAGAGCAAGGAATTAAATCTACTTACAGATGCATCTCTCCAATCATCAACGCAGGGTTGTCAGATCTGAATTCATGAATTGAAAAGAAACACCGATGCTCTCCAAAAGAATTCTAAAATTTATTATTAAAATGAGGCATAGGGAGGCATAAGAAAAAACAAGGTCTTGGGTTCTATTTATAGGACATAGAAACCCTAGGGCTACAGATTGCACCGCATGTCTAAAGTTACAAATATACCCCTAGAAAATCTTTCCACAGCCGCCACAAATTATGGTAAAAAGTTATGCGCGCACGGGCTTCAAACAGCCGCGGATCCGCGGCATGTGTTGGCTTGGGCCGCGGATCCGCGGCCCAATGATGAGGTCAGCTGATGGGCTTTTCTGGTATTGGTTTGGATCTTCTGGTCTTCTTATTTCTTTATTTCTTTTTCCACTTGGGCTTCTGCAGTGATTCCAGAATTTCAGTGAACACTTTGCATTGGATCTTTTAACCGTCTTTCTTGCAAATTTGGATCTTGCGTCGCCTTGTTGATGGTGAACCGTTCTTCTGCCGGGCTTTACTAAGATCTTCCTATTTGTTGGTTAAAAATCCTTCTTTTGTGTCGTCTTTTTGTGTTTTTCACTGTTCTTGCTCCCAGAACCTGTAACCTGTAACATGTAGCAGACATGGGTCAAAAGCACCTGTTTTTATTGTAAAATGCATAAGAATGGGGAATACAAAATGCAATATTATGTTATGAACAAATACCCCCAAACTTATCTTTTGCTCGCCCTCGAGCAAACTTATTATTTAAATTAAAATCTAACCTAGCCACACTTTCGCAGGGAAATGCGATTGCACTGAGCTCGTGCAATAAGCCGTTAAACCTCTAGGTGTCCCTAGTAGGAGGAGTGTTGTCTCCTGAGGGTTTTCAGCGGATAATACCCACAAAATCCTATCAACTTGGTTTCTCGACTTTTGTTCTCCATTTAGGTTTTTCTAACAAGGAATTCTATTATCGTCGACCCGCAAATTATCCACCCATATTCTTCACGCTTCCTCATTATTTAACCTAAGATTACATATATCCTGTAGAATTACCTAGCTTTCGGCATTTCTTAAGTTTTCCTTCTAGAGTTCCATCTCCACTTAGGAATTTCTATCAACTCTATTAAAGACACAAGTTCTATTCTTCATTCCTTTCTCTTATCTAAACTCTAATCACATATCCCCACGTGTGTGTAAATATCACCCCTACACTTGGAAATTCAAATCAAGCAATCGTACTCCCGCCCATTGTCCAAAGCACTTGTGAGACTTCGCTTTCACATCCTTCATGCGACTGTTAATACTTCTTGAGGTACCAACAACCGATTACCAGATGCGTTAGCACTTTAAGGCGTACTTCCTAGTTTTGCAACACCCAAGGCTTTTAGCAGTAGCACCTTCGCTAAATAATTTTCTATTTTTTTCTTCTTTTTTTTTTTAGCCTTAAGTAATCACAAAAACCAGTGTCCATTTTTTTCTTTATCCACTCTTTTTTTTCTTTTTCATTGTGCTAAGGACGTTAGACAAGAGTATTTCAAGGTCTCTTCTACTAATCCAAGTTTCAAGGTGCGTGTTTGTGCATTTTGTAGGGTACATGTTTTCAGAATCTAGACTTAAGCTAGGAACTATTTTTCAAACTTATACTCTAATAAAAGTTTTAATACTTTTCCTTCGTTTCGACTTAGCCCAAGAACTGAACCCAAAATTTGGCTATTTCTAAATAACCTACAAAGACATATGCTTTCCACAGTTAAACTCTAAGGAAGGTTATTTTTAGGGTTTTTAATTTGCTAAGTCTAAGATTTAGTTTTTCCCAGCCAGTTGACCTATTTATCAAACTCAAGTCAATTAACCAGGATTGAATACATTAATTTTTATAATTTTTGAAATTTTTCAATTTTTATGGGTTTTTCTGTTTTCTAATTTTTTTAAGTTTTCAAAATTTTCAAATTTTTATGATTTTTATATAAAGATGCAATGCAGAAATATACATATGAATGCAAAAGGAAAACTTACCGAACATACCCCCAAACTTATAATGGACAGTGTCCTCACTGTCATGCTGCACCAAATGGGTTGATAATATCGGCGAGTTCCTGCTTATTATTATATTTACATAGTATACACATCCCCAAACTTATTTGAAATAAAGTTTTGGAAAAAAAAAAAAAGAAATTCGAGGGTGAAGGTGGAGGAAATCAATCGGTGTAAATCGGCTCCTGCAAAAGCAGGAGCTCCTCCTAAGGGTCCGCTGAGAAGAACGGTTTCAATCGATGTCCATTTACTTTGAATAAAGTACCGTCTTCTGGATTCTCAAGATCAACCGCACCGTGCGGATAAACGGTGCGGACTACAAAAGGTCCTCTCCATCTAGAACGGAGCTTGCCGGGATGAAAGTGTAACCGAGTATCATATAATAAAACCTGTTGACCCGGTTTAAATGTCTTTCGCAAAAGGTTTTTATCATGAAATACCTTAACTCGATTCTTAGCAATCACGGCATTATCATATGCCTCATCCCGCAGCTCCTCCAATTCATTCAATTGCAGCTTTCGATTGCTGCCCGCATCTCCTAGAGATAGATTCAGCTCTTTAATGGCCCAAAATGCCTTGTGCTCAATTTCTACTGGAAGGTGGCAAGCCTTCCCGTAAACAAGCCGGTATGGAGACATGCCGAGATCGGTCTTGTATGCAGTACGGAAAGCCCATAGTGCATCGATCAATTTTAGTGACCAATCTTTACGGTTTTTAGAAACCGTTTTCTCCAAGATTTGCTTCATTTGTCGATTCGAGATCTCGGCTTGCCCACATGTTTGGGGATGGTATGGCGTTGACAGCTTATGGGTGATAGAGTATTTGCGCATTAGGGACTCAAAAGTCCTATTGCAAAAGTGAGAACCATTATCACTTATTATTGCGCGAGAGTGCCCAAATCGAGAAAACATGTGATCTTTAAGAAATCGAACGACGACCTTGTTGTCATTCGTTCGACTAGGCACAGCCTCGACCCATTTTGAAACATAGTCAACAGCCAAAAGAATATACACATTTCCAAAAGAGTTAGGAAATGGTCCCATAAAATCTATACCCCAAACATCAAAAATGTCTACAACCAAAATAGGTTGGAGCGGCATTTCATTTCTCCGCGATATCCGGCCCAAGTGTTGGCACTGGGAGCAAGTTTTGCAGTATTCGAATGCATCTTTGAAGAGTCGTGGCCAATAGAAACCACACTGCAAAACTTTCTCGGCTGTCTTCTTTGGGCCAAAGTGCCCGCCACATGCTTGATCGTGGCAAAAAGACAGCACACTCTTGACCTCATTTTCAGGTACACACCGGCGAATGATTTGGTCGGGACAATATTTGAAAAGATAAGGTTCATCCCAGTAAAAGTGCTTTACTTGGGACAAAAATCGTAGTTTGTCTTGTTTCGACCAATCGTTAGGTATCAAGCCGGTGGCCAAGTAGTTTACAATATCGGCGAACCACGGTTCGCAAGAAACGGTCAAGAGTTGCTCATCGGGGAAAGCATCAGTGATTGGAAGTTCAAGTGTAGGCGAAGAAGGAAGTCGTGAAAGGTGATCAGCCACTACGTTTTCACATCCCTTTTTGTCCCTTATAACAAGGTCAAATTCTTGCAGCAAAAGGATCCAACGTATTAGCCTAGACTTAGCATCCTTCTTCGCAAAAAGGTGGCGAAGAGCTGAGTGATCCGTGTAGACTATAACTGGAGAGCCGATTAAATAAGGCCGAAATTTCTCAAATGCAAACACAACCGCTAAAAATTCTTTTTCTGTTGTTGTGTATTTTAATTGGGCCTCATTTAATGTTCGGCTAGCGTAGTAAATTACATGCGGCATCTTGTTAATATGCTGTCCAAGAACAGCACCAATGGCAAAATCTGATGCGTCGCACATAATTTCAAAAGGGTGCGTCCAGTCTAGAGATGAAAGGATGGGCGCAGAAATGAGTGAGTGTTTCAAAGACTCGAACGCTTTCATGGAAGTTGAGTCGAAAGCAAAAGTAGTGTCCTTGGCCAACAAGAGAGTCAAGGGTCTAGCAATCTTGCTAAAGTCCTTGATGAACCTTCTATAAAAACCGGCATGGCCAAGAAAAGCTCGGATATCTTTGACGCATTTAGGAGGAGGAAGATGAGAAATGACTTCGATTTTAGCTCTATCAACCTCTATGCCGTTTTGCGAGATGACATGTCCTAAGACAATGCCTTCTCGTACCATAAAGTGACATTTCTCCCAATTCAGAGTCAAGTTCTTTTCCCTACAGCGGGTGAGAACTGCGTCAAGATGTCGTAAACACTCATCGAAGGAGTCACCAAAAATGGAGAAATCATCCATAAAGATTTCCAAAAATTTCTCCACCATGTCCGAAAAGATCCCCATCATACACCGCTGAAATGTAGCGGGTGCATTGCATAACCCAAAGGGCATGCGACGATAAGCAAAAGTGCCAAAGGGACAAGTAAATGTAGTCTTGTCTTGATCCTCTTTGGCTATGGAGACTTGATTATAACCGGAATAGCCATCTAAAAAGCAGTAGAATTCGTGCCCCGCCAATCGTTCTAGAATTCGGTCAATGAATGGTAAAGGAAAGTGGTCCTTCCTTGTCGCGGCATTGAGTTTCCGGTAGTCGATGCAAACTCGCCACCCAGTTTGGGTGCGAGTGGGAATTAACTCATTTGCCTCGTTGGTAATGACCGTGATGCCTGATTTCTTTGGCACGACATGAATGGGGCTAACCCATTGGCTATCCGAGATAGGGTAAATGATACCGCTATCAAGACACTTAACAATCTCCTTCTTGACCGCCTCTTTCATAATGGGGTTGAGGCGTCTTTGTGGATCCCTTGCCGGCTTGGCATCATCCATCAAGTGTATATGATGTTCGACTATGAGGGGACTAATCCCCTTGATGTCTGCCATAGACCAGCCGAAAGCTTGCCGATTATTGTATAGGACCGTTAAAAGAGCCTTCTCTTGCTCAAGAGCTAGAGAGGCCGATATGATAACTGGTAAGGTCTCATTTTCACCTAGATAAGCATTTTTTAGGTGCGAAGGCAAAAGCTTTAGCTCGAGTTTAGGTGGTGAAACAATAGATGGTAACAAAGGAGTAACTGTTTCAAACTCGAAGGATACCATCAAAGGTTCAAATTGAGTGTACGCTACTGAGTCGGATGGTTCAACTAACTCATCCGAAAAAGCAAAAGACTCAAACTCGAGTGGAGAGTCTTCAAGATCATCGACAAAGGTGAAACACTCATAATCTTTGTCCGACGTGAAAGCTGTGTCGGATTCTAGGAGGAACGCACTAGTGGCGTCAATATTACTGTGATCAAACATGAAATTCTCGAACTCGCAGTCCTCCTCCGCGATCTCATCGATCGAGCACACATCAAGTACGCTAGAATTAGGCTCGCAAGGCTGACTTCCTAACTTGAAAATGTTAAGTTCAACTGTCATCTTGCCAAAAGATAGATTCATTGAACCATTACGACAGTTGATTACCGCGTTAGAAGTCGTGAGGAATGGTCGACCAAGTATCACCGGGATTTGATTACGGGGGTTAACGACAGGCTGTGTATCCATAACAATAAAGTCAACGGGAAAAATGAAATCCCCAACTTTAATTAACACATCCTCTAATTCTCTCCTAGGATGGGTGATTGATCAGTCGGCCATTTGGAGAGTGCAATGAGTGGGTTTAAGCTCTCCAACGCCTAATTGTTCGTACACCGAATAGGGTAGCAAATTGACACTAGCACCAAGATCTAATAGTGCTCTATTGATGGTCTTGTTCCCAATTGTGATCGAAATAGTAGGACAACCGGGGTCCTTGTGCTTTGGGGGCAAAGAATTGACAAGAGCATCACTAACAGCACTAGCCACGAAAACCTTCTTTGGTACTTGTGACTTCCTCTTTTTGGTGCATAAGTCCTTTAAGATTTTTGCATATGAAGGAACTTGTTGGATTGCATCCAAAAGAGGGATATTTATGCTAACCTGTTTGAATAACTCTACAATCTTCTCCATCTGTGGAGTTGGTTTATTGGATCTCAACCGATTTGGAAAAGGAACATTTTGAAAAGTTGTTGAGTCCAATTTTTGCGGATCAGATTGTTGAGTTGGAACGGAACCCCGTGTAGATGTATTCGTGTTGTGAGAAGAGGGTCCGTTCGAGCTAGAAGAGGTAGAGCCAAGTGAAGGATGGAGAATAGGCTCTAACGAAGACGAAGAGGAAGATGAAGAAGATGAAGAACCACCGGCCGAGGTGTCATGGTTAATACCCACATTGTTTTGCAGCACTTTTCCGGATCTCAACGTAGTCACAGCATTCACGTTATGATTCTACTGTTCATGTGCAACATGTGCGTGACCAGGATTTGGGAGTGGTTGAGACGGAAGTTTTCCTTTCTCTCGCTCTTTCAATGATGCGTTAAGTTGTGCAATTTGTGCCTCAATAGCTTTGATGCTTTGATCGTGTGAGGCACTGTTTTGCACCAAAGATTGAACAGAAGTCTCTATCCTAGCTGTGGACTGTGCAGATTGCTTTAGGAATGCTTCTAGACTTCTTTCGAGCGAGCTAACAACATTTTGAGGGGGAACAAAATTGTTGGGTACAAAATTGTTCATCTGATTAGGGTAAGGTTGCTGTTGGAGAGGCTGCTGAAATTGAGTTTGTGGAGGTGCTTGTTGTTGTGGAGGAGGAGCTCTTTGAAAATTGTTGTTTCCTTGGACTTGTTGATTTTGGTTCCAAGTGAAATTAGGGTGGCTCTTCCAACCCGGATTGTATATCGAAGAGTATGGATCATTTCTTTGTCGTTGCTGAAAGGCAGCATTGACTTGATCTTGTCCTTGAGTGGATGCAGTGTAAGGACACTCTTCGGTGAGATGTGATGGATCCGAACAACAAGCACAAACAGTTCGTGGGGGCACAACAGGGGCAGGAGAAGGTGCTGAGATTTTGGTCTCAAGCGCTTCTAGCTTTTTCGTAAGAGCGGCCATCTCGGCCTTCATAGCAATTGACATCTCTACTTGATGTATGCCTGCCCTAGGTTGACCAATAGAAGAAGATGATGTGGTCTTGGTGCTTTCCCATTGAATTGTTTGCTCACTAAGATCCTCAAGAAACTGCCACGCTTCCTCACTAGATTTGGACAGAAAGTGACCTTGACTAATGGTTTCTAGCAACTTCTTCGTTGCCGGGTTCAATCCCTCGTATAGTGTTTGGCAAAGTTGCCATCTTTCGATTCCATGGTGAGGGCATTGAACGAGAAGGTCTTTGAATCTTTCAAAACATTTCCAAAATGGTTCGGCAGGAAGCTGTGAAAATTGTATAATTTCATTACGGATTTTAGCAGTTTTGTGATGAGGATAGAACTTTTTAAGAAAAGCTTTCACAAACTCGTCCCAATTTCTAATTGAGTGTGATGCGGTGCTGTATAGCCACTTCTCGGCTAGGTCACATACGGTGAAAGGAATGACCCTTAGCCTTATAGCGTCATCACTTAATTGGGTAGTTTTCATCATGGCGCAAACGTTTTGGAATTTGTTGATAAAGATATATGCATCTTCGGATTCCAAACCATGAAACTTAGGCAGCATGTTGATGAAGTGGGGTTTGATCTCAAAGTTGTCCCCATTAGCCGGTGGAAGGGAAAAACAAGTAGGAAGGGCGGTGCGGACGGGGTAGAAAAGATCCTGGAGCGCGACCCGTGCGGGCGCTTCGACAGGCGGAAGATTCGGGTTATTCGCACCTGGCGGAGGTGGAATCCTTCCCGTCTGTAAGGTGTTGTTAGGATCGTATCCCGACATACCTTCGAAAGAATGTGATGGTGAAAGTGAAGAAGTGGACAAGATTTTGACTTCAGAGTCGAAAGGTTCGTCGGTCGGTACCAACGAAACACGGACTAATCGGGCGCTAAGGTCCCTAGTCCAACCGGACATACACTAAAAGGGTTAGTGTAGTCGAAAGATGAAAGAAAGAATGTGAAGGTAAGGAAACGTCAATGAGAAGAAGTGGTGTAAGTGAGTGCAAAGATTCTTTAGCGACAAGTTGCAAGTTTTGAAAAGATTTTCCTTTTTTTTTTCTTTTTTTTAAGTGAGCTTTTGCAAAAAGATTTTGAAGAGAGACTCGTGAGACAAATGCAATTAACCACACATGCACAATCAGGCCTAAGTCTAGGGTCACCTAGGTCAGCTAGACAGCTCCTAACTGTTCCAAAGGGCTAGAGATAGAACCTCAAACCGCCTCTTCACGGACAAGTACGGCCAGGTAAGTGGGAAGGAACCGCCACTACAGTGGGCCTAATTAAAAACCACTAGCCTAGTCACCGCAATGTCGGTTAGGATAAACGGCCGATGCCTATACTAGTCCTCTGTCCTATTGAGCTCGACGTCCTTAGGGCTGAGTCTAATATTTTTTAGATTAAAAGTGGTCAATGCAGATGCTTTAAGTGATTTCTGGGGTCCTGGGAAGGGTAATGAAATCCCCACCCAATCTGAATTGGTCAATAGCCCCTTAAAGTCAGATTAAAGTATGCAAAGCAGTAAATCACTTGCAATCAATTTGCTTTTAAGCGCGGCGCAAAGAATCCTGCAGAAAATCAATTATTGGAAGGGGGAAGAAGATTTTTAGCGCGAAGAATCCTGCAGAAGATTTGGCAAAAGATATATGGAGATTTGTAGAGGAGAAGGAAAGAAAACAAACAGTGCAATTTCTTCACAGAGAGGGATCCAGAGGGCCGCGGATGCGCCGCGCGAGGTGGGGTTATGCGGCGGAAGCGCGGTGGGTTGGAGGCTTCAGGTCTCTGGATTTCTTCAGCTGCTCTGTACTTCCAATCTCCTCCTGTTCTGATGTATTTTTTTTCTGTTTCCCTTTCTGTGTTGTTTCAGATCCGTCAAACCTGCAAAGATTCACAAAGAGAACCCTTCAAACAATAAAAGATGATATATTTTTTTATATTTTTGATTTTTCAGATTTTTATGATTTTTTATATTTTATATTAACCCGAAATTACAAAAAGAAAATTTTACGCCATCCCCGGCAACGGTGCCATTTGATTAAGAGAGGTTTTGTCGATCAAAAATATTTACCGCAATCAAGAACGGCGTCGCTTGAAGCTAGCCGGTGAATACGGGTCGGTCCACAGGGATGTGAAAATTTCCTTTAGTTTCTTACGAGTTAATTCCAAATGGTGTTTGGATTTATAGTTAAACCTAAAAATTGAAGTTGTATGAGACTAGGATTAGAAACTTGCTAGGATTAGGTCTAGGAAAAATTTGGTAAATAAAGATCTACATCTCTTTTCCATTGCCTTTAATTAAATATATCATATTAGTGTTATGGTAAATCTTAACAAAGGAGATTAGGATGATTGGGAAGATTGATTCTTCCTCTAGATCCTTGTCCTTCCTTTCTTAATCTTTACCCTAACCTCCATGGAAAACCTTAAAATCCGGGCCTTTATACTACAGAATCACCGTTACCTCGAGGGTAGAGTGCCGTAGGGAGCGGAATAAGAAGGTATGCATGGAGTTCTAATTTTCATAAAAGATTGGCAAAAGAAACGAGATGAGAGATCTTCGTCTCTCAAATCCTTCCCCATTCCTAACCCTAACAAGCGAGGAAACTACTCACTCATTAGAGAATTGAAGAACATTTATCTAGGGCAGAGAATAAAAATTACCTAGGGCAAGAATTGAAATCTAAACTAGAGCAAGGAATTAAATCTACTTACAGATGCATCTCTCCAATCATCAACGCAGGGTTGTCAGATCTGAATTCATGAATTGAAAAGAAACACCGATGCTCTCCAAAAGAATTCTAAAATTTATTATTAAAATGAGGCATAGGGAGGCATAAGAAAATACAAGGTCTTGGGTTCTATTTATAGGACATAGAAACCCTAGGGCTACAGATTGCACCGCATGTCTAAAGTTACAAATATACCCCTAGAAAATCTTTCCACAGCCGCCACAAATTATGGTAAAAAGTTCTGCGCGCACGGGCTTCAAACAGCCGCGGATCCGCGGCATGTGTTGGCTTGGGCCGTGGATCCGCGGCCCAATGATGAGGTCAGCTGATGGGCTTTTCTGGTATTGGTTTGGATCTTCTGGTCTTCTTATTTCTTTATTTCTTTTTCCACTTGGGCTTCTGCAGTGATTCCAGAATTTCAGTGAACACTTTGCATTGGATCTTTTAACCGTCTTTCTTGCAAATTTGGATCTTGCTTCGCCTTGTTGATGGTGAACCGTTCTTCTGCCGGGCTTTACTAAGATCTTCCTATTTGTTGGTTAAAAATCCTTCTTTTGTGTCGTCTTTTTATGTTTTTCACTGTTCTTGCTCCCAGAACCTGTAACCTGTAACATGTAGCAGACATGGGTCAAAAGCACCTGTTTTTATTGTAAAATGCATAAGAATGGGGAATACAAAATGCAATATTATGTTATGAACAATCACATACCCGACAATTAGCTGTGGTTGAAGTATCTCATACTCAACCATCCCATAAAAGTCTCTACTGGGAAAAAGGCATTTGTGAGTGGATCCGCGCTGTTGTCCTCTTTGTCTACTCTCCTAACCTCGATCCCCAAGGAGATCAACCATCTCCATGATCAGGTGATACTGCCTAAGAATTATATCTGGATTTCTGATGGGACGGGCGTTCCTAGGACAAAGCCATTACTCCATTGTCACACAATGGTTGGAACGAAGTTCATCTCATGAACTTATATATATCCAGACTGCCTCTTTGGTAGCATCCTTGGTAACGATGTATCTTGCCTTTAATCGTCTAGTAAGTCACGGTATCTAGCTTGGAACTCTTCCAACATACCGTCCCTCCACTGAGCGTAAAGACAATGCTTGCGACTGACATTCAGTCGTCTTTATCACTCTGGAACCTTTCCAGTGATTCTCCTAAGGATCGATTGATACCATCTCACTACAACTAGTGAGTATCCTAACATCCAATTAGATCTATCTCATAGATCCAAAACCCAGGATTTAGGAGGTATCACTTTGATCCTATATGGAGAATCCTTGTGATAAGCGGAGATTGACCGAGCATAGCATAGGAAACTCCTTCCCTATCAAGAGTATGCCATCCACGTACTCTACGAGGATCACCACCATACTCTCTACTACCTTTTTGTATATACAAGGTTCATCTACCATTTTGATGAATTCAAACTCTTTGACTACCACATCAAAATAGACGTTCCAACTCCGCGATGCCTGCTTTATCACATAAAACATCTTGCACACGTTTCCGCTGCTCCCACTTTCTAAGAAGCCCTCTGGCTGTGTACTTATAGACGCTCTCTTCCAAATCAATATTTAGAAAAGCAGTCATGACACCCAACCGCCAGATATCGTAGTCATGGTATGTAGGATCTGGATGGACTTAAGTATAGTTTTGAAAGTCTCAACATTTCCGTGTACACCAAGTAATCTTCTCAAGATATACTTGCTCCTGATGGGGATTTAACCCTTCAGATAAAGCAACCAAAGTCCATACTTTGTTGGTGTATAAGGATTCTATCTCAGATCGCTAAGCATTCAGCCATTCTTACAGAGTCCCACTCCTGATGGCCAGCTCGAAACTAGATGGGTCATCATCTCATGATGCAATCCTCGCTCCCAGTGTAATAGAGAAACCGAAGTATCTCTCAGGTGGGTGAGGAACCCTACTAGATCGGCGGAGAGGCTGTGGTTCGTTAGAAACTATTGAATCCTTCGGTTCTACCAAATCATCAGCTGCAGTTTGTATAGCTGGAACTGTTTCCAGTTCTACCTCATGACCACTAATTTCTTCACAAGAAATTCCCTTTCACAAAGGTGGCATGTTGAGAAACAAAACATCTTTTGTTCCTCGGTTAGGTAGAAGATATTTCCTTGCGAATGCTTGGGATATCCAACAAACTTCTACAGAACTGACTTTGCCTCGAGCTTGTCCGGACCATGCTTTTAGACATAGGCTAGACAACCCCATATCTTAACATACTTAAGATATGGGCTCTTCCCATTCCATATCACATATGAAGTGGTAGGCAACTGATTTGATTGGAACCCTATTCAATAGGTATGCAGCTTCTCAAGTGCATAACTCCCAAAAGAAAAATAGGAAACTCAGTAGTACTCATCATAGAGCGCACCATATCAAATAGGGTGCATTTGCTCAGCCCCGATACACCGACGTGCTTTGGTGTATATGGAGGAGTAATGCTGAGAGAGAATCTCATTCTTGTAATACCCCAGGCATTATCCGGTATACCCATTTATACCAGATAAGCATGGGGACCCACTAAAAAACAATAGGGAATCTTCGGAATACATTCCGAAAGAGGACAGATCTGTACTATAAATGGAATGATACCACTCTTCAATACATAGGCGCCTTTTAAGTGAACTGGCACTACAGGAGTTTGAGAACTCTGTAGTTAAGCGTGCTCGGGCCAGGGAAGTCCTGGGATGGGTGACCTCCTGGGAAGTGGCCCCTGGTCGGGTCCAGTTCACCCCGAAGGACAAAACCGTGCGGCTTCGGCCAGAGCGGACAATACTCTCTGTATTGGGCGTGGGTCGTGACAGAATGGTATCAGAGCTGGTTCCTCAATAGTAGGTCTGTGGTTCGAGGACGAACCATTGTTCTAAGTGGGGGAGAATGTAATACCCCAGGTATTATCCGGTATACCCATTTATACCAGATAAGCATGAGGACCCACTATAAAACAATGGGGAATCTTCGCAATACATTCCGAAAGAGGACAGATCTGTACTATAAATGGAATGATACCACTCTTCAATACATAGGCGCCTTTTAAGTGAACTGGCATAACAGGAGTTTGAGAACTCCGTAGTTAAGCGTGCTCGGGCCAGGAAAGTCCTGGGATGGTTGACCTTCTGGGAAGTGGCCCTTGGTCGGGTCCAGTTCATCCCGAAGGACAAAACCGTGCGGCTTCGGCCAGAGCGGACAATACTCTCTGTATTGGGGGTGGGTCGTGACAATTCTCCTTTAGAATAGTCTAGGAATCCCGTGCTCAAGTATTCTCCTCCTTGATCTCATCAAGGGACATAATACTTATACCCGTTTTTGGTTCTCTACTTTAACTTATATTCATTGAATTTCTCAAAAGTTCCAGACTTGTGTTTCAACAGGAACATATGTCCGGATCTTGAGAGATAAGCAGTGAATGTAATGAAGTATAAAGAACCGGTCCTGGCATGTGTAGACAGGGGACTTACATATATCATCATGTATCAATCCCAAGAGTTCACCAACTCTTTCTCTGTTTCCAATAAATAGAGCTGTGGTCATCTTATCTTTGTGACATGACCGGCAAGTTTCTCAAGATGTAAATTCAAACTAATTTAAATATGCATCTAAATGTAACTTCAGCTAGTCGGGTCACATTGATATGACCTAGTCTACAATGTTATAGACCTCATATCGAATACTATTCGTACTACTATCCTTACCGCACACTAGGCCTTGACGAAAGCCAACAAACGTCGTACAAATACTATGAAGTACTTATCTGAAATGACGGAGGGCTACGACAGGTTTTTAAGAAAACCCTTTGCGTAATGAACTTGATATCGTTGTAGAATCGAGTGATTTTAAAAGGAGTGTTTTTTAGGCTTTTGTAGTTTCGCTAAAGAGGTCACTCCCGGTGGAGGGATCTCGGCTCATTCCTTATCGAATAAGGTGCAGGATATTTCACAAATTCCACTATGCAAAACAAGAACTATAGAAGCAATCAAAAGACAAACCGAGTGTGTAGCATCTGATAGTTTCGCTAAAGAGTTCACTCTCGGTGAAGGGATCTCGGCTCTTTCCTTATCGAATAAGGTGCTGGATGTTCTACAAGGAACACCGCTATGCAAAGCAAGAACTAAAGCTACCAGTTTTTAAACAAGTTTCTACAACATCTTTAGGTTTCTTTTTTTTCATTAATCTCATTAATGAAGTCCCATTTTAATTATGCTTCACAAGTATCACATTTGAAACGAAATCTGCAATATAACATATATCTCATATATAATATATAAACATTCGTCTCAGGCAGTAATATGATCTCATCACAGAACATTGCAGTAGAAGAACATATATGAAATATTGGATAAACTAGGATTTCCATGTTTTATGCGAGCCTGTATAAAACGCGGATTCCACGGTCACGATGAATAGCCAAACCCACATCCCTAGACCCCTACGAGAGCGGCAAGCAACACTGCCAATTCTAGGGTTAGGAGACCCGGTATCGACTCCTTGAGATGGTCTCCCACTGGACCCTGGAACCCGGTTACTTGTGCTCCCCGCCTTGGGTCTACCTAATGCGGAAAAGTAAATAATATACAATGGTGACATCATCCTCATCCCGGAAGTGCCTCAATAAAAGAATATTACATACAAATGAATTTTACATGAATGAAAAAGAAAAACTCTCATCTCACATAAAACCCCCGGCTATTCAGAACACGGAGATCCAATATAACATATCACATCAACACATAATATCTCATATCATCAACGTAAGCAAGTATGCGTATCCCGATTGTCATTGATGTATAGAAACTGTTAGTTATATGTATGCCCTAGAGGCCATTATTGTACATACGATGTATATTTTAATGGATGCTTGGACATATATAGGGAGGACTTTCTTGCTCGACATGATAGTATGCTATCTGGTTGTACTTTATCTTAACATGTACTCTGATTGTCTCTATATTACATGTTGATAAAGCCCTTAGGATATGTACTCGACTACTGGGACTATGATGAGATCATACTAGTGGGACCACGGTAGTCGACGAGTACATCCTATAACTGTTCCTAGTCGAGGGTGTATCGAGACAGGGCATTGATACACCAGAGTAGACTAGCGTATATGCATCTTAACCCATATGATAGGCGATGGATGATCCCATATCCATCGGTGTTTGAAATCAAGGATGGTGTACGGGTGCTCAGTGGAGAGTGGGTACACTGGACGGACTCGCCGAGAACTCCCAGATGGTATTATATCTCACGTCAGATGGCAGTTCTCCGGTGACACTGGTACAGAGTAGTCTGTTGACCCGAGATCATCATAGAGTCTTGTGTGATTCCCACTGTGCTTTGATTTCCATCATACCACGTCCAAGAGGGCGTGCAAAAAGGTGGTTTTTGGGTAAAGTCCCGAATCACATGGAGGCAATGAGCGATAGGAGGGGATTCGTCTCTCCCGGTATAGGGAGTTGATGTTGTGCTGTGTTCGATTGGCTATAACCAGAAATCCCTGGCCAGGGTTGTTGAGATTTACTGGTAAGTTTTATCAGTAGTTTCTCGAACTGTTATAGACCTCATATCGACACGACTTATCGAGCTACTAGGGTCTGACGTTTACCACCCCTAGGCGAGATATGCAACATATCAGACGACGAGACCGGACTGTACGGGAGTGTTACTGTTTGGATTCATAGGAGAATGTATAGGATTGCTTGTTGATCTTATGAGCGCTCAATACCTGGGTGGCTGTTACGTTTAGCTGACCGCTTGCAGCTTGTGGGTGTTTGATATGATCATCACCTCCTGCCGGCGTATTGACGATTCTTTAGAGTCCTACACAGAGGTTTCTTGACTCAGGAAAAATGGAGTAGGGGCACGTATGTGATATGTGTAGGACCGAGGATAATGCGATATGAGATACCGTATTCTATTCTCACGATATTTGATATCAGCCGGGTCATCGGATCAAGTGTTGATTCGATGAATCAGTACGGATAAATATTAGTCAGTTATATGCGATATAGCCGGATTGTCAGATCAAGTGTTGATTCGATAATTTAATGTATAATAATATATATGATATATTAAATTACATTAACTAATATTAGCTGACTAAAAGATTTTTTTCTCGCTCGGGTAATACATTGATATATATGCGATATATGTTAATTGTATTATTTTATTTTGTTACAATAAATATTATATATGTGATATATAATATTGTAACATGATATGGTTATTAATGCAATATGATTAGTGGATATTAAACATGGTTAGGGTTTGATTAGGGTTAAGCTATTCTAGAAGTTTCTAGAAGGTTTTTGTTTTGTTTTGTGTAAGATATTTTGTGAAGATATTTGCTTAACCAAACCCAAACCTTTGACCATGGTTGTTTCTCTACAAGGGTTAAAGATTCATTCTTAAGTATGGTTGCATTTCTAACCTCACTAATGGGTTATTCATTTTTCATCACAAAAGGATTCCATCTTCTTCTTCCTTCTCTTTTCATGGAAAAGTTTTCTTGATTTGATTTTGTGATGATAAATGAGTGAGAAAAAGATAATAAAAGAGAGCAATAATCCTACTTCATCATCCTCATCTATCCTTGCCATTTAGATGAGGGTGTTCACTTCATATTATGAGTGTTAGCTTGTGTTAACGAAACTTCAAGGTAGATCATCTTTGTATCGAAGATCGGAAGAAAGACTGCATCTTTGTCTTCGTGGAACCTCTCGAGAGTCCGGAACACGATAATCGCAGCGAAGAGACTTCAACACGGAGCTTTAGAAGTGAAGGACCGGATCTACAAAGGTTGTAATCCCTCTCACTTAGTGTTAAAGTGTTTAACATGTTAGTTTTCGCCTAAACCCTAGTTTAAAGATCTTGTATCGGGTTGTTCGGCACGGCTAATTTTTTAATCGGGCATGGTTGATGCCTCGTAGAACCTTGTGAGCATGCCTAGCAACCCTACAGTGGTATCAGAGCCAAGCTAGAGCTTTAGGCAAAGTCTAGACGAAGTTTAAAATCCGATCGAACCCGGAGAACCCCGATTTTACCCCTCTCTGTACTTTTTCAAAAATGTTGATTTTTTCTGAATTAAAAATGCTCAGAAAAAAAAGCAGGAAAAACTAAGAATTACTGTGAAGTATGGTTCTCTGAGTCAACTAATTGACCGCGGAACCGCTGCCAAACCAAGGGTTTGGCGGCGGTTCCGCGGCCACAATTATGACTTAGTCCCTGGAATTTCATGATTTTATTCTTAGGTCCTTTCTTGGCAATCTTTTCTGGAAATGTTTTAATTCCACTCAAGTGTTGAGTTTTCTAGGGTTGTATTGGGGACTCGATAATTCGATCGGATAATTTAACTTCGTTTAGTTTTGTCCGGGTAATTTTTAGAAACTGTTAAAAAGTTCGAACGGATATCAATAACTCACTTTTTCCCCAGTCGGAAATTTTTTCAAAAGTTGGATTTTTTTCTCGAGTTTAAGAACGTTCTAAGTCGTGCAAGTAACACGGTGGACCCTCTAAAAGACAACAAACCTTAACTCGATTATGTGACCGTCTTGAACTGTCTCTAAACCTTAGGGTTTGGGGCAGTACGGCGTGCCACATGTGAGGCGTTGGCTTGACCCTTCAACGGCTGGACCATTGGTACTGTGGCATGTGATGGATGTTTTTAAACTGATTTCAAGTGTTGAGATATATTGGGGAAATCTTGGGTGTTTGATTATTCGATCGGAAAGTTTAACATTGTCTATTTATCTGGAATGTGATACAATATTTGGAATCCACAGGTAGTTATGAGATAACCAATTTGAATGTTATAAATCTAGCACTTCAGTCTCAAATGATCGGTTGCCACAGAATTTTGATGCGATCAAAAGTCCGTCGCAATCACGTAGCGTACGCGAATACTCGCCGGGTAAACTTAACAGACAGCCATGCCCCAAAGCCCCGACCAAGTGACTGTAGGAGAACCCCGTCGCCAAAAGCATCCGTTCGGGTGCTCACGGCAGCGGTGTTCCGCCTTAGTGCACTTCGTCGACAGCCTCCGGGGGTGCGGCCGTCTACTAAAGTTTGCGACGAGCATTCGATCGGTATGTCGGGAATCTTGTTGAATTGCCCGACTTGATATTGAAAAGAGTTTTCGATAATGAGACTAAAATGCGGGGTTTATAATTGTTAGGCATGCGATGTCTAAGGAATTCATTTGGTTAGGCATGCGATGTCTAAAGAGGTTGCGGATTCCAACTGTTGTAGTTTTACACTTTCTTTTCTGTGACCGTAAGCGTAGTATGTGGTGTATTGCCGGCTTCGTTGCTATACATCAATGACAATCGGGATACGCATACTTGCTTACGTTGATGATTTGAGATATTATGTGTTGCTGTGATATTTTATATTGGATCGTCGCGTTTTGAATAGCGGGGGTTTTATGTGAGATGAGAGTTTTTCTTTTTCATTCATGTAAAATTTATTTGTATGTAATATTCTTTTATTGGGGCACTTCCGGGCTGAGGATGATGTCACCGTTGTATATTATTTACTTTTCCGCATTAGGTAGACCCAAGGCGGGGAGCACAAGTAACCGTGTTCTAGGGTCCAGTGGGAGACCATCTCGAGGAGTCGAGACCGGTTCTCCTAACCCTAGAATTGGTAGTGTTACTTGCCGCTCTCGTAGGGGTCTAGGGATGTGGGTTTGGTTATTCATCACGACCGTGGAATCCGTGTTTTATACAGGCTCGTATTGAAAACACGGACGTCCTAGTATATCCAATATTTCATATATGTTCTTCTGCTGCAATGTTCTGTGATGAGATCATATTACTGCCTGAGACGAATGCTTATATTATATATATGAGATATATGTTATATTGCAGATTTCGTTTCAAATGTGATGCTTGTGAAGCATAATTAAAAATGGGACTTCATTAATGAGATTAATGAAATAAAAGAAACCTAAAGATGTTGTAGAAACTTGTTTAAAAACAAGTAGCTCTAGTTCTTGCTTTGCATAGCGGTGTTCCTTGTAGAACATCCAGCACCTTATTCGATAAGAAAAGAGCCGAGATCCCTTCACCGGGAGTGACCTCTTTAGCGAAACTAGCAGATGCTACAAACTCGGTTTGTTTTTTGATTGCTTCTATAGTTATTGCTTTGCATAGTGATATTTGTGAAATATCCTGCACCTTATTCGATGAGGAAAGGGCCGACGATCCCTTCACCGAGAGTGACCCCTTTAGCAAAACTAGAAAAGCCTCAAAAACACTCAATTTAAAATCACTCGATTCTACAACGATATTAAGTTCATTACGCAAAGGGTTTTCTTAAAAACCTGTCGTAGCCCTTCGTCATTTCAGATAAGTACTAGTTAGTATTCGTGCTACGTTTGTTGACCATGTTAAGGCGTAGTGTGCGGTAGCTGATTAGTGCTTATCTGTATAAGCATATGATGCGATTGGATTAGGGTAGTCATGCGACTTTGTTGACCATGTTAAGGGTCGTGCGGGTGGGTTTAATTCAATTGGGAAATGACGGGTTGAACTTGACTAGCACTTATGATTTGTTGACTATTTTAAGGTCATATAGCTGCTAGGGGTAAAATATTATTGGGAGTTTCAAGTGTTGAAATTTGCAATGAGATTGCATACCTTCTATGAGATAGTTGGATCCCGATACCCGCTGCGAGTAAGAGTTACTCCTGGGAGAGTTTTACACATTACAATTAGCCGATCAAGTAGGTGTCTAGAAAGGTGTTAACGGGGTTACGCCCCTGGGAAAATGAGGTTTACTTTAATTAGGTTCGTGCGAAAGCACGGGGGACCTCCCTCAAAGTACCGACACTGGCCTGGTTGAAAGATTGGCGAACTTGTAGCGTGTAATTAATCCCGGCTAGTCTTTCCTTTTAGGGTTTGAAGAAAGATTTGATTAAAATAGTGGGAGACATCCTGATTAGATATATTAGATAACCAATCTAATCTTGCAAAAGCATACGCTGAGTGTTTTCTTCTCTCTCTCTCTCCAGGTAGCGACCATATCACACCTTAATCAAGATAATAATACGGATGTATTGACCGAACCCGCTTGTTATACTGAGCTGGGGAACGTTGGTCCCGCTCCAACTTATAATTGTTATAAGACAGAGCAGGAAATTGGGGAATACCAGATTTCCAGTGCCGCCCAAATGAAGAAAGTGCATGCTGATGCATCATCTTCGGGTGTGTTCATTACAGAGAACTGTTTCTCAGTAACCTTTACGTCCTGGGTATGTGATACCGGATCAGGATCCCGCATATATAATCTGTTACATGTGCTACAGAAAGGTAGAGAACTGAGAACGGGTAATAAGTTTCATGAGACAGAAAACGGTGCAAGTGTTGCAGCCAAGTCTGTTGGTCACTATCACCCTGTATTACCAGAATACATTGATTCTGAACAAATGTTATTAGATACCGAACCTGATATACAACATCATATCAGTCTCTTTATTAGTAAAGAAAGGATATAATTTTGTATTGTTGGATAATGTTTTGAACATTTCCTATATCAAGAGTTGATCGATTCAGGCACGTTATCTAAAAGCATTGACGTTCTAAATCAAACTACAGTTCTTAGTATAAAGAACACACACGAGAGGAAGAGTTCAGAAATGAACGAATCCTTCTTGAGGTATTGTAGACTAGGTCATATCAATGCGACCCGACTAGCTGAAGTTACATATAGATGCATATTTAAATTTGTTTGAATTTACATCTTGTGAAACTTGCCAGTCATGTCACAAAGATAAAATGACCACAGCTCTGTTTATTGGAAATAGAGAAAGAGTTATTGAACTCTTGGGATTGATACATTCTGATGTATGAAAGTCCCCTGTCTACACATGCCAAGACCGGTTCTTTGTACTTCATTACATTCTCTGATAATCTCTCAAGATTCAGACATGTGTTCCTGTTGAAACATAAGTCCGAAGCTTTTGAGATATTCACAGAATATAAGTTAGAAGTAAAGAACCAAAATGCTGGTATAAGTATTATGTCCTTTGATGAGATCAAGGAGGAGAATACTTGAGCACGGGATTCCTGGACTTTTCTAAAGGAGAATGAGATTCTCTCTCAGCATTACTCCTCCGTATACACCACAGCACGTCGGTGTATCGGGGCGGAGCAATCACACCCTATGTGATATGGTGTGCTCTATGATGAGTACTACTGAGTTTCCTATTTCCTTTTGGGAGTTATGCACTTGAGAAGTTGCATACCTATTGAATAGGGTTCAAATCAAATCAGTTGCCTACCACTTCATATGTGATATGGAAAGGGAAGATCCCATATCTTAAGTTTGTTAAGATTTGGGGTGTCCGGCCTTTGTCTAAAAGCAAAATCCGGACAAGCTCGAGGTAAGATCTGTTATGTAGAACTGGAAATGTTCCAGCTATACAAACTGCAGCTGATGATTTGGTAGAACCAAAGGATTCAATAGTAACCAACGAACCTCAGCCTCTCCGCCGATCCAGTAGGGTTCCTCACCCACCTGAGAGATACTTCGGTTTCTCTATGACAGTGGGAGCGAGGATTGCATCATGAGATGATGACCCAACTAGTTTCGGGCTGGCCATCAGGAGTGGGACTCTGTAAGAATGGCTGGATGCTTAGCGATCTGAGATAGAATCCTTATACACCAACAAAGTATGGACTTTGGTTGCTTTATCTGAAGGGTTAAATCCCCATCAGGAGCGAGTATATCTTGAGAAGATTACTTGGTGTACATGGAAAAGTTGAGACTTTCAAAGCTATGCTTAAGTCAATCCAGATCCTACTTGCCACGGTTACATACCATGACTACGATATCTGGCGGTTGGGTGTCATGACTGCTTTTCTAAATGTTGATTTGGAAGAGAGCGTCTATAAGTACACAGCCAGAGGGCTTCGTAGACAGTGGGAGCAGCGAAAACGTGTGCAAGATGTTTTATGTGATAAAGCAGGCATCGCGGAGTTGGAACATCTGTTTTGATGTGGTAGTCAAAGAGTTTGACTTCATCAAAATGGTAAATGAACCTTGTATATACAAAAAGGTAGTAGAGAGTATGGTGGTGATCCTCGTAGAGTACGTGGATGACATACTCTTGATAGGGAAGGAGTTTCCTATGCTACGCTCGGTCAATCTCCGCTTATCACAAGGATTCTCCATATAGGATCAAAGTGATACCTCCTAAATCCTGGGTTTTTGGATCTATGAGATAGATCTAATTGGATGTTAGGATACTCACTAGTTGTAGTGAGATGGTATCAATCGATCCTGGGGAGAATCACTGGAAAGGTTCTAGGGTGATAAGGACGACTGAATGTCAGTCGCAGGCTTGTCTATACCCTCAGTGGAGGGACGGTATGTTGGAGGAGTTCCAAGCTAGATACCGTGACTTACTAGACGATTAAAGGCAAGATACATCATTACTAAAGATGCTACCAAAGAGGCAGTCTGGATACATATATGTTCATGAGATGAACTTCGTTCCTACCGTTGTCTGACAATGGAGTTGTGGCATTAGCCAAGGAACTACCGTCCCATCAGAAATCCAGATATAATTCTTAGGCAATATCACCTGATCATGGAGATGGTTGATCTCCAGGGAGATCGAGATTAGGAGAGTAGAAACAGAGGACAACAGCGCGGATCCACTCACAAAGGCATTTTTCCCAGTAGAGTCTTTTATGGGATGGTTGAGTATGAGATACTTCAACCGCAGCTAATTGTTGGGTATGCGATACCACAATAGATGGCCCTAGTGCAAGTGGGAGATTGTTAGTTATATGTTTGCCCTATAGGCTATTACTGTACATACGATGTATATTTTAATGGATGCTTGGACATATATAGGGAGGACTTTCTTGCTCGACATGATAGTATGCTATCTGGTTGTACTTTATCTTAACATGTACTCTGATTGTCTCTATATTACATGTTGATAAAGCCCTTAGGATATGTACTCGACTACTGGGACTATGATGAGATCATACTAATGGGGCCACGGCAGTCGACGAGTACATCTTATAACTGTTCCTAGTCGAGGGTGTATCGAAACAGGGCATCGATACACCAGAGTAGACTAGCGTATACGCATCTTGACCCATATGATGGGCAATGGATGATCCAATATACATCGGTGTTTGACATCAAAGATGGTGTACGGGTGCTCAGTGGAGACTGGGTACACTGGACGGACTCGCCGAGAACTCCCAGATGGTATTATACCTCACGTCAGATGGCAGTTCTCCGGTGACACTGGTACAGAGTAGTCTGTTGACCCGAGATCGTCATAGAGTCTTGTGTGATTCCTACTGTGCTTTGATTTCCATCATACCACGTCCAAGAGGGTGTGCAAAAAGGTGGCTTTTGGGTGCTGTCCCGAATCACATGGAGGCAATGAGTGATAGGAGGGGATTCGTCTCTCCCGGTATAGGGAGTTGATGTTGTGCTGTGTTCGATTGCCTATAACCGGAAATCCCTGGACAGGGTTGTTGAGATTTACTGGTAAGTGTTATCAGTGGTTTCTCGAACTGTTATAGACCTCATATCCACACGACTTATCGAGCTACTGGGGTCTGACGTTTACCACCCCTAGACTTGATATGCAACATATCAGACGACGAGACCGGACTGTACGGGAGTGTTATTATTTGGATTCACAGGAGAATGTACAGGCTTGATTTTTGATCTTCTGAGCGCTCAATACCTGGGTGGCTGTTACGTTTAGCTGACCGCTTGCAGCTTGTGGGTGTTTGATATGATCATCACCTACTACCGGCGTATTGACGATTCTTTAGAGTCCTACACAGAGGTTTCTTGACTCAGGAAAAACAGAGTAGGGGCACGTATGTGATATGTGCGGGACCGAGGATAATGCGATATGAGATACCGTATTCTATTCTCACGATATTTGATATCAGCCGGGTCATCGGATCAAGTGTTGATTCGATGAATCGGTACGGATAAATATTAGTCGGTTATATCCGATATATCGGATTTTCAGATCAAGTGTTGATTCGATAATTTAATGTATAATAATATATATGATATATTAAATTACATTAACTAATATTAGCTGACTAAAAGATTCTTTTTCTCACTCGGGTAATACATTGATATATATGCGATATATGTTAATTGTATTATTTTATTTTGTTACAATAAATATTATATATGTGATATATAATATTGTAACATGATATGGTTATTAATGCAACATGATTAGTGGAGATTAAACATGGTTAGGGTTTGATTGGGGTTAAGCTATTCTTGAAGTTTCTAGAAGGTTTTTGTTTTGTTTTGTGTAAGATATTTTGTGAAGATATTTGCTTAACCAAACCCAAACCCTTGACCATGATTGTTTCTCAACAAGGGTTAAAGATTCATTCTTAACTATGGTTGCATTTCTAACCTCACTAATGGGTTATTCATTATTCATCACAAAAGGATTCCATCTTCTTCTTCCTTCTCTTTTCATGGAAAAGTTTTCTTGATTTGATTTTGTGATGATAAATGAGTGAGAAAAAGATAATAAAAGAGAGCAATAATCCTACTTCATCATCCTCATCTATCCTTTCCATTTAGATGAGGGTGTTCACTTCATATTATGAGTGTTAGCTTGTGTTAACGAAACTTCAAGATAGATCATCTTTGTATCGAAGATCGGAAGCAAGACTGCATCTTTCTCTTCGTGGAACCTCTCGAGAGTCCGGAACACGATGATCGCAGCGAAGGAACTTCAACACGGAGATTTAGAAGTGAAGGACCGGATCTACAAAGGTTGTAATCCCTCTCACTTAGTGTTAAAGTGTTTAACATGTTAGTTTTCGCCTAAACCCTAGTTTAAAGATCTTGTATCGGGTTGTTCGGCACGGCTAATTTTTTAATCGGGCATGGTTGATGCCTCGTAGAACCTTGTGAGCATGCCTAGCAACCCTACAGCAACGAAGCCGGCGATACATCACATACTACGCTTACGGTCATAGAAAAGAAAATGTAAAACTACAACAGTTGGAATCCGCAACCTCCTTAGACATCGCATGCCTAACCAAATGAATTCCTTAGACATTGCATGCCTAACAATTATAAACCCCGCATTTTAATCTCGATCTCAAAAACGCTTTTCATTATTAAGTCGGGCAATTCAACAAGATTCCTGATATCCTGATCGAATGCTCGTCGCAAACTTTAGTAGACGGCCGCACCCCCGGATGCCGTCAACGAAGTGCACTAAGGCGGAACACCGCTGCCGCGAGCACCCGAACGGATGCTTTTAGCGACGGGGTTCTCCTACAGTCACTTGGTCGGGGCTATGGGGCGTGGCTATCTATTAAGTTTAACCGGCGAGTATCCTCGTACGCTACGTGATTGAGTCGGACTTTTGATCGCATCAAAATCCCGTGGCAACCGATCATCTGAGACTAAACTGCTAGATTTATAACATTCAAATTAGTTATCTCATAACTACTTGTGGATTCCAAATATTGTATCACATTCCAGATAAATAGACAATGTTAAACTTTCCGATCGAATAAACAAACATCCAAGATTTCCCAAATTGCTCAACACTTGAGCGGAGTCCAAAAAGTATCCATCACATGCCATAGTACCAATGGTCCAGCCGTAGAAGGGTCAAACCAACGCCTCACGTGTGGCAACGCCGTACTGCCCCAAACCCTAAGGTTTAGAGGCGGTTTTGACGGTCACATAATCGAGTTAAGGTTTGTGTTCTTCTAGAGGGTCCACCGCGTTACCTGCACGACTAAGAACGTTCTTAAACTACGGAAAAATGCAACACTTGGAAATTTTCCGGCAGGGGAAAAAGTGAGTTATTGATATCCGTTCGAACATTTTAACACGTTCTAAAAATTACCCGGACAAACTAAACGAAGTTATACTTTCCGATCGAATCAACGAGTTCCCAATACAACCCAGAAAACTAAACACTTGAGTAGAATAAAAAATTCCCAGAACTATCAAAAAGGACCCAAGAATATATTCCTGAAGTAGTGGGCCCCAATTCCAATTATTGGCCGTGGAACCGCCGCCAAACGCGTGGTTTGGCCGCGGTTCCGCGGTCACATGAGGGATTTGGTGGTCCGTACTTCACAGTAATTCCTATATTTCCCTGCTTAATTTTCTGAGCATTTTTAATATGAAAAATGTTAACTTTTGAAATTTTTTCTAGAAACTAGGATTTTACGGGTATTCGGAGTTCGATCGGACTTTAAACTTCGCCTAGACTTCGCCTAAAGCTTTATCTTGGCTCTGATACCACTGTAGGGTTACTAGACAGTCTCACAAGGTTCTACAAGGCATCAACCATGCCCGACTTAAAATTTAGACGTGCCGAACAACCCTAACCAAGATCTTTAAACTAGAGATTAGGCGAAATAAAGAAAGTAAACAACTTTACTTCTAAGAGTTTGGGATTAAAACCTTTGTAGTCCAGTCCTTCACTTCTAAAGCTCCGTGTTGAGGTCCCTTCGCTGCGTTCATCATGCACCCGGACTCTAGAGAGGCTCCACGAAGAGAAAGATGCAAGCTTGCTTCCGATCTTCGATAACAATGATGATCTACCTTGAAATTTCATTAACACAAGCTCTCACTTACTAATGAAGTGAACACCCTAATCTAAATGGCTAGGATAGATTAGGATAATGAAGTCGGATTTTAGCTCTCATTTGTTTTCTTAATCTCACTCATTTTCATCATAAAGAAAAAAGCTAGAAAGCTTTTCACCAAGGAAGAAGAAAAAGAATAACCAAAACCATTTGTGATGAATAATGAATTGTAGTGAGGTTAGAAATGCAACCATGGGTTAAGTATGATAACTTAACCCATGTAGAGAATCAACCATGGTCAAGGGCTGCAAAGCTTCTAGAAACTTCTAGAAATGCTTAACCCAAATCAAATCTTAACCATGTTTAATCTCTACTAATCATGTTGCATTAATAACCCTAACATGTTACAATATTATATATCACATAAATAATATTTATTGTAACAAAATAAAATAATACAATTAACATATATCGCATATATATCAATGTATTACCCGAGTGAGAAAAAGAATCTTTTAGTGAGCTTATATTAGTTGATGTAATTTAATATATCAAATATATAATTATACAATAAATTATCGAATCAACACTTGATCCGATAATCCGGCTATTTCACAAATAACCGACTAATATAATTTGTATCAGTTCATCGAATCAACACTTGATCCGATGACCCGGCTATATCACATATACCCGGCCGATATCTCATATCGCGAGAATCTAATACGGTATCGCATACACGTATTGTTCTCGGTCCCGCACATATCATATATGTGCTCCTACTCCATTTTGCCTGAGCTAAGAAACCTCTGTGTAGGACTCTAAAGAATCGTCAATACGCCCGCAGTAGGTGATGATCATATCAAACACTCACAAGCTGCAAGCGGTTAGCTAAACGTAACAGCCACCCAGGTATTGAGCGATCAGAAGATCAACAAGCAAGCATGTACATTCTCCTGCGAATCCAATCAGTAACACTCCCGTACAGTCCTATCTCTTCGTCTGATATGTCGCATATCTCGCCTAGGGGTGGAAAACGTCAGACCCCAGTAGCTTGATAAGTCGTGTCGATATGAGGTCTATAACAGTTCGAGAAACTACTGATAACACTTACCAGTAAATCTCAGCAACCCTGGCGAGGGATTTCCAGTTATAGCCAATCGAACACCGCGCAACATCAACTCCCTGTACCGGGAGAGACGAATCCCCTCCTATCGCTCATTGTCTTGATGTGATTCGGGACTGTACCCAAAAGCCACCTTTTTGCACGCCCTCTTGGACAGGGTATGGTGGAAATCAAAGTACAGTGGGAATCACACAAGACTCTATGACGATCTCGGGTATACAGACTAACCTGTACCAGTGTCACCAGAGAACTGCCATCTGACGTGAGGTATAATACCATCTGGGAGTTCTCGGCGAGTCCGTCCAGTGTACCCAGTCTCTACTGAGCACCCGTATACCTTCCTTGATGTCAAACACCGATGGATATGGGATCATTCATCGCCCATCATATGGGTCAAGAAGCGCATACGCTAGTCTACTCTGGAGTATCGATGCCCTGTCTCGGTACTCCCACGACTAGGAACATTTGAAGGATGTACTTGGCGACTACACTGTCCCCACTAGTATGATCCGCATCATAGTCCTGGTAGTCAAGTACTCATCCTAAGGGCTTTATCAACATCTAACATAGAGACAATCAGAGTACATGTTAAGATAAAGTGCAACCAGATAGCATACTATCATGTCGAGCAAGAAAGTCCTCCCTATATATGTCCAAGCATCCACTACAATATACATCGTATGTACAGTAATGGACTCTAGGGCATACATATAACTAACAGTTAGGGCCCAGGGTTTTGGGTATAGGTTCTAGGTTGCCTGCTTGTGTCTCTGTATTTGCTAAATATTTTTCAGGTGTCCCGGGTGATAGCAGATACCAAAATACATCACAATTTCCAATATCTGCAGATTTTCAAAGTTCGCAATTGGGGTTTAAGTCTTTGTTTTTGGTCCAAAATACAATCATTACACGGGTTGTATAGCCTCTACTAATCTCAATTACTCTTCACTACTCAAGATTTCATCACAACCCTAACTAAGAATTTCAATATTCATTAAACCGCACTAAATCACAACTAAACACATCTGGATACCAAAGCGAATGAAATACAAAGCTAATGGCAATGAAAGTACCTCATTTGGAAACTCAAGAAAATTCTTGAGTTGCCCCAAGTGTCCAAAATCCGATTTTTCTTTGTCCAAAGTGTAGCTAGTGAGCTTGTGCATGTATTTTATGAAGTGGAGATGATGTTTTGGGGTTGTTTTGATGATATTTTGATGGTTTGGAGAAGGTGGGAGAGATGAGGCAGCCATGGGAGAATGAAGAGGTGAGAATGATGAGAAATGAGTGAAGAGATGAAGCGAATGGCCCAAGGTTTGACCCCTCACCCTCTCTCTCTCTTGTCCATGCCTATTATTCTAATCCCTTATCCTTTTCTTTTCTTTTCTTTTATATTCTTTTCTCTTATCTTTTTAAAATTAAACCATGCATGATAAAGAGAAAGAATCTTGAATGAAAGTAACAAGTATGAAAATGACATGGTGCATGTTTTGCACAAAACAAGCTTAATCCGCGATTAGTGATTTTTAATCGCGATTAGCACTAAAACAGTGTATAATAAATCATAAAATTTCATAATTTTCTTAAATCCAATAAAGCACCCTCATTTCAGTAATTTCTATAATTTTCCAAAATTTTCCCAATTTATCGGTATTTAATTATACCGCAATATTAAAATATTCAATATATTTATTATTTAATTATAAAAATTTCCAGAAATAATATTTTATTTTTCTGAAATGTTACAAAGGTTAAGAGTTGGGTTAACAAATTTCTTAATAAAGACAAAGGAGTGGAATAAGTCAATGAAGACCATAAGCTTCTACAAGCTTTGAACCATGACAGATATCTCCACAATTTTGAATTTGCTTGAAATAAATATAAAGCCTAACTTAACCCTAGCATGGTGTGAGTCTCATACATTCATGTTGCAAGTGTAACCTAGCATGACACAACAATATATATCACATATATATTTTGTGTACAAAAAGAAAATAATACAATTAACATATATCACATATATATCAATGTATCATCAAGTGAGAAAAAGTAATACTTAAGCGAGCGAATATTAGTTAATGTAATGTAATATATCCAATATATAATTATACATTAAATCATTAAATTAATACTTGATTTAATAATCCGGCTATATCACATATAACCGACTAATATCAAATGTAACAACTTATCGAATCAACACTTGATCCGATAACCCGGCTATATCACATATACCCGTCCGATATCACATATCGCGAGAATAGAATGTGGTATCACATACACGCATTAATCTCGGTCCCGTATATATCACATATCTGCTCCTACTCCGTTTCGCATGAACCAGAAAACCTCTGTGTAGGACTCTAAAGAATCGTCAATACGCCGGCAGTAGGTGATGATCATATCAAACACCCACAAGCCGCAAGCTGTCTGCTAAACGTAACGGCCACCCGGGTATTGAGCGATCAGAAGATCAACAAGCAAGCCTGCTTATACTCCAGCGAATCCAATCGGTAACACTACCGTACAGTCCGGTCTCTTCGTCTGATATGTCGCATATCACAGCCTGGGGGTGGTATAACGTCTGACCCCAATAGCCTGATAAGTCATGCCGATACAAGGTCCATAACGGTTCGAGAAACTACTGGTAACACTTACCAGTAAATCTCAGCAACCCTGGCCAGGGATTTCCTGTTATGGCCAATCGAGCATAGCGCAACATCAACTCCCAATATCGGGAGAGACGAAACCCCTCCTATCGCTCATTGCCTCCATGTGACTCGGGACTGTACCCAAAAACCACCTTTTTGCATGATCTCTTGACCGTGGTATGGTGGAAATCAAAGCACAGTGGGAATCACACAAGACTCCATGACGAACTCGGGTCTACAGACTAACCTGTACCAGTGTCACCAGAGAACTGCTATCCGACGATAGGTATAATACCATCTACGAGTTCTCGGCGAGTCCGTCCAGTGTACCCAGTCTCCACTGAGCACCCGTATACCTTCTCTGATGTCAAACACCACTGGATGTAGGATCATCCATCGCCCATCACATGGGTCGAGAAGCGTATACGCTAGTCTATTCTGGAGTATTGATACCCTGTCTCGATACTCCCATGACTAGGAACATTTGAAGGATATACTTGCCGACTACCCATGTCCCCACTATTATGATCTACATCATAGTCCTGGTAGTCAAGTACTGATCCTAAGGGCTTTATCAACATGTAATATAGAGACAATAAGTATACATGTCAAGATAAAGTGCAACCAGTTAGCATACTATCATGTCGAGCAAGAAAGTCCTCCCTATATATGTCCAAGCATCCACTACAATATACATCGCATGTACAGTAATGGCCTCTAGGGCATACATATAACTAACAATCTCCCACTTGCACTAAGGCCATCTGTTGTAGTATCCAATACCCAACAATCAGCAGTGGTTGTAGTATCTCATACTCAACCATCCCATAGAAGTCTCTCTAGGGGTAAGGCCTTTGTGAGTGGATCCGCTGTGTTATCCTTTTTGTCTACTCTCCTTACCTCAATCCCTTGGTGATCAAACATCTCCCTGATCATGTGATACTTTCCTCAGTGTTTGTCTGGAACGATGATGGGATCGGTGTTCCTAGGCTAAAGCCACAACTCCATTGTTGTCACAATAACAGTTATTGGACGCTCAATGGTAGGAACCTTGTTCATCTCTTGAACAAGAAATGTCTAGACAACCACATTGGCAGCATCATTGGTAGCAATGTATTCAGCCCTTATCGTCTAGTATGTCACGGTATCTAGCTTGGAACTCTTCCAACATACCGTCCCTGCACTGAGGGAAATACAATGCCTGTGACTGACTCTCAGTCGATCTTATCACTCTGGAAGCTTGAACCAAGAACTTTTTTTTAGTGCTTCTCAAGTACTTAAGAATGCCCTCCACAGCTTTCCAGTGATTCTCCAAAGATCCGATTGATTCTTGATCACTGCACCTAGTGAGTCATCTACATCCGGTCTAGTACATAACATCGCATACTCTGATAGAGCCTACTGCCAAAGCATAGGGTATGCCTTGCACGCGAGCTCTCTCCAAATCAGTCTTGGAAGACATCTTTTTGGAGAGAGTGATTCCTGAGTAAGTGGGCGAACCACCACGCTTAGAATCTTCCATACTAAACCCCTTTACTATAGTGTTAATGTACCTGGATTTGGGACACTCCCAACATCCACTTAGATCTATCACCATAAATCATAATCCACAAGATGTAGTAGGTATCATACAAATCTTCTATTGAGAATCCTCATGATAAGAGGAGCTTGACCGAGTGTAGCATAGGAAACAATTTCCTATCAAGAGTATGTCATCTACGTACAATACATGGAAGACAACCTTACTCTCTACAACCTTCTTTTATATACAAGGTTCATCTACTATTTTGATGAAGTCAAACTCTTTGACTGTCACATCAAAACTGATGTTCCAACTTTGCGATGCTTTTTTTGATCCTGATGGACTTAAGCATAGCTTTGAAAGTCTCAACTTTTCCATCTACACCAATAATCTTCTCAAGATCCATTTGCTCCCAATGGGTTTTACCCTTTCAGGTGCAATATGCAAAGTCATACTTTGTTGGTGTACATGGATTCCATCTTTGATCACATAGCATCCAGCCATTTCATATAGTCCCCACTCGTGATGGCCTTCCTGAACCTGTTTGGGCCATCTTCTACCATGATGCATTCCTTTCTCCCACTGTCACCGAGAAGACCGTAGTATCTCTTAAGTGGATGAGGAAACCTACCAGATTCGCGGAGAGGCTGAGGTTCGTTGGAGACTATTGAATCCTTTGGTTCTACCAAATCATCAGCTGTTAATTTGTCTAGTTGGAACTGCTTCCAGTTCTACCTCATGACCACAAATTTCTTCACAAGAAATTCCTTTTCTAAAAAGGTGGCATTATGTGAAACAAAACACCTTTTGCTCTGGTAGAAGATATTTCCTCACAAATGTTTGGGATATCCTATCAAACTTACACAGAACTGACTTTGCCTCGAGCTTTTCCGGATTTCGCTTTTCAGCATAGGCCGGAAAACTCCATATCTTAACTAGTTTAAGGCATGGTCTCTTTCTATTCCATATCTCATATGTAGTGGTAGGCCCTGATTTGGATGGAACCCCATTCAATATGTATGCAACTTCATAAGTGCATAACACCAAAAGGAAACAGGTAACTCAGCAATACTCATCATAAAGCGTGCCATATCTCATAGGGTGCGATACCTCCGTCCCGATACACCGTTTGTGCTGTGGTGTATACGAAGGAGTAAGTTGAGAGAGAATCACATTCTTCTTTTAGAAACTCCAGGAACTCAATGCGCAAGTATTCTCCTCCTCGATCACATCGAAGGACTTAATACTTCTTCCCTTCTGGTTCTTTAACTTCAATCTTATATTCCTTGAATTTCTCAAAAGTCTCAGACTCGTGTTTCAACAGGAACACATGTCCGAATCTTGAGAGATAGTCAATGAATGTAATGAAGTACCAAGAACCAACCTTAGCATTTGTAGACATAGGACCGTATATATCATCATGTATCTGTCCAAAGAGTTCACTAACTCTATCTTTGTTTCCAGTAAATGAAGTATTGGTCATTTTACCTTTGTGAAAAGACTGACAAGTATCATAAGATGAAAATTCGAACAGATTCTCATATTCATCCTTATGTAACTTAGCTGGTCGTGTCGCATTGATATGACCTAGTCTACAATACTACAAGAAGGATTCGTTCATTTCTGAACCACTCCTCTTGTGTGTGTTCTACATACTTTGAACTGTGGTTTGATTTAGAACGTATATGCTATTATCTAACGTGCCTGATCGAATCAACTCTTGATTCAGGAAAATGTTCACAACGTTATCCTCCAATACAGAATTATATCCTTCTTTAACTCAGTAAAGAACATGATGTAATGTTGTATATCAGGTTCGGTATGTAATAACATTTGTTCAGAATCAATGTATTAATACAAGGTGATATCTTCCAACAGACTTGGCTCCAACAATTCCACCATTCTCTAACACTTAGAGACATATCACCCATTCTCAGTTCTCTACCTTTCTTTAGTCCATGTAACATATTACATATTCGGGGTCCTGATCCGGTATCACATACCTAGGACGTAGAGGATACTGAAAAACAGTTCTCGGTAACGAACACACCCGAAGAATATGTATCAACATGCTTAATCCTCGATTGGGTGGCATGGGAATCCGGATATTCCCCTATTTCCTGGTCGAACTTATAACAATTATAAGTTGGAACGGAACCAACGTTCCCTAGCACAGTATAATAAGTAGGTTCGGTCAATGCAACCATTTTATTATCTTGATTAAGGTGTGACATGGTCTCTACCAGGAGAGATAGAGAAGAAAACACTCTGCGTGCGCTCTTGCAAGATTAGATTGGTTATTATTTTATCTAATCAGGATGGCTCCCACTGTTTTAGTCAAATCTACCTTCAAACCTTAAAAGGTAAGACCGGCCGGGATTAATTACACCCTACAAGTTCGTCAATCTTTCGGCCAGGCAAGTGTCGGTACTTTGAGGGAGGTTCCCCGTGCTTTCGCACGGACCTAATTAAAATAAACCTCATTTTCCCAGGGCGTAACGCCGTTAACCCCTTTCTAGACACCTACTTAATCGTTTAATTGTAATGTGTAAAACTCTCCCAGGAGTAACTCTTACTCGCAGTGAGTATCGGGATCCAACTATCTCATAGAAGGTATGCAATCTTATTGTAAATTTCAACACTTGGAATTCCCGATAATATTTTGCCCCAAGCGATCTATGACCTTGACAAGGTCAACAAACCATAGACCGCAAGTCAAGTTCAACCCGTCATTTCCTGATTGAATTAAACCCACCCGCATGACCCTTGGCAAGGTCAACAAGGCCGCAGGACTACCCTAATCCAATCGCATCATATGCTTTGCATATAAGCACTAATCAGCTACCACACACTACGCCTTGATAAGGTCAACAAACACATCACGAATACTAAATACTACTTATCTGAAATGATGGAGGGCTACGACAGGTTTTTAAGAAAACCCTTTGCGTAATAAACTTGATATCGTTGTAGGATCGAGTGAATTTTAAAAGGAGTGTTTTTTAGGCTTTTACTAGTTTTGCTAAAGAGGTCACTCCAGGTGAAGAGATCTTAACTCTTTCCTTATCGAATAAGGTGCAGGATATTTCACAAATACCACCATGCAAAGCAAAAACTATAGAAGCAATCAAAAGACAAACCGAGTGGGTTGTAGCATATGCTAGTTTCGCTAAAGTGGCCACTCCCGATGAAAGGATCTCGGCTCTTTCATTATCGAATAAGGTGCTGGATATTCTACAAGGAATACCGCTATGCAAAGCAAGAACTAGAGCTACGAGTTTTCGAGATAAGTTTTACAACATCTTTTAGGTTTCTTTTATTTCATTAATCTCATTAATGAAGTCCTATCTGTTATGCTTGCTAAGCATCAAATAAGGAACGAAAACATCAATATTTATTATATCTTATATATATAATATAGGCATTCGTCTCAGAACATATCAAGTGACCACATCACAGAATATCAGCAGCAGAAGAATCGCATATGAAATATTGGATATACTAGGAATTCCGTGTTTTATTTAAGCCAGTAAAAACGCGGATTCCACGGTCATGATGAATAGCCAAACCCACATCCCTAGACCCCTACAAGAGTGGCAAGCAACCCTACCAATTCTAAAGTTAGGAGACCCGGTCTCGACTCCTCAAGATGGTCTCCCACTGTACCCTAGAACCCGGTTACTTGTGCTCCCTGCCATGGGTCTATCCTAATGCGGAAAAGTAAATAATATACATCAATGGTGATATCATCCTCAACCCAGAAGTGCCCTAATAAAAGAATATTACATACAATGAATTTTACATGAATGAAAATAAAAACCAATATCTCACATAAAACCCCCGGCTATTCAAAACATGATGATCCAATATTACATATCACAGCAACATATAACATCACATGTCATCAACATAAGTAAATATGCCGTATCCCAATTATCGTTGACGTATAGAAACGAAACCGGCAATACACCACATATTACACTTACGGTCGCAGAAAAAAGTGAAAATCTACAACAATTGGAATCCGCAACCACCTTAGACATCACAAACCCAATGTATCACATACTTTGGATTTCATGCCCAACAAAATGAATTCCATAGACATCACATGCCTAACAATTATAAACCCCGCATTTTAGTCTCGATATTGAAAACACTTTCCAATAACCTGTCGGATAATTCAACAAGATTTCTGATAACCAGATCGAATGCTCGTCGGAAACTTTAGTAGACGGCCGCACCCCCCGATGCCGTCGACGAAGTGCACTAAGGCGGAACACCGCTGCCGCAAGCACCTGAACGGATGCTTTTGGCGACGGGGTTTTCCTACAGTCACTTGGTCGGGGCTATGGGTCGTGGCTATTTAGTAAGGTTACCTGACTAGTATCCGCGTACACTACGTAATTGCGACGGACTTTTGATCAACATCAAAATCCCGTGGCAACCGATCAAATGAGACTAAATTGCTAGATTTATAAAATTCAAACTAGTTATCTCATAACAATTTGTCGATTCCAAATATTGTATCATAATCACAAATAGCTAGACGAAGTTAAACTTTTCGATCGAATAATCAAGCACCCAAAATTTCCCAATAAGCTCAACACTTGAGCAGAGTTCAAAAAGTACCCAGAAACTGCCACAGCTCCTATGAACTAGCCGTAGAAGGGTCAACCAATGCCTCATGTTCAGTCAAAAATATTGCAATCATGAACATAACAACTTCCTCACTTTTCTAATCATTTAAATATAGTTGATATAAATATAACACATATTACCAGTTCGTCTGCGATTTATCAAATACCACGTGTTATATATATAATCAACGTTTTTTTAAGGAAATTGTATGTTTATTATGTCATGCATAAATATTCTATATCTCCACCATTCTTCATTGAGATTATGTGCAGAAAACTCCTCAAGACAGATATCGGAATCACAATTTTGCCGACAAAATATAGCAAGTCAAAGAGTTAAAATTTGGCAGAGATTCAGAAGAGATAAAAAGATTACAAATATCACCTGAACACCAATTGACCAACAACAAAATACCACAGAAAAATGATGCTGTGATCTCACCAAAAGGCCGTGGAACCGCGGCCGATTCTGCCCGATACGCCGTGGATCCGCGGCCTAGTTGAGGGCGCCGGTGACGTTACTCTTCCGGAAGTTTCCCCTCGCTCATCTAGCTTATTGGAGACGTTTCATACCGTCCTAGCTTACTCTAGAAGCATCCCTATAACAGCCAAGCTTCTTATGCAAGCTTGATACCTAACTAATTCTAGAAGTTTCTCTAGATTGATCTAGCTTCTTAGGGAAGATTGACCTAGCTTCTATTGGAAGATTGAGGAGGACTATAAAAATGGGACCTAGGGCTTCATTGAAAAGGTTGTTCATCAAGTAATAAAGTACAAAAACCAAAACCAAATCCATTTCAATTCAATCAAGATTCATTGAGATCAACACCAAGCGATGACATCCAAGATCCTTTACGCGAAGCCGATCATTATCAAGAGTGTGAGATCCTGGACAGGTCCAAGTCTCACGAAGATCGAGCAAAGCGAAGATCGACGACAAATTCTCTTTTCAAAGGAGTGATCGAGAGCTTAGTCTTGTAATCTCGGATTGAGAAGTGTAAATTTGAGAAGATTTAATAAAGGTGATCAATTGTTAATTCTCTCTTTCTTTACATTCCAGCATTATGAAATTTCTAATTCTTGATTCTTTTATTTTCATGATGCGTGAGTAAAATCTCCGCTTGTAAAGGATTCGAGGGAATTGGTAGGTTAAATGATGATGAAATCCTAAAACTTATTTTAAGTCTTATGAGAATTATAAATTTTAGGAAAAAGAATCGTCAATGACCTAATTTGGAACGAGATCACCGTTCTTGATAATTTCGCTGCAATTTAGGATTAAATGATTGATGATTCTATTTGATAAAGGCTAGATTTGAATGATGATTAATGAAAAGACAAGGGATAGTGAAGGAGAAACCCTAGTTTCTCCAAAAGATCCTTAATCTTCATTCATCATCATCATTCTAGCTATAATTCATCAATAGATAAGATAAGTAATTTTTAGTATTCAACATTGCTACTAATTCCTATCGAATTCTACAAGCTATTCTTCATTTTCTTGATAACTAAAATTGATATTGGAAACTTGATTTCTAATTCTTGAACATATTCTTGATTTTCTTGAAATGACAACACAATTAAATCTTGAATTACTTTCTTGAATTTTCTTTACTATTTTCTTTTGACTCAACTAAAGCAATATTGAATAAATACACGAATCTTAGTGGACGATCCGTACTCATTAACGAACTACATCGACACAGTTATTGATTGCGGCTATAAAATTTTTGATTGTGATTAAACTTTTCCATTTCATATCACACAACCAAAACGATCAATCAAATGGCGTCGTTGCCGAGGTAGCGTGCTATTATGTTCGTTCTTGCTATTTGAGTTGAAATTTTATTATTCCATCAAAAATTTGAATCAAAATCGCATCAAGTGCTTAACGATTAGTGTGTGAACTTTTCAAGGAAACCTGGAATCTCTGTAGCAAGGGGAAAAATATTTAGATCATTTCAGATAGGACAAAGGAGCAATAGGAGCAGCAGTACAAAATTTCACTCAAAGAACCGTTCATTCAACCGCGGAACCGCGACATTATGCAGGTTTTAGCGGCGGATCCGCAGCTTCATTGAAGCTTCAGGGCTCCAGTTCTCTGTGGTATATTTCTTACTTTCTTATCTCTTCCCTGCTCTTGTCCAATAACAAATTTTTGCAGGATTCTTTGCAAAAATTCGCAGCGCCGTTAAAAGAAAAAATTTGTTGCGTATTTTGATATTGGTTGTCTGTGCATATTTTAACACGGAAATTAAGGGGAAAAGACCAAATTCAGATTAGGTAGGGATTTCATTACCCTTCCTAAGCCCCAAAAATTACAAAACTAGCATCCGCATCACCTTCATTAACTAAAAAATATCTCGACAAGACTCTAAGGACCGTCGCGCTCAATTAGGACAGAAGAAGTTTGTGGGTAATCTATTGTTTATCTGCATTTCTTTTGTGGTGTCTAAGGCAAGTGGTTACTTAATTAGGCCCGCTACTTACGTAGCAGAAAACCTCCCACTTACCTGGCCACAGAAGGGAGAAAGAGGCAGAAGGATTTATCCTGCGATTTGTCTTCTGGAAGTCTAAGAGCGGTCTAGTGACTTGACCTAGGTGACCGTAGATCTAGGGTTGCTTGTGCATTTTTTGTGTGATTTTTAAAAATCCGTCTTTTTCAAAACAAACCGAACACAAACCATTTTTTCTAATTATCACCTACGCTGCCACTTGTGCTGAATCGTTTAGTGCATGCTCGGCTGGACACGGGATTCTAGTGCCCGTCTTGTCCGCGTTCCTCCTATCAACTCCGAAGTCGGTATTTCTACATCTTCTTTTTCCTCACCACACACCACATCCACCACGATAGACGGATCTCCATCGAACTTTCATAATACCACTTTGCCACCGCCCGCAGGTGCGCAGAATCTACCGCGTATGTCTCTCCAAGAGAGATTCTACCCGATACGTTGTCCTCTTTCTTCTTGTCTTTCCATTCCACCAGCCAATGGGGATAACTTTGAAATCAAACCACATTACATCAATCTTTTACCTAAATTTCACGGTCTTGAGTCTGAGGACGCATACGTTTTTATTATCAAATTTGAAAACGTATGTGCTATGATGGGCACTTCACAACTTTCTATGGATACTATGCGTCTACGTCTTCTCCCGTTCACTTTGTGCGATTTAGCCGAAAAATGGCTTTATAACACAGCTGCACATTCTATTTCAAACTGGGATGAATTCGTCATAGTATTCCTTAAGAAATTTTATCCCAATCATAAGACCGCCCGTGTCCGTAGCGAAATCAATCAATTTACCCATCTTTCCAATGAACAATTTTGGAAGTGTTTTGAACGATTCAAGGATCTGCTAGTCCAATGTCCTCATCACGGAATCCATCGATGGGATCTCTGCCGAATCATATATGAGGGCATTAATCCAACAACAAAGCAGATGCTTGAATCTATGTGTCAAGGCAATTTCATGTCTAAAGACGATGGCGAAGCTTGGAAATTTTTAGAAGATTTTGCTGAAAAAACTTTGCAATGGGAGAGTGTTAGTGAACCATCATCCAGGGGTGGTATCCATCAACTTGATGTTTCCATAGCAGTCAAAGCTGAAATGGCAGCAATGCAAAAGAAACTTGAAGCTATGGAACACAAATTTTTATTTGCCTCCCTAAACCAGGTCACACTCCCTAAAACTGTGTGTGGATGCTGTTCTGATCCATCACATTTGACAGAAGAATGCCCTTTGAATTTTTCGTTTCAAGGTCAAGAGAACACTAATGCTGCATTTCAGCAAAGACCTAGAAATGATCCGTATTCTTCCATTTATAATCAGGGTTGGAGGAATCACCCTAATTTTGCTTGGAACCAACACCAAACTCAAAATACGGTTCCAAACCAAAATAACTTTCAAAGGGTCCCTCCACAACAACAGCAACCACTACAACTAAGTCAGCACCCTTTTCAACCACAATATTTTCAAAATCCGGCCAACACTTATGCACCGTATAATAATTTATTGCAATTGGCCGGGACCGATAATTCCTCTTCACTCGACAAACCATGAATTTGTTCCTGAAAAATTTCATGCAAGTTTCGCCTGAGATAAAGTCTTCTGTCGAAAATATAAAGAAGGACTCCGCCTCCCACGGTGAGAGTATTAAAACGATAGAGGCACAAATTGCACGATTAAATGCCGAAATGAGTGCTAGAGAGAAAGGGAAACTTCCATCTCAACCCCTACCGAATCCTGGGCATTCACAACACTACAATGTGAGTGCCATTACAATATTGAGATCCGGAAGAGTGCTGAATAATCAAGTCGGTGAGCAGATTGATAATGATGAATCTATCAATAACACCCCGGCTTCTACTTCTACTTCCACTTTCACTTCCACTTCTGACCCTACTTCGTCTACTCTACCATCTTCTTGCAAGCCTATTCTTCGTTTTCCTCAAGGCTCGAACCCTCAGCCCATTCCTTCTAGTCAACCAAAGATGATCCCCACTCCTATTCTGGGATCTGTTCCACCCACAAAACCTTCTCCAATGTTGGACATAGCTCTTATTGCTAAAGCACCTTATCCGAATCGGTTAAGGGGAAACAAACCGAGTCCACATATGGAGAAGATTATGGAAATGTTTAAACAGGTTAAAATCAATATCCCTTTCCTAGACGCTATCCAACAAGTTCCGTCTTATGTGAAAATTCTTAAGAACTTGTGCCCTAGGAAGAGGAAGACTCAAGTGCCCAAAAAGGTATTCATGACAAATAATTTTAGCATAGCTTTTATCCCACAGTTACTAAAGAAACGTAAGTACCCTGGATATCCTACAATCTCGATTTCTATTGGGGGTAAAAACATTAACCGTGCTTTACTTGACCTTGGCGCTAGTCTTAACCTGCTTCCATACTCTGTCTACGAGCTGTTAGGGATTGGAGAGTTGAAACCAGCTCATTGTACTCTCCAAATGGCAGACCAATCTATCACCAAACCTCGGGGTGAGCTTGAAGATGTGTTGATAAAAGTAGGGGAATTTATATTTCCTGTGGACTTTATTGTTTTAGATACACAACCTGTAGCAAACCCACAGAACCAAATTCCGGTGATTCTTGGTCGACCCTTCCTAGCCACTTCCAATGCTGTCATTAATTGTCGAAACGGTTCCATTAACTTATCCTTTGGAAAAATGACAATTGAGCTTAACATTTACAAGATTGGAAGACAATCGTCTGAACCCTTTGCTCACATTCCTGATGTCTGTTCTGTCTACGAAATAGCTCCCGAAAGCTGCAAGGTTGATGAACTTTGCTTTGATGATCTCGACGACATTAGCACATCATTGTTTGATCTTGAACATCATAGTGAGGACACCTTTTACGAGTCCACTCCCGAGTCTGAACCTTTTGACTCATCACTTTCTGAGTCTGTATCCTTTGCAGGCTATGAACTTCTTCGAGAATCTAAATGTCATTCACTTACACCACCTTCTATTGTCTCTCCGCCGACATTAGATCTCAAACTGCTACCTTCTCATCTTAAATATGCATATTTAGGTGAGAATGAGTCTTTGCCTGTGATCATATCCGCTTCTCTAGTCTTAGAGTAAGAGAACGCTCTTTTGATGATCTTAAGATCTAATAGGCAGGCCTTTGGTTGGACAATGGCTGACATCAAAGGGATTAGTCCCTTGATTCTTGAACATCATATACATTTGATGGATGAATCCAAGCCAACCCGATAACCACAAAGACGGTTGAATCCTGCCATGAAGGGGGCGGTAAAGAAAGAAATCGTCAAATTTATTGACAGTGGTATCATTTACCCAATCTTTGATAGCCAATGGGTAAGTCCTATTCATGTAGTCCCTAAGAAATCTGGCATCACGGTCATAACAAATGAGGCTAATGAGTTGATCCAGACACGCACTCAAACTAGGTAGCGTGTATGTATTGATTATAGAAAACTCAATGCCTCAAGGAGGAAAGATTACTTCCCTATACTTTTTATTGACCAGATGTTAGAACGATTAGCTGGACATGAATATTATTGTTTCATGGACGGATACTCTGGCTATAACCAGGTCCCTATTGCCGAAAAGGATCAAGATAAAACCACATTTACTTGTCTTTTTGGTACCTTTTCTTACAGACGCATGCCCTTTGGGTTATGCAATGCTCCCGCTACATTTCAGCGGTGTATGATGGGGATATTCTCGGACATGGTCGAGAATTTTCTGGAGATTTTCATGGATGATTTCTCGATATTCGGAGATTCTTTTGATGATTGTCTATCTCATCTTGACGCAGTTCTTAATCGTTGTAAAGAGAAGAACTTAACTTTGACTTGGGAAAAATATCATTTCATGGTCCAAGAGAGTATTGTGCTTGGACATGTCATTTCACGGAAAGGCATTGAGGTCGACAGAACTAAAATAGATGTCATTCATAACCTTCCTCATCCCAAATGCGTCAAAGATATACGATCTTTCCTTGGTCATGCAGGATTTTATAGGAGATTCATCAAGGATTTTAGCAAAATTGCTAGACCCTTAACTCTTCTCTTGGCCAAGAATACCACATTTCACTTTGACTCGGATTGTGAGGCTGCATTTGACTCGCATAAGAATTCCCTCACTACAGCCCCGTTCTATCATCTCCTGATTGGAACCACCCGTTTGAGCTTATGTGTGATGCATCAGATTTTGTTGTTGATGCAGTCTTAGGACAGCACATTGGTAAGATGCCACATGTGATTTATTATGCAAGTAAGACCTTGAATGATGCCCAAATTAATTATACAACTACCGAAAAATAACTTTTGGCAGTTGTATTTGCATTAGAAAAATTCAGGACTTACTTGATTGGCTCACCGATTGTGGTTTACACTGATCACTCGCCTTAAAACATCTTTTATCTAAGAAGGATGATAAAAGTAGGTTAATACGTTGGATCCTATTATTACAAGAATTTGATCTTGTCATTCGTGATTAGAAAGGATGTGAAAACGTAGTAGCCGGCCATCTTTCACGCATCTTTTCTTCACCTGTGACCTTGCCAATAAACGATTCTTTTCCGGACGAACAGCTCTTGACTGTATCTGGTGAACCTTGGTTCGTGGATATTGTGAATTATCTTGCAACAGGACTTATTCCCAGTGAATGGTCTAAACAGGACAAACATCGATTTCTATCCCAAGTAAAGCATTTTTACTGGGATGAACCATATTTTTTTAAGTATTGTCCTGACCAAATCATTCGCAGATGTGTCCCAAATGATGAGTTCAAGAGTGTTTTGTCTTTCTGTCATGATCAAGCATGTGGAGGTCATTTTAGTCCACGAAATACGGCGGAGAAGGTTTTGCAATGCGGTTTTTACTGGCCAACTTTATTCAAAGATGCATTTGATCATTGCAAAACCTGTCCACAATGTCAACACTCGGGTCGGATTTCTAAAATAAATGAGATGCCTCTTCAACCGATCTTGGTTGTTGAAATTTTCGACGTTTGGGGTATTGATTTTATCGGTCCTTTTCCCAACTCTTTTGGGAATTTGTACTTATTATTAGCGGTTGATTACGTCTCGAAATGGGTTGAAGCTATTCCTTGTCGCACTAATGACAACAAGGTTGTCATTAAGTTCCTTAAAGAAAATATCTTTTCGCGATTTGGACACCCTCGTGCTATCATTAGCGACAACGGGACGCATTTCTGAAATCGGTATTTCGAGACTTTTATGCGGAAATATGCAATCAACCACAAACTTTCCACGCCCTATCATCCCCAAACGAACGGGCAAGCTGAAATTTCCAACAGACAAATCAAACTAATTTTGGAGAAAACAGTTTCTAAAAACCGGAATGATTGGCCAGCCAAATTGACGGATGCTCTTTGGGCATTTCGTACCGCATATAAAACTGATCTCGGTATGTCTCCTTATCGTCTAGTGTTTTTTAAGGCTTGCCACCTTCCGGCCGAGATTGAGAACAAAGCAATGTGGGCCATTAAAGAACTTGTAACGTTTTGAAAATCGTTTAGCTTAAATTTCGGAGAATCGGTAAAATAACGGGTGTTTTCCGTAAAAATCAAGATATAAATATCTTTTATCATAAAATCAAATATACATATTCTAGCTATGTAATTGCTAGTATTTGGTGTTTATTGAGCCACTTGTAAAATTTCTAGTTTACTGAAATTTTTTCCGAAATTAATTATTTTAATATTATTTTAAGCCGTCACTAATTCATTTAATTAGTAATAATTACAAATTGGAATGGGTTGATATAAAATTTTTGCATCATGACACATTAAACTAACATGTAAAATATTGTTTTTGAAACTAAAAGAAATTATTAAGATGGTTTTTGAAAATATCAAGGAAAAGGGGCTTAAATAATGAAAACCGTGTAAATGGAGATTTGGGGTATAATATTTACCATTTTTCCCTCATCCCACACACACACACATACTCACCCACCCCCACTTCCTTGGTGGCCGAACACTTTCTGCCCCAATTCCCAACAAAAAAAAAGTCAAAGAAAACAAAGGAAATGAATTAGTAAAGAAGAATGGTGTGTATATAATGAGGTATGGATATTATGTTGACTTGGACCTTTCTACTTCCACCCATACATTCTCTCTCCTCCCCCCCTCTCCATTTCAGCGAAGCCACTTCCCCAAATCTAGCAGCAACCCTTCTCAAAATCTTCATTTTTCATGAAGAAACCTCACTCAAAAATGCAATTAAAACCATACAAACTCACACCAACTCCAAATCCAAGCTTTACCCATCTCTCCTTGGCCTATTCTAACTTGGATCTTGGAGGAAAGTTGATGTTTTGGAGGCTAATTTCCAAGCTAGATCTCTAAAATTAGGAGGTAAAAATCTTAACCAATATCTTCATGGTTGGTTAATTCCTCCAATTTAATTGAAATTGGTGTTTAATTTGGATTCAATTTCAAGACTTGAATTTTCAAGAGAAGGCTTTGAATTAAAAAGTTAGGGTTTGGATTAAATTAGAGCGGTTGTCACTTGATTAAGGTTATAATGAGTAGATTAACATGTTAATTCTTGCTAAAACTAATGTAGTTGCTAATTTGCTAAGTGTAACATTTACAATGTCCAAATTAAGATTTTATGCAAACTAGGTTTTTATGAAATACATATATAGGTGAGATTAAAATATGGTTAGGGTTTTTATCACATTATTAATATTATAAGTTATAGTTTAATACTTTAGATCATGCAAAACCAAGATAAATTGTTGTTTGTGCATTTTTGCTATAAAATGGTTAAAATTGGATAAAAATTGCAAACTCAAATTTTAAGATTTCTACAATTGGTGTGATAAAATTATGGAAATGGTTTGTATGACTTATTGAAGATATTTAGTGAATATTGTAGCCCCTAGAATTGTTAAAACAACTAGATTTGAACTAAATTGGCAATTGTTGCTTACTAGAGTTTCGAAAAAATAGCTTTTAAAGCGAATTTGAAGTTTTGATGATTTAAACCCTATTTCATATATATATTTAGTGTGTGGTGAGACCATGAATGGTGCGTTTGAGTTTTTCTTGATCACTCGGCGTTTATACGCCGATGTCGAGGGTTTTTGGGTTGATTTGAGAGAGCAAACCATAGGTTTTGACCTATGTGAGATTCAGGTGTTGTTTTGGTCATGAGTCGGATTTTAATGCGATACGATGTGTTATGATACGTAGGTACCCCATGTGGACTTCGAGACGACGAGGATGAGCGTAGCGTCATCGACTCCAGCAAGCAAGATCGAGGTGAGTAGATTATATCTACGGAGGAAGTCTGGTGGATGGCGTATAGCACCCCCGCAGTCCGTAGTATAGTTTATGATATATATGTTTATATGGGTGATTTATGATACGGGGATGATTATCAAGATATGATTTTGTGTTTATGGTTTTGTTTAGGATAGTTAGAAGTAGCTTAGTTTAGCTTCTTAGTCGCGAACCCTAGAAAAGGTTTTTACCCACACGTACACACACACACGCATACATTTATTTTTCTTGTGCGTATATGGGGATATGTGTGTGTGTGTGTGTGTGTGTGGATTTTGAGGATAAGTACTTGGGGTTGGAGATGAGTCGATGAGATTGGGCTTGGGGCCATGAGATCGGTGATATGATATGGTTCGTATTTAAGATACGACATGATATTTTAGCGGGTTCTTTAGGCGTGGTGTTTTCATACACACGCATGCATTACATAGATGGTATCAGTATTGTATTAGACTTAGATCAGTACCCCCAGATCATGATATATGATGGAAAGGATACCAGAAAAATAATGAGATAAATGTGATAATTGACCCGTACCCAGATTTGGGAGGCCGTACGACGGATTTACCGTACGAGCTATATTGATGATGGATCCGCACTCTTGACTAGAGGATGTCATATTATATAGGGTATCGTATAGGATATTATTGAGGCGGGATCACCGACTATTAAACACACACACACACATATATCGACTCAGATTTAGGTAGTTTCCATACATCTTCCGATTGGTTATTAGTTAGACCTGTAGTTACCTAGTAGATGTTAGACTGGACCCGAGTCATACCTATTTCCAAAACTAACGAATCATGAGGATTTTAAAGACATGTCAAGGGATATTACGGATATTTCAAAAGACATACATTTTCTTAAAAACACCGTAGCCCTTATTTTCAAAACACCATGATTCGTACTATTTCAAACGGAAAAACAGTATAACACAGGTGTAGCGATGTAGATTCCTTATTGTTACGTTATCATTCATGTTCCGCATATTATTGTTGCAATTACTATTCGTTGCCATTTATCATGTTGTTATCGTCTCATTGCATGTTTATTGTGTACTTAGTGATTATGAACCATGTAGTCAGGACACCAGCACCATTACCGATGATGCGTATGTTCCACATACACTTACTTGCCGGCTCACACACATCATCATCGGTAATTGCCATGTCACGTACACTTTAGAAAATATCTTTTCATTGAAATAGCTTGATAGCTGATAGTCGCAATATGTTATAGCTTCCATATGCTAGTTTAAATATTGCATCCATTGCATGATATTAGATGCATTCATATATTCATTGGTTATGCAGTATTATGGAGATTTATGCCGGTATTCACTGTTTATTGGTATCATGATTTTGATGATTTCGGATTTACATGAGATTTATGGATTTGGGGGAAAACCGCAAGAATATATATAAACCTCTCTCTCCCTCCGGCTTTTTAAAAATGCAAATTTGCGGTTTTCTCATGATGTATGAGTCATCCACCATGAGTTTTCATGATAGCTGTTGGATTTCGAGACCCGATTCGAGGAGGAGATGTAACCGTTTCGGGTATATGGTGGACCCGGTATGGTACCCCAGGGTGAGAGTGATTTCATGGTGGATGATGAGCCTGGCAAGGGCAGACTGCCTACCGGTGATTTTACCTGGCGCGGAGGATATCCCGAGGATACCGTACGCGGTCATGTGATTGATGATATGGGCCGATACGGACTGACGGAGCCCGAGATATTAAGATATTGAGATTTGAGATACTGAGATACTGAGATTTATGTTTTTTGTCGATGCTTGAAACTGATTTCTTTGTTGCTTTCATTGATGATACTTGATTGATATACATATAGAAATCTCATTGATTAAAGAAAACAGTTGTCTCACTCATGATATATTCTGTTTCCATTCGTAATGCATTCATACATCATATATCTGATATGTTGCTATCTGAGGCACTGACACGAGCACGTGTTATTGCACGCATATGTAGATGGATCAGGATATTATTTGAGAATGTTACTTGATATGACTTAGGACAGCGTCATATATGCGATTTCTGCTCTGTGATGTTTTCTACTCACGAGTTGGCAACCCACCCCCGTTGTGCCACAGTTCCTTGCAGGTTTTGTCGTAAAGGTTCATTGCGGCTTTGCTGGCACACTGTTCCTTCCGGGTGATTGCTTTGACAGGTGGGTTCTTTGCATCAGCACCACCATTGTATATTTGTTATTTCAGTTGTATCTAGTAAAACTCCATCAACCAAATTGTATATTTGATAGAGATAGAAGACCAGACTTGTTATTATTTTGACCTTAGAGTCGCGCGTTGTATTATTATGTTTTTCATGTTGTTTTGAGTTTCTTCTGAGTTTTGACCCTCGCCCTTCGGTGTTGTATATTATATTGCTTGCGTGGTTGTGACCGTCGATTGACGAAGAGCTAGCTCCCGCTTGGGGATGCCCTTTTTTTCCATTTCATATACTATTCATGTTGTATCCCGTTTGGGGCCAGTATTTACAAAGGAGACTCTGTCGAAATTTTTAGAAAAGATTTGAAGTTTTAAAATGCATATTTTGGCTTATGTTGCTAAACTACTTGATTTAAATTAGTTTTTCCTTCACTCCACTGCTTCTTTGGTTTTGATTTCTGGGTTTTGGCTTATTTAGATTACGTACGCCTCGAGACGTTTCATAATTTAAGTGCCGGTCATGTTCCGTACTTTTCGGGTCGTGACAATGTTTGTATCAGAGCATTAGGTTTTACCTTCGGAATATAGGATGGCCCTTGGTTGATGGAGTAGGTGACTCAAGTAGAGTGGCGTACCGTGTGTATATTCCGCGACATACTTACGATACGCTACTCCGCTTAAGAAGCCTTAGGATGTACATTTCTTTGCACAACATTATATTCATTCCTATGATCTAGCCTCATCAGTAACAGTTATGGTTTTGTTATCACGGTTGTACGGGCGTGGAGAGCTACGGCTAGAGTTGCGGTCAACACGAGTTCGTCACGGATGAGAACTGACCAGGGCGTGATTCCATAGACATACGATTGCATAGAGGCATCATTTTATTATGTTTTCACACCATGAGCGTTTGATGGGTCAATTTTACGAGATTTCTCGGACGTGCAGATCAGCACCAGAGGATTGGGCCACTGATAGAGGCCAGCCAGAATGTGACGACCGTCATTACACTATGATTCTTGATGATTGGGGCACTGTTTAGCGTGCGGACGAATGAGCCAGTTGTTGTTGCGAATGAGGAGATATCGCCACTGTTGTTTGAAGCTAATGCCGTACGAGTTATATTTCGAGATATGATAGAAGAATCGCTATTCACCAAAGCTGAAAGACTAGGACATGTGGTTCATTTCCTACCCCGATGCGTGGTCATCAGATTGATTGATTCCAGCTAGAGACGACTTCACGCTGATACATTGAGAGTCGATATAAACGATCGAATGTCAGGGACCCATTTTCCAAGTTTAAAGTATTCGGAAAACAATGCAAGCAATTCTATGGACCCTCTAGAAGAATGAAACCCTAACTCGACATAATGACCATGGAACGCCATTGAACCTTAGGGTTTGCAGCAGTTCAGCGGTGCCATTTGTGAGGCTTGGGTTTGCCCTTCTACGCCCGGTCCACAGGTGTTGTGGCATATATTCGATACTATTAAACTGTACCCAAGATTTTGAGCTCTTGGGGGATTATGGAACCTTGACGAATCGATCGAAAAGTTCGACATCATTCAGATATCATGTGATGGGATACATTGCTTGGGAGACTCTAGATACAAGTATAGCCGTTGGAGCGCAGTCCATGCAGCCACGAGGAGACGAGTCCGAATCAGTCGACATTAGAGAAACGTGGAGCAAGAGTTTCATACAAGATCTTGATAAGACGACGTTCCACTCCGTTAACATCAGAGATGTGATACGCAAGCAGAGGCGTTGACTATGGATATATCTTCCAAGAGGTTCGTCCGAATCAGTCGTGATGAGTATGCAGCCGTTCCGGAACAAGAAATAGATTTAGTAATGATGATGACTTCCGGGAAGTTCGGCAGAAACGAGATTTGGGGAAAGACCTTGACAGGACCTTTCTGGGATACTATACGAGGAGACTTCGACCCAGGATCAGTCATATTGCACACGCCCAGCAGGCCATAGTTCAGCATCGTCGACGAGACATGTTATGAGTGACCATAAGAGTTGGCCAGAGATCTTTAGATGATGTGCCAGAATGGACTACTTCCATTATCGTTCCATTTTAGACCGGGGAGCCAGGGAGCTATGTACTTAGCAATTCGCAGTGAGAGACGAGAGCCTAAGGGCACCAGGCGACAAGCCATGATCAGGAAGCAAATAGATATCTTGCTCTGCTAGCATTGGATGCACTGACACCTTCTCGACCTTGAAGGAAGGACATATCGATGACGGTATTTACGATTTGTGATTTCGTGAGTTGACTATCACGTATCAGTCACTTTGGATTTCGGTATTTTGGGTGAATTATTGGATGATTGAGTTTTGATGACCGAGTTTCATGATATTTCCTTTCGTGCACCATGGTTGCACCAACTGGGTATTTATGTTTTGTGCATAGTTATTACACTTCAGATGTGCTTTATACACCATTGTGTTGATTTATGAGTTGTGCATAGTTATTGCGCTTGATTTCGTTTTTGTGCCTTGGATGCACATGATTTAGATTTTATTCGTGCATGATGGATGCACCTGATTTGGATTTTCGCGCATGTTGGGCGCATGATATGAGATGCGATTTTGGTGCACACCAGATGCACTAAATCGGGATTATTGTGCATATCAGATGCACCTGGTATTGCTGTCAGGCACACCGTTTCCTTTGACAGGTGTTTCGTGCACACCCGTTGCACTTAGATGTTGTTTCTGTGCACATGTATGGCACATTCGTGGATTTTGATTTCCGTGCGCACCAGACGCACGTAGCATCCATATGCACATTTTGGGATTGATTTCTTTTGGAGTAGTATATTTTTGATACTTACTTTTTGGTATAGTAGCTGAGCAGGACTAATCCGAGGACAGTACCTGACTATATTTTTGCAGGCATTGATAATTATTGAAGGGATTTCCAAAAAGGAGCTATAGTCTCAGTATTTACCTACGTGCCCGTGATGACACAAAACCTTTTACAAGGGAAACCCTTCTAAATTGTTTTCAAAAAAGCAGGACGTGCATGTTAAACAAAGGATATATATATATATAGTTATTTTCTTACAATAGACGTCCGCCACTAGGCAGTGATACACATATCGCACAACGATTTGAAAAAGGTTTGGCATGCATTGCTTCCAGATGTTTTAATGATGTATATCATGTTGGTTTTCGTATTGGATCTTGACATTGGTGTCTTCACTATAACTCCGATGATCGCGGGATGCTTGACGGGGTTTCAGTTATATGCTCATTTTTCATGCGCATGCATTGCGCTACGATGTGTTTTATGTATTTATGATTTCGAAGCCACGACGACTTCATTGTTTTGCTGCAATGTTTTATTATTTGGGGGAGTTTTAATTTAAATTCAGGGACCGAATTTCTTTAAGCGGGGAAGATTGTAACGTTTTGAAAATCGTTTAGCTGAAATTTCGGAGAATCGGTAAAATAACAGGTGTTTTCCGTAAAAATCAAGATATAATTATCTTTCATCATAAAATCAAATATACATATTCTAGCTATGTAATTGCTAGTATTTGGTGTTTATTGAGCCACTTGTAAAATTTCTAGTTTACTGAAATGTTTTCCGAAATTAATTATTTTAATATTATTTTAAGCCGTCACTAATACATTTAATTAGTGATAATTACAAAATGGAATGGGTTGATACAAATTTTGTGTATCACGACACATTAAACTAACATGTATAATATTATTTTGAAATGAAAAGAAATTATTAAGATGGTTTTTCAAAATATCAAGGAAAAAGGGCTTAAATAGTGAAAACCGTGTAAATGGAGATTTGGGGTATAATATTTACCATTTTTCCCTCATCCCACACACACACACACACTCACCCACCCCTACTTCCATGGTGGCCAAACCCTTGCTACCCCAATTCCCAAAAAAAAAAGTCAAAGAAAACAAAGGAAATGAATTAGTAAAGAAGAATGGTGTGTATATATTAAGGTATGGATATTATGTTGACTTGGACCTTTCTACTTCCACCCACACATTCTCTCTCCTCCCCCCCTCTCCATTTCAGCCGAGCCTCTTCCCCAAATCCAGCAGCAACCCTTCTCAAAATCTTCATTTTTCATGAAGAAACCTCACTCAAAAATGCAATTAAAACCATACAAACTCACACCAACTCCAAATCCAAGCTTTACCCATTTCTCCTTGGCCTATTCTAACTTGGATCTTGGAGGAAAGTTGATGTTTTGGAGGCTAATTTCCAAGCTAGATCACTAAAATTGGGAGGTAAAAATCTTAACCTATGTCTTCATGGTTGGTTAATTACTCCAATTTAATTGAATTTGGTGTTTAATTTTGATTCAATTTCAAGACTTGAATTTTCAAGAGAAGGCTTTGAATTAAAAAGTTAAGGTTTGGATTCAATTAGAGTGGTTGTCACTTGAATAAGGTTACAATGAGTAGATTAACATGTTAATGCTTGCTAAAACTAATCTAGTTGCTAATTTGCTAAGTGTAACATTTACAATGTCCAAATTAAGATTTTATGCAAACTAGGTTTTTATGAAATGCATATATAGGTGAGATTAAAATATGGTTAGGGTTTTTATCACATTATTAATATTATAAGTTATAGTTTAATACTTTAGATCATGCAAAACCAAGCTAAATTGTTCTTTGTGCATTTTTGCTATAAAATGTTTAAAATTGGATAAAAATTGCAAACACAAATTTTAAGATTTCTACAATTGGTGTGATAAAATTATGGAAATGGTTTGTATGACTTATTGAAGATATTTAGTGAAAATTGTAGCCCCTAGAATTGTTAAAACAACTAGATTTGAACTAAATTTGCAATTGTTGCTTACTAGAGTTTCGAAAAAATAGCTTTTAAAGCAAATTTGAAGTTTTGATAATTTAAAACACACGCATACATTTATTTTACTATCGCGTATATGGGGATATGTATGTATGTATGTATGTGTGTGTCTATATATATATATATATATATATATATATATATATATGGATTTTGAGGATAAGTACTTGGAGTTGGAGATGAGTCGATGGGATTGGGCTTGGGGCTATGAGATCGGTGATATGATATGGTTCATATTTGAGATACGACATGATATTTTAGCGGGTTCTTTAGGCGTGGTGTTTTCATACACACGCATGCATTACATAGATGGTATCAGTATTGTACTAGACTTAGATCAGTACCCCCGGATCATGATATATGATGGAAAGGATACCAGACGAATAATGAGATAAATGTGATAATTGACCGTACCCGGATTTGGGAGGCCGTACGACGGTTTTACCGTACGAGCTATATTGATGATAGATCCAAACTCTTGACTCGAGGATGTCTTATTATATAGGGTATCGTATGGGATACTGTTGAGACGGGATCACCGACTATAAAACACACACATAAACACACACACACACACACACACACACACACACACACACATATATATATCGACTCGGATTTAGGTAGTTTCCATACCTCTTCCGATTGGTTGTTAGTTAGACCTGTAGTTACCTAGTAGATGTTAGACTGGACCAGAGTCATACCTATTTCAAAAACTAACGAATCGTGAGGATTTTAAAGACATGTCAAGGGATACTACGGATATTTCAAAACACATATCTTTTTCTTAAAAACACCGTAGCCCTTATTTTCAAAACACCACATTTCGTACTAATTCAAACGGCAAAACAGTATAACACAGGTGTAGCGATGTAGATTCCTTATTGTTACGTTATCATTTATGTTCCGCTTATTATTGTTGCAATTACTATTCGTTGCCATTTATCATGTTGTTATCGTCTCATTGCATGTTTATTGTGTACTTAGTGATTATGAACCATGCTGTCTGGACACCAGCACCATTACCGATGATGCGTATGTTCCACATACACTTACTTGCCGGCTCACACATATCATCATCGGTAATTGCCATGTCACGTACATTTTAGAAAATATCTTTTCATTGACATAGCTTGATAGCTGATAGTCACAATATGATATAGCTTCCATATGCTAGTTTAAATATTGCATCCATTGCATGATATTAGATGCATTAATATATTCATTGGTTATGCAGTATTATGGAGATTTATGCCGGTATTCACTGTTTATTGGTATCATGATTTTGATGATTTTGGATTTACATCAGATTTCTGGATTTGGGCGAAAACCGCAAGAATATATATAAACTTCTCTCTCCCTCCCACTTTTTAAAAATGAAAATTTACGGTTTTCTCATGATGTATGAGTCGTCCACCATGAGTTTTCATGATAGCTGTTGGATTTCGAGACCCGATTCGAGGAGGAGATGTAACCGTTTCGGGTACATGGTGGACCCGGTATGGTACCCCGCGACGAGAGTGATTTCATGGTGGATGATGAGCCTGGCAAGGGCAGACTTCCTACCGGTGATTTTACCTGGCGCGGCGGATATCCGGAGGATACCGTACGTGGTCGTGTGATTGAAGATATGGGCCGATCCGGACTGACGGAGCCCGAGATATTGAGATATTGAGATATGAGATATTGAGATCGAGATATTGAGATTTTAGATACTGAGACACTGAGATTTATGTTTTGTGTCGATGCTTGACACTGATTTCTCTGTTGCTTTCAATGATGATACTTGATTGATATACATATAGAAATCTCATTGATTAATGAAAACAGTTGTCTCACTCATGATATATTCTATTTCCATTCGTAATGCATTCATACATCATATATCTGATATGTTGCTATCTGAGGCACTGATACGAGCACGTGATATTGCATGTATATATAGAAGGATCAGGATATTATTTGAGGATATTACTTGATATGACCTAGGATAGCGTCATACATGCGATTTCTGCTCTGTGATGTTTTCTACTCACGTGTTGTCAACTCACCCCCGTTGTGCCATAGTTCCTTGCAGGTTTTGCCGTACAGGTTCATTGCGGGTTTGCTGGCACACTGTTCCTTCCGGGTGATTGCTTTGACAGGTTGGTTCTTTGCATCAGGACCACCATTGTATATTTGTTATTTCAGTTGTATCTAGTAAAACTCCATCAACCAAATTGTATATTTGATAGAGATAGAAGACCAGACTTGTTATTATTTCAACCTTAGAGTCACGCGTTGTATTATTATGTTTTTCATGTTGTTTTGAGTTTCTTCTGAGTTTTGACCCTCGCCCTTCGGCGTTGTATATTATATTGCTTGCGTGGTTGTGACCGTCGATTGACGAAGAGCTAGCTCCCGATTGGGGATGCCCTTTTTTTCCTGTCGTATACTATTCATGTTGTATCCCGTTTGGGTCCAGTATTTACAAAGGAGACTCTGCCGAAATTTATAGAAAAGATTTGAAGTTTTAAAATGCATATTTCGGCTTATGTTGCTAAACTACTTGATTTAAATTGGTTTTTCCTTCACTCTACTGCTTCTTTGGTTTTGATTTCTGGGTTTTGGCTTACTTAGATTACGTACGCCACGAGACGTTTCGTAATTTAAGTGCCGGTCATGTTCCGTACTTTTCGGGTCGTGACAGAATTGAACTTTGACTTAAATCAAGCCTACAACTTTCGGAAGCTGCAATTAAACGAGCAAAGCGAACTCCGCGATGAAGCTTATGATAATGCGGTAATAGTAAAGAATCGGACTAAGGTATTTCACGATAAAAATATTTTGAGAAAAACTTTTACCTCAGCTCAACAAGTTTTTCTTTACGATTCCCGTCTCCATCGTCATGCGGGTAAGCTACGATCTCGTTGGAAAGGACTATTTGTTGTGTGGTATGTATACCCGCACGAGGCAGTTGAGGTTGAAATTGTTCAAAATGGTTCAATTTTCAAAGTGAATGGACATAGATTAAAACCGTATTTTTCCACTGACCGCACGGAGGAGCTCCTGTTTTTAAAGGAGCCGCTTTATCATAACTAAATTTCCTCCGTCTCACCTCCATATCTTGAAAAAATATTGTATCATCCTTTGAATGGAGGTGAGTGATAAGAATAAGTTTGGGGAGATTTTCACGTATATTCATTCTTATTCCCATTAATAAAAAAATTTCCTCCCAAACCTACAGGTTTTTGAAATTTAACAGATGACCACAGTGAGGACACTGCTGTAAACAGGTTTAGGGGAGGTTTGTGCTTATTTGCGCATCACTTTGCATACCACTTTGCATAAGCACAAAAATTTCAAAAAATTTCTTTTATAACAAAAGATTAGGGAGTGAAATATTACATTTAAAAGATTGGAAAAATTTAAGAAAAATATGAAAGTTAGATGTTTTCTTAAACGAAACTAGTAATAAGTAGTTATGAGCCGTTGTCCTAAGGGTTAGTAAGATAAAGGAAGTCACTAATCTCAGAATGAAAATAAGTCTGAAAAATAGTTCCTATTCTGGAAGCCAAAAATTTGAACGTTGATACCCTACTATACGCACTTACACACGTCTTGAAACTCCGGATAGTAGAGTATACCTTGAAATGCTCCTGTCTAAAAGCCAAAGTACGAAGAAAATAATAAATGTATCATAAAAGTATAAAATGGTGAAGAAAAATGAACACTGGTTTTGTAATCACCAAGGCAGCATAAAAAAATATAGCGAGGGTGCTTCATCACTTAGTGCCTTAGACCAACTGGTTTAGGAGTCACTGCTAAGCGTTAGATGTTGCAAGATGAGGAAAATATTAATGACGCCTAATATGTGAGCACATTGAGTAATCGGTCAGTTAGTACCTCAAGAAGTATTAACGATCGCATGAAAAATGTGTGAGCAATTCCATCCAAAATATTCACCGACTAAAAAGTACCGAGGTAAATAGACAAGAGTATGATAGCTTGAATTGAATTCTCGGAGTGTAGGGATGTGTTTTACACACACGTAGGGGTATATGATCGGTGTTTAGAAGAAAGTTAGGAATGAAGAATAAAGACGATGTTTTATTGAGGGATGATGTGATTTCTAACATTTCTTTTCATGAATATTAAGATAGGGCTCATGACAACCGAAAAGCTAGTATAGTTGGAAACTCTGATTTTCAAATTCTTTCTTTTATAATTCGTATCTTTATATGTAACTTTCACAGTCTTCCTTTTATTATAGGATTTTGTGGGTGCAATCCGCTGAAAACCCTCAGGAGACAACACTCCTCCTACTAGGGACACCTAGAGGTTTAAAGGCTTGTTGCACGTGCTCAGTGCAATCGTGTTGCCTATGAAAGTGTGCTATTTAGTTTTTCTTTTTCTTTATATTTTCTTGTTCTCTTGAATAAAAGAGTTTGCTCGAGACGATCAAAATCAAGTTTGGGGGAATTTGTTCAGTCGAAAATATTGCAATCTTGAACATAACAATTTCCTCACTTTTCTAATCATTTAAGGATAGTTGATATAAATATAACACATATTACCAGTTTGTCTGCGATTTATCAAATACCACGTGTTATATATATAATCAACATTTTTTAAGGAAATTGTATGTTTATTATGTCACGCATAAGTATTCTATATCTCCACCATTCTTCATTGAGATTATGTGTAGAAAACTACCTCAGGACAGATATCGGAATCGCAATTTTTCCGACAAAATACAGCAAGTCAAAGAGTTAAAATCTGGCAGAGATTCAGAAGAGATAAAAATATTCCAGATATCACCTGAACACCAATCGACCAACACCAAAAGACCAAAGAAAAATGAAGCTGTGATCTCAACAAAAAGCCGCGGAACCGCGGCCGATTCAGCCAGATCAGCCGCGTATCCGCAGCCGAGTTGAGGGCGCTGGTGACGTTACTTCTCCAGAAGCTTCCCCTCGCTCCTTTAGCTTATTGGATACGCTTCATACCGTCCTAGCTTACTCCAGAAGCTTCCCTATAACATCGAAGCTACTTATGCAAGCTTGATACCTAACTAATTCTAGAATTTTCTCTAGATTGATCTAGCTTCTTGGGGATGATTGACCTAGCTTCTAGTGGAAGATTGAGGAGGACTATAAAAAGGGACCTAGGGCTTCACTGAAAAGGTTGTTCGGTTGTTCATCAAGTAACAAAGTACAAAAACCAAAACCAAATCCAATTCAATTCAATCAAGATCCAAATCAAGATTCATTGAGATCAACACCAAGCGACGACATCTAAGATCCTTTACGTGAAGCCGATCATCATCAAGAGCGCGAGATCATCGAAAGGTCCAAGTCTCATGAAGATCGAGCAAAGCGAAGATCGACAACAAATTCTCTTTTCAAAGGAGTGATCGAGAGCTTAGTCTTGTAATTTCGGATTGAGAAGTGTAAATTTGAGAAGATTTAATAAAGGTGATCAATTGTTAATTCTCACTTTCTTTACATTCTAGCATTATAAAATTTCAAATTCTTGATTCTTTTATTTTCATGATGCGTGAGTAAAATCTCCGCTTGTAAAGGAATCGAATCGGTAGGTTAAATGATGATGAAATCCTAAAACTTATTTTAAGTCTTATGAGAATTATGAACTTTAGAAAAAAGAATCGTTAATGACCTAATTTGGAAAGAGATCACCGTTCTTGATAATTTCGTTGCAATTTGGGATTAAATGATTGATGATTCTATTTGCTAAAGGCTAGATTTGAATGATGATCAATGAAAAGATAAGGGATAGTTTTGGAGAAACCCTAGTTTCTCCAAAAGATCCTTAATCTTCATTCATCGTCATCGTTCTAGCTATAATTCATCAATAGTAGTATTCATCATTGCTACTAATTCCTATCGAATCCTATAAGCTATTCTTCATTTTCTTGATAACTAAAATTGATATTGGACACTTTCTTGATTTCTAATTCTTGAACATATTCTTGATTTTCTTGGAATGACAACTCAATTAAATCATGAATTACTTTCTTGAATTTTCTTTACTATTTTCTTTTGACTCAACTAAAGCAAGATTGAATAAATACACGAATCTCAGTGGACGATCCGTACTCATTAACGAACTACATCGACACCGTTACTGATTGCGGCTATGAATTATTTGATTGTGATCAAATTTTTCCATTTCATATCACAAAACCAAAACAATCAATCACCTCACATGTGGCACCACTGAACTACCACAAACCCTAGGGTTCGATGGCGGTTCAGACGGTCACATAATAGAGTTAGGGTTTCGTTTTTCTAGAGGGTCCACAGAATCGCTTGCAAGATTTTCTGAAAATTTTAAACTCGGAAAAAATCCAACTCTTGAAAAATTTCCAGCAGGGGAAAAATTGGGTTATTGATATCCGTTCGATCTTTTCAACGTCGTCTAAATAACCCGAATACATGTTAGAATTACGATTACGAAACACTCCGAGTTGCTTTTCCAGAAAGTTAACATCACATGAAAATTTAGCAAAAACAAACAACACCTGAAACACTAAAAGCTAGAGACTGGAACACCATGAAAATTTGAAGCCCAAACTCCCCAAATGACCCGGTGAGCTCGGTTTTGAGGCCAATGTGGCCGGCCAAAAGTCAGTGGAAATGCCTCAAATTTGCATGGTGTTCATGTTATATCACATACAACATTCTGCAGTTGTTTAAAAAAAAAATTTGAGCTCAAATGAAATTCGACAGAAACTAGTTTAAAGGGTTTCAAGTTTCGGATTCATTTCGGTTTCGTAATCTAACAAACATTATAGAATTTTCTATCATGGCTCTGAAAACACTTTTGGGTTGCTTAGCTCGGCAACAAGTTTTCGGAAGGCATCATCCATGCCATATTTAAAAATTTGCCGTTCTAGTAAACCCTAACCCTAGAATCGCTACTAGAAAATCCGACGAAACGAATGCAAACATCTTTGCAACTAATGTGAACAAGGAATACAACCTTTGTAGACCGGTCCTTCACTTCAATAGCTCCGTGTAGTAGTCCTTTCGCTGCGATCACGAACTCCCAGACTCTAGAGAGGCTCCCATGAAGAAATGAACAAGCTTGCATCGAAGTCTTTGAGGCCGAAGATAATCTACATCGAGGAGACACTAACTCAAGCTATCCCTTCACTAATTATGAAATTAGTAAAGCAAACACCCTAAACTTAATGGCTAATAGTAGAGGATGATGAAGTAGGAAGTGGGCTCACTTTAGTTTTATTTTTCTCACGATAAATCATCACTTAGAAAAAGCTAGCAAGCTTTTTCTCTTGAGGAAGAAGAAGAAGTGAGGAAGAAAAATGAATGAGAGAGTGATGTTAGAATTGCAACCATGGTGAGTTAGTGTCATGCCTAACTCATGTAGAGAATAAACCATAGTCTAAGGTTATTGGTTGGGTTAACAAATATCTTAAGCAAGACAAAGGAGTGGACTAAGTCAATGAAGACCACAAGCTTCTACAAGCTTTGAACCATGACAAATATCTCTACAATTTTGAATTTTCTTGAAATAAATATAAACCCTAACTTAACCCTAGCATGGTGCGAGTCTCATACATTAATGTTGCAAGTGTAACCTAGTATGACACAACAATATATATCACATATATATTTTGTGTACAAAAAGAAAATAATACAATTCACATATATCGTATATATATCAATGTATCATCAAGTGAGAAAAAGCAATACTTAAGCGAGCGAATATTAGTTAATGTAATGTAATATATCAAATATATAATTATACATTAAATCATTAAATCAATACTTGATTTAATAATCCGGTTATATTACATATAACCGACTAATATCAAATGTAACAACTTATCGAATCAACACTTGATCCGATAACCCGTCTATATCACATATACCCGTCCGATATCATATATCGCGAGAATAGGATGCGGTATCACATACACGCATTAATCTCGGTCCCGCACATATCACATATGTGCTCCTACTCCGTTTCGCATGAGCCAGGAAACTTCTGTGTAGGACTCTAAAGACTTGTCAATACGCCGGCAGTAGGTGATGATCATATCATACACCCACAAGCCGCAAGCGGACTGCTAAAGGTAACAGCCATCCGGGTATTGAGCGATCAGAAGATCAACAAGCAAGCCTGCTTATATTCCTGTGAATCCAATCAGTAACACTACCGTACAGTCCGGTCTCTTCGTCTGATATGTCGCATATCACAGCCTGGGGGTGGTATAACATCAGACCCCAATAGCCTGATAAGTCATGACGATACAAGGTCCATATCGGTTCGAGAAGCTACTGGTAACACTTACCAGTAAATCTCAGCAACCCTGGCCAGGGATTTCCTATTATGGCCAATCGAGCATAGCGCAACATCAACTCTCAAAACCGGGATAGACGAAACCCCTCCTATCGCTCATTGCCTGCATGTGACTCGGGACTGTATCCAAAAACCACCTTTTTGCACGATCTCTTGACGATCTCGGGTCTACAGACTAATATGCGCCAGTGTCACCAGAGAACTGCTATCCGACGATAGGCATAATACCATCTAGGATTTCTCGGCGAGTCCGTCCAGTGTACCCAGTCTCCACTAAGCACCCGTATACCTTCTCTGATGTCAAATACCAATGGATGTGGGATCATCCATCGCCCATCACATGGGTCGAGAAGCGTATACACTAGTCTACTCTGGAGTATCAATGCCCTGTCTCGATACTCCCACGACTAGGAACATTTGAAGGATGTACTTGACGACTACCCATGTCCCCACTAGTATGATCTACATCATAGTCCTGGTAGTCAAGTACTGATCCTAAGGTCTTTATCAACATGTAATAGAGAGACAATAAGTATACATGTTAAGATAAAGTGCAACCAGATAGCATACTATCATGTCGAGCAAGAAAGTCCTCCCTATATATATCCAAGCATCCACTACAATATACATCGCATGTACAGTAATGACATCTAGGGCATACATATAACTAACAATTCTGCTGCGATGTTCTGTGTTGAGATCATATTACTGCCTGAGATGAATGATATTATATGTATGATATATAAAAAACGTTGCTTTTGTTTTGCATCCGCGCTAGTCCCGCCCCGATATGTCGTTAGTTAAGTAACCTAACAGTGCATAACGGGACACTGTGGCGAATGCGGATGGTATAAGCGTATGTTCTATTTTCGTTTCTTTCTGTGATGCTTAAGGACTTAAATGATGGGACTACAATAATAAGATTAATGTAAAGAAAAAGAAACCAAAAAGATATTGTAGAATCGAATTTGAAACCCACTCGGCCTTTTAATGAAAAAGCAAGTTTCAAAGATGCAGAGCTTAAGCCACTCCTTTTCAAAAAATTCGATTCTACAATGAGATCAAGTTCAAAGAGTTAAAGGTTTTCTAAAAAACTATCCGCAACCCTCCGTCATTTTAGGAAGTAGAGTACTTAGTATTCGTGCTACGTATGTTGATCATAGTCAAGGCGTAGTGTACGGTAGCTAAGTGATGTGTTCCTACACAGCATATGATGCGATTAGTTAGGACAGTCATGTGATTATGTTGATCATAGTCAAGGGTCACGGGAATGGTTCTAATTAATCATAAAATGACGGGTAGAACTTGACCAGTGCTTATGATATGTTGATCATATCCAAGGTCATAAGCTGCCAGGGGTAAAAACCATATCGGGACTTTCAAGAGTTGAAATTTGCAATGAGATTGCATACCTTCTATATGATAGTTGGATCCCGATCCCACTTGTCACGACCCAAAATAGCAGGTGACTGGCCCTTGAATCATATGAAGTCTATAGGACCTCATCTAATTCAAGTGAGCCAAAAGCCCAGAAATCTAAAACCATTTTAAATAATAAATGAATGAAAACTAGTTTTAAAGAAGTGAAGAAAACATGTTTTAAAAACAATGGTTTTTAAATAAGTAAGCCGAATATGCATTTTTAAATCCTCAAGTCTTTTTTGAAAATTTCGGCAGAGTTTCCTTTGTAAATACTGGCCCCAAACGGGGTACAACAAGAATAATATATGCATAATGATAAAAGGGCATCCCCAAGCGGGAGCTAGCTCTTCATCAATCGACGGTCATAACCACGCAAGCAATATAATATACAACGCCGAAGGGCGAGGATCAAAACTCAAAAGGAAACTCAAAATCATCAAGAAAACCATACTACTACAACGCGCGACTCTAAGGTCGAAATAATATACAACTGGTTTTCTAAGCCTGAAATAAATATACAAGTCTGGTTGATGGAATTACTAGATACAACTGATTAAAATAAATACAAAGGTGGTCACGATGCGAGTGAACCCACCTACCAAAGCAATCACCCAGAAAGGAAGCTGTAGGGTTCCTAGGCACTCTTGTGAAGGTTCAAAAGAAATCAAACATGCCCGGATAAAATTTTAGACGTGCCGAACAACCCAAAGCCGGGATCTTTGCTAGATTATTAGGTTTAAACATGCAAGATGATAACTTTTATCTAAGTGTGAGGGATTACAACCTTTGTAGTCCGCTCCTTCGCTTCACAAGCTCCGAGTAGAAGTCCCTTTGCCGCGTTCCACGATCTCCCGGACTCATGAGAGGCTCCACGACTCGAACGATCCATGCTAGCTTGAAGTGTTCCAAATCTCCGATGATCTACGTCGAAGTTGCAAAGACTCAAGCTTTCTCACTCTAAAGAGATGAACACACTAATCTCAAGGGCTAGATGAGATGAGGATGAGAGAGTAGCAATTTTGCTTTCCTTTTAAATCATTTTCTCATATTTATTCATCACATAAAGAAAATCAAGTAAGCTTTTTCAAGAGAGAAGAAGATGATAATAGAAAATCAATAATAAGATTAATCCTTTTGTGATGAATAGAAAGAAGACTATATGATTGATTTATAAACCATGGTCAAGGATGAGTGGCTAGGATTTAGTAGAGAATAAACAAGAGTTAGGGTTTGGTTGGGTTAAGAATGTGTCATCCAAAAATATCTTTACAATGACAAAAGAAAAATGCTTCTAGAAGGTGCATGAAGCATCTAACCCTAATCAAACCCTAACCTCAATTAATCATCCTTAAACATGTTTAACAATTAATCATAACATGTCACAATAATATATATCACATATATATTATATATTTGCAACAAAAGAAAATAATACAATTAACATATATCGCATATATATCAATGTATCATCCAATGAGAAAATGAAATAATAAAGCGAGCCAATATTAGATAATGTAATAATATATCATATATATTATTATACATTAAATCATCGAATCAACACTTGATCCGACGATCCGGCTATATCGAATATTACCGACTAATATTTCATGTACCGATTCATCGAATCAACACTTGATCCGATGTCTCAGTTCATATCTAAATATCGCGAGAATATAATACGGTATCTCATATCGCATTATTCTCGGTCCTGCACATATCACATATGTGCCTCTACTCCGTTTCGCCTGAGCCAAGAAACCTCTGTGTAGGACTCTAAAGAATCGTCAATACGCCGGTAGCAGGTGATGATCATATCAAACACCCACAAGCTGCAAGCGGTCAGCTAAACGTAACAGCCACCCAGGTATTGAGCGATCAGAAGATCAACAAGCTAGCCTGTGCGTTCTCCTGTGAATCCGATCAGTAACACTCCCGTACAGTCCGGTCTGTTCGTCTGATATGTCGCATATCAAGTCTAGGGGTGGTATACGTCAGACCCCATTAACCGATAAGTCGTGTCGATGTATGGCTCATAACGGGTCGAGAAACTACTAGTAACACTTACCAGTAAATCTCTATATCAGCCCTGGCCAGGGACTTCCAGTTATAGCCAATCGAACACAGCACAACATCAACTCCCTATACCGGGAGAGACGAATCCCCTCCTATCGCTCATTGCCTCCATGTGATTCGGGACTGTACCCAAAAGCCACCGTTTTGCACGCCCTCTTGGACGTGGTAAGGTGGAAATCAAAGCACAGTGGGAATCACACAAGACTCTATGACGATCTCGGGTCTACAGACTACCCTGTACCAGTGTCACCAGAGAACTGCCATCTGACGTGTGGTATATCACCATCTGGGAGTTCTCGGCGTGTCCGTCCAGTGTACCCAGTCTCCACTGAGCACCCGTACACTATCCTTGATGTCCAACACCGATGGATATGGGATCATCTATCGCCCATCATATGGGTCAAGATGCGTATACGCTAGTCTACCTCTGGTGTATCGATGCCCTGTCTCGATATACCCTCGACTAGGAACCGTTATAGGATGTACTCATCGACTACCGTGGCCCCACTAGTATGATCTCATCATAGTCCCAGTAGTCGAGTACAGATCCTAAGGGCTTTATCAACATGTGAGAGTAAAACAGTAAACCAATACAAGTCAACATGTTAAGATAAAGTGAAACCAAATAGCATACTATCATGACGAGCAAGAAAGTCCTCTCTGTATATATCTAAGCATCCATCATAATATACATCATATGTACAACAATGGCCTCTAGGGCATATACATAACTAACAATCTCCCACTTGCACTAAGGCCAGCTGCTGTAGTATCTCATACCCAGCATCCCGAATAATCTCACAAACTGTATCTGGGGAATAGCCTTCGTGAATGGATCCGCAGTGTTGTCCTTCGTATCTACTCTCCTGACCTCGATCTCCCGGCGATCAACTATCTCCCTGATCAGGTGATACCGCCTCAGAATATGTCTGGACTTTTGATGGGACCTGGGTTCCTTGGCTAATGCCACAGCTCCATTGTTATCGCAATACAGAGGTATTGGATGCTCAATGGATGGAACCACACCAAGTTCACTAATGAACTTCTTTATCCAGACAGCCTCTTTGGCAGCATCATTGGCAGCGATGTATTCAGCCTCCATCGTCGAGTCTGCAACGGTATCCTGTTTGGAACTCTTCCAACATACCGCCCCTCCATTGAGGGTAAAGACAAAACCCGAGTGTGACTTAGAGTCGTCCTTATCACTTTGGAAGCTGGAATCGGTAAAGGACTCCACCTGGAGTTCTCCGTTACCATACACCAAGAACATCTCCTTAGTCCTTCGTAAGTACTTGAGAATGTTCTTCACAGCTGTCCAGTGACTCTCTCCAGGATCTGCTTGATACCAACTCACTACACTTAGTGAGTATGCTACATCGGGTCTGGTACATAGCATCGCGTACATGATAGAGCCTACTGCCGAAGCATAGGGTATCCCTTGCATGCGAGCTCTCTCCAAATCAGTCTTGGGAGACATCTCTTTGGAGAGAGTGAGTCCAGAGATCGTGGGTTGGTTCCCACGCTTGGATTCTTCCATACTAAACCTCTTTAGTATGGTGTCAATGTACCTGGATTGGGACAATCCCAATATTCGTTTAGATCTATCTCTATAGATCATGATTCAATATGCAGGAGGCACCACCTAGATCTTTCATTGAGAATCTTTGTGATAAGAAGAGCTTGACTGATTGCAGCATAGGAATATCATTTCCTATCAAGAGTATGTCATCCACGTACAATACGAGGAAGACAACCTTACCCTCTGCTACCTTCTTATAGATACAAGGTTCATCTATATTTTTGATGAAGTCAAACTCTTTGACTACAACATCAAAACAGATGTTCCAACTCCGCGATGCTTGCTTTAACCCATAAATGGATTTAAGCAGCTTGCACACCTTTCCGCTGCTCCCACTATCTACGAAGCCCTCTGGCTGAGTCATGTACACGCTCTCTTCTAAATCACCGTTTAGAAAGGCGGTCTTAACATCCATTTGCCAGATTTCGTAGTCATGGTATGCAGCAATGGCAAGTATGATCCGGATGGACTTAAGCATAGCCACTGGAGAAAAGGTTTCGTCATAGTCCACAACTGGTCTTTGACGAAAACCTTTTGCTACAAGTCTAGCTTTGAAAGTCTCAACTTTTCCATCTACACCAAATTTCTTTTTAAAGATCCACTTGCTCCCAATGGGTTTTACCCCTTCAGGAGCATTTTCCAAAGTCCATACTTTGTTGGTGTACATGGATTCCATCTCAGATCGCATTGCATCCAGCCAATTCACAGAGTCACCACTTATGATGGCCTGCTCGAAACTAGTCGGTTCATCATCATCCATGATGCAGTCCTCGCTTCCACCATCAATGAGAAAACCGTAGTATCTCTCAGGTGGACGAGAAACCCTACTAGATCGGCGGAGAGGCTAGGGTTCGTCGGGTACTACTGAATCCTCTGGTTCCACTAAATCTTCAGTTGTAATTTGTGTTTCTGGAACCTCTTCCAGCTCTACCTCTTTGCCACTAATTTCTTTTGCAAGAAATTCCTTTTCTAAAAAGGTGGCATATTGAGAAATAAACACTTTTTGTTCCTCAGCATGATAGAAAATATATCCTTGGGAATTCTTAGGATATCCCATAAATTTGCAAAGAACTGATCGTGCCTCGAGCTTGTCTGGATTTTGTCTTTTGACATAGGCCGGACAACCCCATATCTTAACTCTTTTAAAATATGGTTTCTTCCCACTCCATATCTCATGCGGTGTGGTAGGCACAGATTTAGACGGAACTTGATTCAATAGGTATGCTGCTGTCTCCAGCGCATACCCCCAGAAGGAAATAGGTAACTCAGCTGTACTCATCATAGAGCGCACCATATCTAATAGGGTGCGATTCCTCCGCTCCGATACACCGTTGTGCTGTGGTGTATAAGGAGGAGTAAGCTGAGAGAGAATCCCATTCTCTTTTAGATAATCCAGAAAATCATTGCTCAAGTATTCTCCTCCTCGATCAGATCGAAGGATCTTAATACTTTTGCCCGTTTGTTTTTCTACTTCGTGTTTATATTCTCTGAATTTCTCAAAAGCTTCAGACTTGTGTTTCATCAGGAACACATGTCCGAATCTAGAGAGATCGTCAGTGAATGTAATGAAGTAGGAAGAACCGTTCCTGGCATGCGTAGACATGGGACCGCATACATCACTATGTACCAGTCCTAAGAGTTCGGTAACTCTTTCTCCGTGTCCACTAAACGGAGCTTTGGTCATTTTTCCTTTGAGACATGAATGGCAAGTATCATAAGATGATAATTCGAACGGATTCAAATAACCACCTTTATGTAACTTAGCCAGTCGTGTCGCATTGATATGACCAAGTCTACAATGCCACAAGTAGGATTCGTTCATATCAGAACTTTTCCTCTTGTGTGTGTTTTGTATATTCAGGACTGTATTCTGATTTAGAATGAATATGCCATTATGTAACGAGCCTGATGCAATCAACTTTTGATCTAGGAATATGTTCATAACAATATGCTTTACTACAAAATTATATCCTTCTTTACTTAATAAAGAAACAGATATAATGTTGCACATCATGTTCGGTATATAATAGCACTCATTTAGAATCAGTGTATTACGACTTGGTAATACTAGGTGATATTCGCTAACTGCTTTGGCTGCAACATTTGCACCGTTCCCTATTTGAACGGAATGATCACCTTTTCCCAGTTCTTTACCTTTACGTAGCCCATGTAACTGTTTACATATGTGGGATCCTGATCCGGTATCTAATACCCAGGACGTAGGGTGAACTGAGAAACAGTTCTCAATAACTAACACACCCGAAGAAGATGCATCAATATGCATGTTCTTTTGGGCGGCGTGAGAATCCAGATATTCTCCTGTTTCCTGTTCAGTCTTATAACTCTTATAAGAAAGAACGGGTTCAACGTTCCCTTGCGCAGTACAATAATTAGGTTTAGTCAATACATCCATATTATTATCTTGATTATGGCCTGACATGGTCGCTACCTGGAGAGAGAGAGAAGAAAACACTTTAGCGTATGCTCTTGCAAGATTAGATTGGTTATTATCTTAAAACCCTAAAAGGTAAGATTAGCCGGGATTAATTACACCATACAATTTCGTCAATCTTTCAGCCAGATCAGTGTCGGTACTTTGAGGGAGGTTCCCCGTGCTTTCGCACGGACCTAATTAAAGTAAACCTCGTTTTCCCAGAGGCGTAACCCCGTTAACACTTTTCTAGACACCTACTTGAATGACTAATTGTCCTGTGTAAAACTCTCCCAGGAGTAACACTTACTCGCAGTGGGTATCGGGATCCAACTATCTTATAGAAGGTATGCAATCTCATTGCAAATTTCAACGCTTGAAATTCCCGATAATATTTTGCCCCTAGCAATTTATGACCTTAATATAGTCAACAAATCATAATTGCTAGCCAAGTTCAACCCGTCATTTCCCGATTGAATTAAATCCACCTGCACGACCCTTAACATAGTCAACAAAGTCGTACAACTACCCTAATCCAATCACATCTCATGTTTTAGCAGATAAGTACTAATTAGCTACCGCACACTACGCCTTAACATAGTCAACAAACGTAGCACGAATACTAACTAGTCTTTATCTGAAATGACGGAGGGCTACGCAGGTTTTTCAGAAAACCCTAAGCGTAATGAACTTGATATCGTCGTAGAATCATGTAGTTTTTGAAAAGGAGTGTTTTTTAGGCTTTTCTTAGTTTCGCTAAAGGGGTCACTCCCGGTGAAAGGATCGTCGGCCCTTTCCTCATCGAATAAGGTGCAGGATATATCATATATACCGCTGTGCAAAGCAAAACACTAAAAACAATCAAAAGACAAACCGCATTTTGTAGCATCTGCCAGTTTTGCTAAAGGAGTCACTCCCGGTGAAGGGATCTCGGTCCTTTCCTCATCGAATAAGGTGCAGGACATATCATATATATCACTGTGCAAAGCAAAACTGTAGCTACCCTTTTTATAAAGTTTTGATTCTACAACATCTTTAGGTTTCTTTTCTTTTATTAATCTCATTAATAAAAATCCCATCAGCTTATGCTTCCTAAGCATCACAGAAGAAACGAAAGCAGTAATATTTATATATCAGCATATATATATAGTATAAGCATTCGTCTCAGGCAGTAATATGATCTCATCACAGAAAATTGCAGCAGAAGAACATATATGAAATATTGGATATACTAGGACGTCCGTGTTTTTAATACGAGCCTGTATAAAACACGGATTCCACGGTCGCGACGAATAGCCAAACCCACATCCCAAGACCCCTACAAGAGCGGCAAGTAACACTGCCAATTCTAGGGTTAGGAGACCCAGTCTCGACTCCTCGAGATGGCCTCCCACTGGACCCTAGAACCCGGTTGCTTGTGCTCCCCTCCTTGGGTCTACCTAATGCGGAAAAGTAAATAATATACACTGGTGACAGCAACCGCAACCTGGAAGTGCCCCAAATAAAAGAATATTACATTACAAATGAATTTTACATGAATGAAAATAAAAACCCTCATCTCACATAAAACCCCGGCTATTCAGAACGCGACGATCCAATATAACATATTACAGCAACACATAATATCTCATATCATCAACGTAAGTAAATATGCGCATCCCAATTGTCGTTGACATATAGCAACGAAACCGGCGATATCACATATTACACTTACGGTCACAGAAAAGAAAGTGTAAAACTACAATATTTGGAATCCACAATCACTTTAGACATCATAAATCCGAAATATCACATACTTCGCATTTCATGCCTAACTCTATGAATTCCACATATTGTATCACATTCCAGATAAATAGACAGTATTAAACTTTTCGAACAGATAATCAAACACCCAAAATTTCCCAAAGTGCTCAACTCTTGAGCGGAGTTCAAATGATCCCAGAGTATGTCACAGTACCAGTGATCCAGCCGTAGAAGGGTCAAGCCAACGCCTCACATGTGGCACGCCGTACTGCCCCAAACCCGAAGGTTCAAAAGGCAGTTCAAGACGGTCACATAATCGAGTTAAGGTTTGTTGTCTTCTAGAGGGTCCACTGCTTAACTTGTAAAATTTTCTGAAAGATTTAAACCCAGCAAAAATTCAACGCTTGAAAGTTTTCCGTGCCGGGATAAAGTGGGTTAATGATATCCGTTCAACTAGTTTAACAGTTTCTAAATATCCGGAAAGAAATACGAATTTAAATTTTCCGATCGAATCTACGATTACAAAATAAACCCCAGATTTTTCAACACTTGAAACAGATTAAAAAATACCCAGAAGCATCAACAAGCACCTACGGATATTACCATAAAAGCCACGTGTCGCCAATCCATGAATCCGCTGCGTAACCGCCTCACAAGCATGCTTGCGACGCGGTTCCGCCGCCGTTTGGTCGAATTGGGGGCTCGGGTTTTATGGTAATTCTTAGAATTCCCTGCTGAATTTTTTACGTATTTTTAATTCATAAAAAACCCAGTTTTTAAAAAATTTCCAGAGAGGGGTTGATTTGCGTCGGTTCGGGTTCGATCGGAGTTTTAACTTCGAAAACACATCGCCTAATGCTCTAGCTAGGCTCTGATACTACTGTAGGGTTCCTAGGCACTCTTGTGAAGGTTCAAAAGGCATCAAACATGCCCGGATAAAATTTTAGACGTGCCGAACAACCCAAAGCCGGGATCTTTGCTAGATTATTAGGTTTAAACATGCAAGATGATAACTTTTATCTAAGTGTGAGGGATTACAACCTTTGTAGTCCGCTCCTTCGCTTCACAAGCTCCGAGTAGAAGTCCCTTTTCCGCGATCCACGATCTTCCGGACTCATGAGAGGCTCCACGACTCGAACGATCCATGCTAGCTTGAAGTGTTCCAAATCTCCGATGATCTACATCGAAGTTGCAAAGACTCAAGCTTTCTCACTCTAAAGAGATGAACACACTAATCTCAAGGGCTAGATGAGATGAGGATGAGAGAGTAGTAATTTTGCTTTCCTTTTAAATCATTTTCTCATATTTATTCATCACATAAAGAAAATCAAGTAAGCTTTTTCAAGAGAGAAGAAGATGATAATAGAAAATCAATAATAAGATTAATCCTTTTGTGATGAATAGAAAGAAGACTATATGATTGATTTATAAACCATGGTCAAGGATGATTGGCTAGGATTTAGTAGAGAATAAACTAGAGTTAGGGTTTGGTTGGGTTAAGAATGTGTCATCCAAAAATATCTTTACAATGACAAAAGAAAAATGCTTCTAGAAGGTGCATGAAGCATCAACCCTAATCAACCCCTAACCTCAATTAATCATCCTTAAACATGTTTAACAATTAATCATAACATGTCACAATAATATATATCACATATATATTATATATTTGCAACAAAAGTAAATAATACAATTAACATATATCGCATATATATCAATGTATCATCCAATGAGAAAATGAAATAATAAAGCGAGCCAATATTAGATAATGTAATAATATATCATATCTATTATTATACATTAAATCATCGAATCTACACTTGATCCGACGATCCGGCTATATCGAATATTACCGACTAATATTTCATGTACCGATTCATCGAATCAACACTTGATCCGATGTCTCAGTTCATATCTAAATATCGCGAGAATATAATACGGTATCTCATATCGCATTATTCTCGGTCCTGCACATATCACATATATGTCTCTACTCCGTTTCGCCTGAGCCAAGAAACCTATGTGTAGGACTCTAAAGAATCGTCAATACGCCGGTAGCAGGTGATGATCATATCTAACACCCACAAGCTGCAAGTGGTCAGCTAAACGTAACAGTCACCCAGGTATTGAGTGATCAGAAGATCAACAAGCTAGCCTGTGCGTTCTCCTGTGAATCCGATCAGTAACACTCCCGTACAGTCCGGTCTGTTCGTCTGATATGTCGCATATCAAGTCTAGGGGTGGTATACGTCAGACCCCATTAACCGATAAGTCGTGTCGATGTATGGCTCATAACGGGTCGAGAAACTACTCGTAACACTTACCAGTAAATCTCTATATCAGCCCTGGCCAGGGACTTCCAGTTATAACCAATCGAACACAGCACAACATCAACTCCCTATACCGGGAGAGACGAATCCCCTCCTATCGCTCATTGCCTCCATGTGATTCGGGACTGTACCCAAAAGCCACCGTTTTGCATGCCCTCTTGGACGTGGTATGGTGGAAATCAAAGCACAATGGGAATCACACAAGACTCTATGACGATCTCGGGTCTACAGACTACCCTGTACCAGTGTCACCAGAGAACTGCCATCTGACGTGTGGTATATCACCATCTGGGAGTTCTCGGCGAGTCCGTCCAGTGTACCCAGTCTCCACTGAGCACCCGTACACCATCCTTGATGTCCAACACCGATGGATATGGGATCATCCATCTCCCATCATATGGGTCAAGATGCGTATACGCTAGTCTACCTCTGGTGTATCGATGCCCTGTCTCGATATACCCTCGACTAGTAACCGTTATAGGATGTACTCATCGACTACCGTGGCCCCACTAGTATGATCTCATCATAGTCCCAGTATTCGAGTACAGATCCTAAGTGCTTTATCAACATGTGAGAGTAAAACAGTAAACCAATACAAGTCAACATGTTAAGATAAAGTGAAACCAAATAGCATACTATCATGACGAGCAAGAAAGTCCTCTCTGTATATATCTAAGCATCCATCATAATATACATCATATGTACAACAATGGCCTCTAGGGCATATACATAACTAACAGAAGCAGTGTGCCAGAAAGCCGCAATGAAACCTGTACGGCAAAACCTGCAAGAAACTGTGGCATAACGGGGGTGAGTTGCCAACTCGTGAGTACAAAACATCACAGAGCAGAAATCGTATGCATGAATCAATCCTAGGTCAATACGATCAGTAATAATATATATCCTCAAAATGATAAAGTTTGAAGCATGATAAGGTGGCAAGGGTAAACATTTATACATCAGTGTAATACCAAGTGCTCGTGTCAGTGCATCAGGTAGCAACATATCATAAATATGAAGTATGATCAATGTAATCAGTGTCAACTATATCATGAAGTCTATGAGTATGTGGATATCATCCAACTATGCAATCAATGTCTGTATGCATATGGATCTCGTCCACGTGTCAACCAATGACATAACAACATCATGCGTGTAAAAGTCATAAAAGCATATGCATGAAGGTATGAGGATATAAATCAACATGTGTCTCTCGCGACACATCAAAATCATGGAACCTGAGTGTCTAATATCGTCACTCGAAAACATCATGAAACCCGTGCCCAGCATCGGCACGTAAATCCTCATATATATAGGGCCCCGTCGGTCCGGATCGGCCCACGGGCTCCGTCTGTCCGGATCGGCCCGTATCATCACTTGACTCTGGTCGGTATCCTCCGGATATCCGCCGAGCCCAAATACAATCACCGGTAGGTAATAGTCCCTCTGCCAGGCTCACCGTCTGTATATACAGCATCCCTTTCTTGCCCCAGGGTACCATACCGGGTCCACCATATACCCGCAATCGGCCTCATCCAGCTCTTCGAATCGGGTTTCACATGTCATACGTCTCAGAACCGAGAAAACGCATGGTGGACGCACTGAAATATCATATCAAGAGAAACCGGGTTTTTAAACAATGCATACTTTCTTCTTAAATGACCACGGTTCTCAAATCCAGAAATATCATGAAAACGGCATATCTCAATGCGTAAAATCATAAAGTATGATGTATGCGACATATGATAGAAATGTAAGTATATCCGTATATCATGCAACATAAAACAGTAGTATGCACACATCGAGGGGAAAACCGCTCTTTAAATGAATCCAGTTTTAAAATATATCTTGCGGTTCCCCAAATCTCCAAAATAAAGCCAGAGTCATCTATGTATGTGCAAATACGTATGTAAGAAAGTATGGGTGTACAATATGTGTGCACGCAAGTATGAGTGTACAATATGTCCGTGTGCCAATATAGATGTACAAGTTTGTATATACGCAAGTATGAGCGTACAATATGCATGTGCGTCAATATGGATGTACAAGTAGGTATATACGCAAGTATATGAGTGTACAATATGCCTGTGCGCCAATATGGATGTACAAGTGGGTATATACGCAAGTATGAGTGTACAATATGCATGTGCGCCAATATGGATGTACAAGTTGGTATATGCGCAAGTATGAGTGTACAATATGACTGTGCGCCAATATATATGTACAAGTATGTATATACGCAAGTATGAGTGTACAATATGCATGTGCGCCAATATAGATGTACAAGTATGTATATACGCAAGTATGAGTGTACAATATGCATGTGCGCCAATATGGATGTACAAGTAGGTATATACGCAAGTATGAGTGTACAATATCCCTGTGCGCCAATATGGATGTACAAGTGGGTATATACGCAAGTAAGATTGTACAATATGTTTGTACGCCAATATAGATGTACAAGTATGTATATACGCAAGTATGAGTGTACAATATGCATGTGCGCAAATATGAATGTACAAGTAGTCATATCCTGATGCAACAATCCAACTGTGTATTGTCATGGAAATTATCGATGATGAAGTGTTTGAGCCGACAAGCAGGTGTACGTGGAATATACGCATCATCGACAATGGTGCTGGTGTCCTGACAACTTGGGTTTAATATAACAATAAACACATTTACACATGCAATGCGATGCGAATAGCAAGAATATGCGAAAATCGAACAATAAACTCAACAGTGAAGAATCTACATCAATATGTAAATGTCATACAGTTTTGCCATTGAAATAAGACGAATCGTGGTGTTTAAAAAAATAAGGGCTACGATATTTTTAAGAAAAGATCCGTCTTTTGAAAATATCCGTAGAATCCCTTGGCATGTCTTTAAAATACTCACGATTCGTTAGTTTTGGAAATAGGTATGACTCGGGTCTAGTCTAACATCTACTAAGTAAACTACAGATCTAACTAACAAGCTAATCGAAAGGGTATAGAAACCACCTAAATCTGAGTCGATATATATATACATATATAATAGTCGGTGATCTCGCTTCAATAGCACCGCGTGCGATACAATATATCATATAACATCCTCGAGTCATGAGTGAGGATCTATCATCACAGTTATCTCGTACGGTATCCCAAATCTGGGTACGGGTCGAATCTTACATTTATCTCATCAATTATCTGGTATCCTTATCATCATATCTCATGAACTCGGGGTACTGATCTAAGTCTAGTACAAACTGATACCATCTATATATATGCGTGTATGAAAACACACGCGTAAAGGCCCGCTAAAATCTCATGTCGTATCTCCTAATACGAACCACATCATATCACCGATCTCGTAGCACCATGCATAAACTCATCGACTCATCTCCAAATATCATCCACTATCCTCATCATCCAAGTGTAGGTATACGTGTATATATATATACACAGTCCCATACCTATGTATGTGTATAAACATATCTCTCCCCATATATGCACAAGTATAATAGTAAGCGTGTGAGTGCGTGTGAGTGTAAACCTGTTCTAGGGTTCGCGACTAAGAAGCTATACTAGTTCACATCTAAAACCCCAATCTAACCATTGAACACCTAATCATATCTTGAATATCCATGTCACACATAAAAGATATCATATAAATATAGTATATATATAGCATACTATACATCGAACTGCGGGGGTGCTATACGCCATCCACCTGACTTCCCCCGTAGATATAATCTACTCACATGCTGTTCGCTTTCCGTAGCCGACGTCGCCACGCGCTTGCTTGTCGTCTTGAAGTCTTCGTGGGGTACCTACACATCATAACGTATCGTCTCGCATTAAAACCAAATCGAAACCAAAACGACACGCGGAACTCACATAGGTCAAAACCTATGGTCTACTCCCGCAAATCAACCCAATATCACTCGATATAGACGTACAAACGTCACGTGATCGAGATAAAGCACAAATACTAAAATTCAGAATTCAAAATACGTAAAACTATATCCGAATCAAAACAGCAAATCATGTATTTAGTCCCAGATTTTGTATAGGGTGAAAACAATATGAGCAAACAACACTGGGGTGATATATAGGGTGTATGTGACCTACAGAAGAAACCTGGACCCACTCCCTCACCAAGTGGCTAAGCCCCACCCCCTAATTTCCGAGCTCGCCGGCCCTGGATGTTCCCATGGGGTTCGTCTTGCTACAGGGGGTTCCTATGGTCAATTTTAGTGTACTGGGGTTGTTTGCTTGTCTCGTAATTTACTCAAGTCATTCCAGATTTCCCTGCACACTCCAAGTTCACAAACCGACATTACAAAGTTCTGTAAATCCATATTTTTGGGTTTCAGTTGGGTTGGTCTAGGTTTCTATCAATTGGGAGGGGTTTAAGATCACCACTAGGCCTCAATTCACAATCACAACTCAATTCAACCCTAGCCCTCTCTAGAAATCACCAAAGTTCACCAAATGGCACCAAATCACAACTAAACACATAAATGGTTTAAAGTGAATGAAAAACTACACTAAGTGTGAAGGGATTACCTCATCTAGCACCCATGAATCCTCTACAGCGCCAAAATGCAAACTTTCTTGGTCCAATGTGTAGCTTGTGAGCTTGTGCACATTTTTTGTGAAGTGGGGATGAGGTTTTGGTGTTGTTTTGATGGAGTTTTGGGGTTTTGAAATGGAGGTGGAGGAGGGTGCTGCCATGGGATGAAGAGGGGAGAGGATAATGATGGAGATGGTGAATGAAACAAGGACCAAGACCAAGGTTGACCCCCCCTCTCACCCTCTCCTTCTCTATCTTGCCCATACCTTTCACTATACAACATTTTCTATTCTTTTCTTTTTCCTTTTCTTTTCTTTTCTTCTCTCAAGATAAACCCAAACCATGCATGAAAAAAGAGAAAGCATGTAGGAAAATGTAACACAAATGTAAAAATGATATGGTGCATGTTTTGCACAAAACCCGCTTAAAGCCCAATTAGCGATTTTTAATCGCGATTAGCACTAAAATAGTGTCAAATAAATCATAAACTTTCATAATTTGCATAAATCACATAAAGCACCCTCATTTTACTAATTTCCAAAATTTTCATAATTTTTCCCCAATTTATCGGTATTTAATTATACTGCCTTATTAAAATATTCAATATAATATTATTTAATTATAAAAATTCCTAAAAATAATATTTTATTTTTTTGAAATGTTACAATCTTCCCCCGTTAAATAAATTCGGTCCACGAATTTAAATTTAAACCCCTCAAATACTAAAACATTTCAGTAAAAAGTCCAAGTCGTCGGGGTTCCGAAATCATCAATACATAAAACGTATCATAGCCCAATGCATGAGCATGAAAAATGAGCAGATAACTCAAAATCAAAACTCCGTCAAGCATCTCGCAATCATCTGAGTCATGGTGAAGACACAAATGTCAAATCCAATACGAAAACCAATATGATATAGATCAGAACTATACATGTAAACATCAAATTTATACATGTAGATATCTGAAGGAAATGCATGCCAAACCTTTTTAAGTCGTTGTGCGATGCGCATAACACTGCACAGTGGCGGACGTCTATTGTAAGAAAATAACCATATATGTATATATCTTTTTTTTAATTTGTACGTTCCGCCGTTTTCAAAACAATTTAGAAGGGTTTCCTTGTTTTAAACGTTTCGTGTCATATCAGACACGTAGGTAAATACTGAGACTATAGCTCCCTTTTTGGAAATCCCTTCGATAACTATCAATGCATGCAAAATATATCCAGGTACTGTCCTCTGACTAGTCCTGCCCAGTACGAAAACAAATAGCAAATATCATAAAAACGTACCGCTCCATAAGAAATAAATCCCAAAATGTATATAAGAATACCCTGTGCGTCTGGTGCAGACGGAAATCGAAATCAACATATGTGCCCTACGTGGGCACAAAACAAAAATCTAAGTGCAATGGGTGTACACGAAACACCTGTCAGAGGCAACGGGTGTTCCTGACAACAATATCTGGTGCATCTGATATGCACGAAGAATCCCGACTTAGTGCATCTGGTGTGCACCAAAATCGCAGCTCATAACATGTGCGAAAATCCAAATCAGGTGCATCCATCATGCACGAAATCACGAAATCCAATGTCAAGCGCCGAACATGCGCAAAATCCAATCCACGCGCCAAATATGCGCAAGAATCCAAATCAAATGCACAGAGTGCACGAAATCAACATCAATATCAGAATCGAAATCGACGGTATACAATACAGTTCAATCCAAATCAGGTATACCGCGGTATATAATCTCACAACCATATGCATCAGCGTGCACAAATCAAGTCAAAGCACTAAAAGTGCATGAAAACTATGCCGAACGCATAAGTCAAATCACATGCATAACATTGGCATGAAATCAAAATCAACATATCGAATGACATCAAACCGAAGTCAGGTGCAACCGTGGTGCACAAAATATAAACCCGGTGCAACAAACGCACGAAATATAAATCCGGTGCAACGAATGCACGAAATATAAATCTGGTGCGACAAACGCACGAAACGAAAATCTATTGCCACAACTGCACGGAACACAAATCCGGTGCATCATGTGTAAGAAATACAAATACAGTGCATCATGTGCACAAAATACAAATCCTGTGCATCTAGCACACAAAATACCAATACAGTGCATCCTGTGCACAAAATACCAATCCAGTGCATCTAGTGCACAAAATATCAATACCCAGTAGGTGCAACCATGGTGCTTGAAAATAAGTATCATGAAACTCAGTCATCAAGACTAAATCATGTGAATAGATCGCCCAAAATACCGAAATCCAAGGTGAAGGATACGTGATAATCGAATCACCAAATCACAATTCATAAATACTGTTGTCGATATTTCCTCCTTCAAAGTCGAGAAGGTGCCGGTGCATCCCATGCTAGCAGAGCAAGATAACTACTTGCCTACTATTCGTGGTCTGGCGCCTGGTGCTTTTAGGCTCTCGTCTCTCACTGTGCATTGCGAGTTATATAGCTCCTCGGCTCAACGACCCAATATGGAATGACGACGGAAACAGTCCCGCTCTGGCACATCCTCTACAGATCTCTGGCAAACTATCTCGTCGACGTTGCCGAACTCTGGCCTGCTGGGTGTGCGCAATATGACCGCTCTTGGGTCCAAGTCTTCTCGTATAGTATTCCAGAATGATCCTGTCGAGGTCTCTCTCAAATCTCGTTTCTGCCGAACTGCCCGGAAGTTCTCACCCTTTACTATATCAATTTCTGGTTCCGGAATGGCTGCATACTCATTGCGACTCCTTCTGGAAGATATATCCATATACAATGCCTCTGTATGCGTATCGCATCTCTTATGTCGGCGGAGTGGAATGTCATCTCATCAAAATCTCGTGCGAACTCTTTACTCCACTTTTTCTCTAATGTCGATTGCTTCGGATTCGTCTCTTTGTGGCTGCATGGACTGCGCTCTAACAACTATACTCGTATCTGGAGTCTCCCAAGCAATGCATCCCATCACATGATATCCGAAAGATGTCGAACCTTTCGATCGATTCGTCAAGGTTCCATAATTCCCCCAAGAGCTAAACATCTTCGGTACAGTTTAATAGTACTCCAATACATGCCACAGCACCTGTGGACCAACCGTAGAAGGGAAAACCCAAGCCTCACAAATGACACCGCTAAACTGCCGCAAACCCTAAGGTTCAAAGGCGTTCCATGGTCATTACGTCGAGTTAGGGTTTAATTCTTCTAGAGGGTCCATAGCATTACTTGCATTGTCTTCCGAATACTTTAAACTTGGAAATGGGTTCCTGACATTCGATCATCTCCATCGACTCTCAACGTACCTGCGTGTAGTTGTCTTTAGCTGAAATCAATATATCCGATGACCTCGCATCGGGGTAAGCGAACAAACCACATGTCCTAGTCTTTCATCCTCGGGTGGCTAGCGACCTTCTATCATATCTCTAAGTACAACTCGTACTGCAATAGCTCCACATCTGGGGCAATATCTCGTCGTTCGCAGCAACAACTGGCTCATTCGTCTGCATGCTGAACAGTGCCTCAATCATCATGAATAAGTGATACATCAATGGTCATCTCATTCTGGCTGGCCTCTATCAGTGGCTCAATCCTCTGGTACTGATCTGCACGTCCGAGAAATCTCGTAAAAGCGATCCATCAACGCTCATGGCGCGAAAACACAATAAAACGACGCATCTATGCAATTGTATGTCCCTGAAATCACGCCCTGGTCATTCCTCGTCCGTGATGAGCTTATGCTGACGCAACTCTAGCCGTAGCTCTCTCTGCCCTTGTAATCGTGGCAGCAAAATCATAACCAATATCGATGAGGATAGATCATAGGAATGAATATAATACCGTGCAAGGAAATGTACATCCTAAGGCTCCTTAAGCGGAGTGCCGTATCGTAAGTATGCCGCGGAACATACACACGGTACGTCACTCTCCTTAAGTCACCTACTCCATCAACCAAGGTCATCCTATGCGATGAAAGTTTGGGTGTAAGACCCCCTCGACTAAGTCTAAGTTCCGTAAGGTCAAGCCTAAGTTCCGAATATATACAAACGCCCTAGGCTCCGCATAGTCAAACTTAGACTCGAACCAAGGTTAACCTAGCGCTCTGATACCAACTTTGTCACGACCCGAAATAGCATGTGGCTGGCCCTTGAATCATATGAAGTCTATAGGACCTCATCTAATTCAAGTGAGCCAAAAGCTCAGAAATCTAAAACCATTTTAAATAATAAATGAAGGAAAACTAGTTTTAAAGAAGTGAAGAAAACATATTTTAAAAACATGGTTTTTTAAATAAGTAAGACGAATATACATTTTTAAATCCTCAAGTCTTTTCTCAAAATTTCGACAGAGTTTCCTTTGTAAATACTGGCCCCAAACGGGGTACAACAAGAATAATATATGCATAATGATAAATGGCATCCCTAAGCGGGAGCTAGCTCTTCGTCAATCAACGGTCACAACCACGCAAGCAATATAATATACAACGCCGAAAGGCGAGGATCAAAACTCAAAAGGAAACTCAAAATCATCAAGAAAACCATACTACTACAACGCGCGACTCTAAGTTCGATATAATATACAACTGGTTTTCTAAGCCTGAAATAAATATACAAGTCTGGTTGATGGAATTACTAGATACAACTGATTAAAATAAATACAAGGGTGGTCATGATGCGAGTGAACCCACCTACCAAAGCAATCACCCAGAAAGGAAGCAGTGTGCCAGAAAGCCGCAATGAAACCTGTACAGCAAAACCTGCAAGAAACTGTGGCACAACGGGGGTGAGTTGCATACTCGTGAGTAGAAAACATCACAGAGCAGAAATCGTATGCATGACTCAATCCTAGGTCAATACGATCAGCAATAATATATATCCACAAAATGATAAAGTCTTAAGCATGATAAGGTGGCAAGGGCAAACATCTATACATCAGTGTAATACCATGTGCTCGTGTCAGTGCCTCAGGTAGCAACATATCATAAATATGAGGTATGATCAATGTAATCAGTGTCAACTATATCATGAAGTCTATGAGTATGTGGATATCATCCAACTATGTAATCAATGTCTGTATGCATGTGGATCTCATACACGTGTCAACCAATGACATAACAACATCATGCCTGTAAAAGTCATAAAAGCATATGCATGAAGGTATGAGGATATAAATCAACATGTGTCTCTCGCGACACATCAAAATCATGGAACCAGAGTGTCTAGCATCGACAATCGAAAACATAATGAAACCCGTGCCCAGCATCGCCACGTAAATCCTCATATATATTGGGCTCCGTCAGTCCGGATCGGCCTACGGGCTCCGTCAGTCCGGATCGGCCCGTATCATCTCTCGACTCCCGTCGGTTTACTCCGGATATCCGCCGAGCCCAAATACAATCACCGGTAGGTAGTAGTCCCTCTACCAGGGTCACCGTCTGTATACACAGCTTCCCTTTCTTGCCCCGGGGTACAATACCGGGTCCACCATGTACCCGCAATCGGCCTCATCCAGCTCCTCGAATCAGGTTTCACATGTCATATGTCTCAGAACCGAGAAAACGCATGGTGGACGCACTGAAATATCATATCGAGAGAAACCGGGTTTTTAAACAATGCATACTTTCTTTTAAAATGACCACGGTTCTCAAATCCAGAAATATCATGAAAACGGCATATCTCAATGTGTAAAATCATAAAGCATGATGTATGCGACATATGATAGAAATGTAAGCATATACGTATATCATGCAACATAAAACAGTAGTATGCACACATCGAGGGGAAAATCTCTCTTTTAAATGAATCCAGTTTTAAAATATATCTTACGGTTCCCTAAATCTCCAAAATAAAGCCAGAGTCATCTATGTATGTGAAAATACGTATGTAAGCAAGTATGGGTGTACAATATGTATGCACGCAAGTATGAGTGTACAATATGTCTGTGTGCCAATATAGATGTACAAGTATGTATATACGCAAGTATGAGCGTACAATATGCATGTGCGCCAATATGGATGTACAAGTAGGTATATACGCAAGTATGAGTGTACAATATGCATGTGCGCCAATATGGATGTACAAGTGGGTATATACGCAAGTATGAGTGTACAATATGCATGTGCGCCAATATGGATGTACAAGTTGGTATATGCGCAAGTATGAGTGTACAATATGACTGTGCGCCAATATGGATGTACAAGTATTTATATACGCAAGTATGAGTGTACAATATGCATGTGCGCCAATATAGATGTACAAGTATGTATATACGCAAGTATGAGTGTACAATATGCCTGTGCGCCAATATAGATGTACAAGTATGTATATACGCAAGTATGAGTGTACAATATGCATGTGCGCCAATATGGATGTACAAGTAGGTATATATGCAAGTATGAGTGTACAATATGGCTGTGCGCCAATATGGATGTACATTGGGTATATACGCAAGTAAGATTGTACAATAGTTCTGTGCGCCAATATAGATGTACAACTATGTATATACGCAAGTATGAGTGTACAATATGCATGTGCGCCAATATGGATGTACAAGTAGTCATATCCTGATGCAATTATCCTACTGTGTAGTGGCATGGAAATTATCGATGATGAAGTGTGTGAGTCGGCAAGCAGGTGTACGTGGAACATGCGCATCATCGATAATAGTGCTGGTGTCCTGACAGCATAGGTTTAATATAGCAATAAACACATTTACACATGCAATGCGATGCGAATAGCAAGAATATACGGAAATCAAACAATAAACGCAACAGTGAAGAATCTACATCAATATGTAAATGTCATACAGTTTTGCCATTGAAATAAGACGAATCGTGGTGTTTAGAAAAATAAGGGCTACAGTGTTTTTATGTAAAGATGCGTCTTTTGAAAATATCCGTAGAATTCCTTGGCCAGTCTTTAAAATACTCACGATTCGTTTGTTTTGGAAATCGGTATGACTCGGGTCTAGTCTAACATCTACTAAGTAAACTACAGATCTAACTAACAAGCTAATCGAAAGGCTATGGAAACCACCTAAATCTGAGTCGATATATATATATATACATATATAATAGTCGGTGATCTCGCCTCAATATTACCGCGTACGATACAATATATCATATGACAACCTTGAGTCATGAGTGCGGATCTATCATCGCAGTTATCTCGTACGGTAAATCCGTCGTACGGTATCCTAAATCTAGGTACGGATCGAATCTCACATTTATCTCATCAATTATCTGGTATCCTTATCATCATATCTCATGAACTGGGGGTATTGATCTAAGTCTAGTACAAACTTATACCATCTATATATATATGCGTGTATGAAAACACACGCCTAAAGGCCCGCTAAAATATCATGTCGTATCTCCTAATACGAACCACATCATATCACCGATCTCGTAGCACCATGCCCAAACTCATCGACTCATCTCCAAATATCATCCACTATCCTCATAATCCAAGTGTGGGTATACGTGTATGTATATATACACAGTCCCATAGCTATGTGTGTGTATAAACATATCTCTCCCCATATACGCTAAAGTATAATAGTAAGCATGTGTGTGCGTGTGAGTGTAAACCTGTTCTAGGGTTCACGACTAAGAAGCTATACTCGTTCACATCTAAAACCCTAATCTAACCATTGAACACATAATCATATCTTAAATATCCATGTCACACATAAAAGATATCATATAAATATAGTATATATATAGCATACTATACATCAAACTGCGGGGGTGCTATACGCCATCCACCCGACTTCCCCTGTATATATATAATCTACTCACATGCTTTTCGCTTTCCGTAGCCGACATCGCCACGCGCTTGCTTGTTGTCTTGAAGTCTTCGTGGGGTACCTACACATCATAACGTATCGTGCCGCATTAAAACCAAATCGAAACCAAAATGACACGCGGAACTCACATAGGTCAAAACCTATGGTCTACTCCCGCAAATCTGTAAGTGCACGGCGGCGCCCCGGCCGTCCTTCCGACGCCGGAATGCGGAAGCGGTGAAAAACTTTAATTTTGCGGACTTAGCAAACCGGCACCACCGTGCACTAAACATCTGGATCGTAACCATTAACAAGTCTAAGCTAACTACAAGATAGGGAAGAGAAGTATACCGACAGATCCGAGTCCTCCGGTCTTCTCCTCGTCGTCCCGATCTCCTGTGGAATGTCCCGTCTCCTCCTCGTCGCCGGAAGTGCACCACATCGCCTTCATCGTTTACGGGCTCCCACCTCAATGCCGAGGCAACTCGGGCACGAAGCCGGCTACTCGACGTGCCCAAGATATGCTGTAGAATATCTAGAGAAGAAGTCTCATTTGGGGTTTTGGAGCTTTGCCATTTTGTGGAGGAAGAAGAACTTGGAGAGAGGTGAAGGAAAAATGTGATAACCAAAGAATGAATGTGTCATCTTTTTCTCCACACCAAAGGAAGTATTTTCCTCATGCCCAAAGAATGGCCGGCCCACCCCCACCCATGTGTGATTGGAGAGAGAAAGAACAAAGACAAGGGGGTGGGTGGAAAGCAAGAAATGATGAGGAAAAATCAAATGATTACAACAATTCCAACACTTAATCAACAACCATAATAGTAAAAGTCAAGCCATGATCAACTAAAGAAAGTCAAGGTATGGTGCAATAATCATGATGTCACAAAGTGCAAAGACCCCCTCCACAAATGCTTATTTGCAACAATGCAAATAAACCCTCCTCCACCAATCTTCGGCCAATGAACGGAACAATGGAAATCGGCCGAAACGGAAAGCAAACTGGCAACTCCAGAAAACTGGTCCCGTAATAAATTACAGGAAAACCCCGATACTGTGCATACACACCCGCATCTGTATTTCGACCGAAATACAAATGCAATGAGACAAAATCTCCACTGTACTATACTAGAATCCGGCTTATACCAAAACCGGGTAGTAATATCTGTTCGATCCTGATCCGTGCAATACCGCACGTATCTGATCGAACCCTGCCATATACCCATACGGCCTATAGTACAAACTGTCCGATCCTGATCCGTGCAATACCGCACGTATCTGATCGGACCTTGCCATATATCCATACGGCCTCTACAACCTTTCGCCCAAAAGCTGAGTAACTGAATGTGGGGGACTCTAAAGACTCGTCAACACCTTGGTTGTGGATTTAACCACTAGCACGTCAGAGGTATAAGCCAATACGTAACGGGCTACCAGGTACTGACTAAAAGGGACGTCGATGAGCGAACTCATCCTGACGCCCTACTGAGCCTGTCAGTGACAATATCCGTACAGTCCGGTCCGTTCGTCTATGAGCATCGCATGGCGGGCCTAGGGGGTTGGTAAAAGTCAGACCCCCAAAAGCGGTACAAGTCGTGTCGGAGTGTAGCCCAGAAAACCCTGAGATACTACTGGAATACCTACCAGTAAATCTCCTTGCCTCGGCCGAGGGCTTCGTGTAATGGCTCTCCTAGACACAGCACGACCTCACCCCCAATACCGGGAGAGACGAACCCCTGAAGATACGCTCACTGCCTCCATGTGGCTCGGGACTGTACCCAACTAAAACCTGTTTGCACGACTCTTTTGAGCCGTGGTAGGGTAGTAATCAAAGTACAGTGGGAACTCACACAAGACAAATGACGATCCCTAGGTCGATGAACTAACCTGCACACATGTCACCAGGGAACTGCCATCTGACGTCTAGTATATGACCAACTGGCATGTTCCCGGCGAGTCCTGTCCGGTGTACTCATAACCCAATGAGCACCTGTATACATCTTAGGTGATCCAACTGACACCAGTGGCTTGTGAGACCGGCCACCGCCCCTCGTCGGGGTCTCGACTGTATACACTAGTCTACTATGGAGTATCGTGCCCTGTCTCGAAACTCACACGACTAGGGACCATTTAACGATATGCTTATAGACTACCAGCTCCCACGTATATGATCGCCCTCATACTGCTGGTGGTCAAGCATAGAATCCTAGGGGCTCTATCAACGTGTAATAGCGACGTGTCAGGTCACCTAAAACAGTACACGATGATAAAGGTAAACCAGATAGCATATTATCATCTCGAGTAAGACTGTCCTACCGGGATAGGTCCTCCATCAATCATTGCAATCACGTACCTGTGATCCAATAATTAACTCTGAGGGCATTATCTCCAACAATCTCCCACTTGCACTCAAGGCTAATTATTGCGATGTCGCATACTCACAGCCCGTGTGATACCGAACACCCAACTCCTCTACTAGTCAGTCTCACAAAGCTCGTTTGCGAAACTATTGCGTTCGAGGAATAGCCTCAGTGAGTGGATCCGCCTTGATGTCTCTTTCTATGTCTTTCTATATCTCAAGTTCGCGGAGAAACCCATCTCCCGAAATGAGCAATACCTGTCTTAGAATGTGTCTGGATGTCTGATGGGACATAGCTCATAAATGAACTCCAAATCCAAACTTCTTAGACTGTATCGTCAACTGAACTTAATCAGTATCCTGCACCATGCCTCCCTCAGTATTGCCTTGGACCACCTGTCCAAAATACTGCCCCTCGTCAGAGGGAAAACTATAACTCTGACAACCTCTTTGTCGTCCATGTCACCTTGGAAGCCTGGAATGATAACTGTCTCCCGAATGAGGCTGTCGTTATCATATCCCTAGAACATCCACTTATGTTCTAAAACTGCTTCCGACTGTTTCTCCAGGGTTGGATTAAATGTCAACTTATTGCATCTAGTGCAAGTACAACATCTGGTGTGGTACTTGACATCTCATGATTGACTCAATTGCCTAAGCAAGTGATCTGCCAATCATGTGCATCCCTCTCTACTTTAGTCTGTAAGACACCTTTAGAGAGGGTGACTCCATCACCTGCAGGTACACTACCGTGCCAGGAGTCGTCCATTCTAAATACTCTTAGAATGCTGTCAAGTACCCTGATTGGGAAATCACCCAAATCTAGATCTAAAACCATAGATCTAGTAACCAGTATGTCTGATATAAAATCCATTTCCTTTGTGGAGAAACCACTGTGTGACGACCAAAGTATAACCGACTGTAGTATAGGAGTTTCTTTTCCTACTTTGTGTATGTCATCCAAATACCATGACATCACATCCTACTACCTTCTCAACAGATCCATCCCCTATTCTGATGAAGTCAAACCCATGACTGTCATGTCAGAAATAGATGATCTATCTCCGCTATATCTGCTTTAGTCTATAAATAGACATAAGCTACCTGTCCACCAATGCTTCCGCTGCTCCCACTGACTACGACAACCCTCTGGCAGAGTCATATAGACGTCCACTTCTAAAACTAGTTTAGAACGACGCTATACTCATCCTCCTGCCGGGTCTCACAGTCTGGAACAACAGCAATGGTAAGTGTGGGTAAACAAGAACTTCCCTGTCACTGTCCTTGAGGCTACCGTAGTACCTCTCGGGTGCCTGAAGTTACCCACCTTATCTGTGGAGTGGTCAATGGAATGTCAATCCAGATTGAATCTTTAGGTTCCTTATCAAATCTTTTGTAATCGTTTGTGGTTCTGGAATCACTTCCAGTTCTACCATACTCCCACTACTGTTTTCTGAAAAAATCCATTTTTAATAAAACTGTGGCGAGTCTAGAACAATATCGCTATTGTTCATCCAGATGGTAGAAAGTCAACCCTCGTCATAGCCTGGGTCAACCTACAAACAGCCATTACAGAAACGTGCCTTGAGTTATCCAGAGTCTGGTTTTAATCAAAAGCTGGATAACTCCCCGTACCTTAACAACGTCAAGATACGAACTGTTCTATATCCCATATAGGACCAGAGGCACTGATTTAATTGAACCAGATCCAAATCATGCAACTGTCTCCAGTGCACGTCAACTAAATGGAAGGAGGCCGATCAGCGTTACTCAACTTAGGAATGCTTCCAATTATGAGTAACCTGAAAGAGAAGCAAGTTCTCTTAGTCACTACTACCAACCGAATACCATACACAAGTATCTACATCTTCGATCTCTTTGATGAATCCCGATACTTGCTACACCTGGTTCTCTACTCTATTCAAATAACTATAACTTCTCAAAATTCGGACCATGTGTTTGCACGAAACATCTGTCTAAAAACTAGAGAAGTCATAAGTAAACCGAATATAGTACGAGGACCAACCCCTCTGTCCTGATGGACCCTGGACAACATACAATACTCTGTATAAGTCCCTTGAGTCTGAAAACTCATTCACTGTGTGTCGTAGGTTGAAAACTGTACTTATGGTTAAGAAGAATTACACCGCTGTTTAATGCTCCTTACCCAACCATCCACTGATATAGGTAAATGTCATAGACATAATTTCAGAAAGGTATATCTCACTCTATGAAAATAGACGTACAGATATATCAATTTGAAATTGGTGCACAAAAGCGGATATTCAAAACCAAATATTTGCCGTCTGGCAAACAGCCCAGGTGATTTCCTCAAATATCACCGATTACAACGAATCCCGATATAATGAGGATAATCACCTAATTCCCAATAACTTACTCCCACTCATCATCTGTAAGACCATACAGATGTGAGAATCATACCTGGTAAATACATACCCTGGAGTAAGTATTTAGTCGGGAAATCAGCTTTCCTTTAACAGTACACAGTGAGACTGAAACATTGAAATGTTTCGATGGGGTATTCTGGTATTCCTAGTAATGCCTCTTCCATTATCCAGATTCACAACTGTAACCGTGTAATTCCTTGCCACCTCTCCAAATCCTTTCATATGTCTTTAGTCATTACCTTCTGCACACCCCTTTAGGCCAAATGGTTTTCTTCCTTCCCTACCGTTCGGCGCCAGCCTATGGTTTGGAAGAAGACTATCCAATAAGCATAATGGGTGTACTGTCCCAATCCTAGGAACACTCGCAATGAGAGAGAAGGTGAGGATAAAAGGCACCTGAATAAATCTTATTCCTATTTCTCCTGAACCAGAATCCATCCCCGAACTGGAACAAGTTCCTTTCGAGTTCGTATATAACCATACGATGGAGTATCCAATAAACTGTGGATCTTCGTAGTGATACGGAGTGTCCTGGAGAAATACAAAGGTGATTTAGGATTGACGAAAGAATACTTGGTTTGGTCGTGAATGTCTGTTGCAATTTACTTTGCCCTCTTACTAATCCCTTGCTTTGTCTTAACTTAATACCTTCTGCACACCATCGTTATGCTAATTGGTTTTCTTCATCCCTACCGGTCAGCACCAGCCTAAGTTTTGGAAGAAGACAATCCAATTTGCGTAATAGGTGTACTACCCCTAAACCAAGGAGTACTCATAACCTGAGAGAGGGTAAAAGGAAAAGACAACTGAATAGTCCTATCCGTTTTCTCCAGAACCGGAAACCATCCTCGAATAAATCCCTTCGAGTTCGTATCTAACCATACGATGGTTTTGTCCAATGGAAGTGGACGTTCGTAGCAATACGGGGTGTCCTGGAGAAAAGGGTAAAAGTAGGAGTGGCAATGAGGTTTGCAACTCTGACAATCCAAAAGCCAGTGTTTAAGAAGGTTCGGTTAATCTTGGTCACTGAGTCATAGTCTTAGGGTCGGGTCAATGGTCGCTGCCAAAGAGAGAGAGAAAAGAAACACTCAGCGTGCACTCTAACCTAGATTAGAATGGTCACCAATTTATCTAATCTGGAATCCTCCCACTGTACCTCAAATTCTCCTCCAAACCTGAAAGAAGAATTAGTCGGGGTGACCCGAGGAGTAAACTAACTCATCAGTGGGAATCGGGATCCAACTATCATCGCATGATAACGTGACGGAATCCGCTCACGGTATCACACTCCAGAAGGTATGCGCATATCTGGCAAGTTTCAGTTCTTTTGAAACTCCCGATGTGATTTCTGCCCCATGCTCTTATGACCTTGACTAAGGCCAACAAATCATAAGTCACATGCCAAGTTCTACCCGTCATTATCCAGGTTGATTTGAACCCACCCGTACAAGCCCTTGACTAGGGCCAACAAGGCTATACGACTGTCCCAAACCAACGCATCTATCTATGCACCATATGAACACCCAACAGCTACCAAACACTGTGCCTTGACTAAGGCCAACAAACACAGCTTGAATACTATTGACTACCCATATGAAACGACGGAGGGCTACGAATGGTTTCTGGAGAAAACCTTTAACGTAATGAACTTGATATCGTTGAAGGAACGAATAGCTTTTTGAAAATATAGTGACGAAAACCGTTGCTAAAGAGGTCACTCCCGGTGAAGGGATCTCGGCTCTTTCCCCGTAGAATGGGGTGCAGGATATTCCAACTGAATACCACGGTGCAAAGCAAAAGTAATCGGCTATAGTGAAGTTAATGCCCTGACGCAAACCTTTTGTCCAAGGGGTCACTCCCGGTGAAGGGATCTCGGCCCTTGCCTCGTCGACTGAGGAGCAGGATATTCCAACTGAATATCACGATGCAAAACAAAAGTGAACGTCCTTGCAATAACAGCTTTTTGAAAAAGTGTTCCAACAACATCAGATTAGGTTTGTTTTTAACTTGCACTGATCCGAATCAATGCAGTCCCATCAATTGATCACACCAAAAAGAACGAAAATATACCGATGTACGTATATGCCATCCGCATTCGCCATTGGGTCCCGTCATTACCCGTTAGGTTAGCTAACTAACGACAGAGCGGGGACTGGACTAGCGCGGATGTAAAACATATACAACATCTACTAATATATATACCAATATATTATATTTCGCTCAAGGCGTGAAAAGAAATGCAACATCACAGAAATGTACAGCATCACAGAACAATACAGATATCTGGGATCCCCGGGTTTCACAGAGCCACTGCTGAAACCAGACGTTCCCCTGGTCGTGTGGATAGCCTGTGCAATGAAATCCTAGACCCCTACGGGTGCGGCAAGTCACCCGCCAAAACCTGAAGCGAGGAAGCCCCCTTCAGTACCGTGAATGGACCACCCTGCACTTCACGGAATCCGGCAACTTGGGCACCCCTCCTGGGTCAACCTGTACCCCCTACGAGTGCGGAGAATAGCCCGCCAATTCCAGAGTGAAGCCCCCTCCGTCTCAATGCCATGAGATGCGGGCTTGTTGCCTTCTAGAACCCGGCTATCCGTGCACCCCTCCTGGGGTAATCCTAGTACAGAAAGTAAAATATACATACACCGGGTACAACGACCGCAACCTGGCCGTGCCCCAAAATAATAATACAATCAGGCAGTGACGGCAGTCCACATGTCGGACGCTCGCCCCGCAATATCAAATGTACATAATACAACAGAACAGTACTAGCATTGCATCCAGGCTATCCCCCACGACCGATCCGCAACATCACAGCAAAAACAGAACATCAACGTGAAAGTCACGTTCGCAAATCCGTCTAACCGGGCTATAGCAGTTAGACCGGATTTACCGATCGAGTGACATTCACAGTCGCAGATATAATGTAAATACTGTGAAATATGTGTTTAAAATTTTCGATCAATCAAATTTTAACATGTGGGCCCCCAATCAAAACTGTAGCAGATCAAGAAATTCTGGGCCCAATGTTATTATTCCAAAACCCCACTTTTCACCCCAGAAAGCCTCTGTAAAAAAATGGTGCAGTGATCTCCACAGTGCGCGGCGGAACAGCGGCGGGAAGGGGGTTTTCGCGGCGGTTCCGCGCTCCAACTGTGGAGTCACTTCATCGAATTTTTACAGAGCTCTTAGATTTTCCAGTACATCAATATTTTACAACCTGAAAAAATTTTCGAGACCAAAAATTTTCAACAGAAACTGATGCGAACTAAAATGCAGTTTTGGAACATTCGATCGATCGAAACAGAAAAACACATTACACAAAGCTAGACTAAGTTAATGGCGAGGCTCTGATACCACTGTAAGTGCACGGCGGCGCCCCGGCCGTCCTTCCGACGCCGGAATGCGGAAGCGGTGAAAAACTTTAATTTTGCAGACTTAGCAAACCGGCACCACCGCGCACTAAACATCCGGATCGTAACCATTAACAAGTCTAAGCTAACTACAAGATAGGGAAGAGAAGTATACCGACAGATCCGAGTCCTCCGGTCTTCTCCTCGTCGTCCCGATCTCCTGTGGAATGTCCCGTCTCCTCCTCGTCGCCGGAAGTGCACCACATCGCCTTCATCGTTTATGGGCTCCCACCTCAATGCCGAGGCAACTCGGGCACGAAGCCGGCTACTCGACGTGCCCAAGATATGCTGTAGAATATCTAGAGAAGAAGTCTCATTTGGGGTTTTGGAGCTTTGCCATTTTGTGGAGGAAGAAGAACTTGGAGAGAGGTGATGGAAAAATGTGATAACCAAAGAATGAATGTGTCATCTTTTTCTCCACACCAAAGGAAGTATTTTCCTCATGCCCAAAGAATGGCCGGCCCACCCCCACCCATGTGTGATTGGAGAGAGAAAGAACAAAGACAAGGGGGTGGGTGGAAAGCAAGAAATGATGAGGAAAAATCAAATGATTACAACAATTCCAACACTTAATCAACAACCATGATAGCAAAAGTCAAACCATGATCAACTAAAGAAAGTCAAGGTATGGTGCAATAATCATGATGTCACAAAGTGCAAAGACCCCCTCCACAAATGCTTATTTGCAACAATGCAAATAAACCCTCCTCCACCAATCTTCGGCCAATGAACGGAACAATGGAAATCGGCCGAAACGGAAAGCAAACTGGCAACTCCAGAAAACTGGTCCCGTAATAAATTATAGGAAAACCCCGATGCTGTGCATACACACCCGCATCTGTATTTCGACCGAAATACAAATGCAATGAGACAAAATCTCCACTGTACTATACTAGAATCCGGCTTATACCAAAACCGGGTAGTAATATCTGTTCGATCCTGATCCGTGCAATACCGCACGTATCTGATCGAACCCTGCCATATACCCATACGGCCTATAGTACAAACTGTCCGATCCTGATCCGTGCAATACCGCACGTATCTGATCGGACCTTGCCATATCTCCATACGGCCTCTACAACCTTTCGCCCGAAAGCTGAGTAACTGAATGTGGGGGACTCTAAAGACTCGTCAACACCTTGGTTGTGGATTTAACCACTAGCACGTCAGAGGTATAAGCCAATACGTAATGGGCTACCAGGTACTGACTAAAAGGGACGTCGATGAGCGAACTCATCCTGACGCCCTACTGAGCCTGTCAGTGACAATATCCGTACAGTCCGGTCCGTTCGTCTATGAGCATCGCATGGCGGGCCTAGGGGGTTGGTAAAAGTCAGACCCCCAAAAGCGGTACAAGTCGTGTCGGAGTGTAGCCCAGAACACCCTGAGATACTACTGGAATACCTACCAGTAAATCTCCTTGCCTCGGCCGAGGGCTTCGTGTAATGGCTCTCCTAGACACAGCACGACCTCACCCCCAATACCGGGAGAGACGAACCCCTGATGATACGCTCACGTCCTCCATGTGGCTCGGGACTGTACCCAACTAAAACCTGTTTGCACGACTCCTTTGAGCCGTAGTAGGGTAGTAATCAAAGTACAGTGGGAACTCACACAAGACAAATGACGATCCCCAGGTCGATGAACTAACCTGCACACATGTCACCAGGGAACTGCCATCTGACGTCTGGTATATGACCAACTGGCATGTTCCCGGCGAGTCCTGTCCGGTGTACTCATAACCCAATGAGCACCTGTATACATCTTAGGTGATCCAACTGACACCAGTGGCTTGTGAGACCGGCCACCGCCCCTCGTCGGGGTCTCGACTGTATACACTAGTCTACTATGGAGTATCGATGCCCTGTCTCGAAACTCACACGACTAGGGACCATTTAAGGATATGCTTATAGACTACCAGCTCCCACGTATATGATCGCCCTCATACTGTTGGTGGTCAAGCATAGAATCCTAGGGGCTCTATCAACGTGTAATAGCGACGTGTCAGGTCACCTAAAACAGTACACGATGATAAAGGTAAACCAGATAGCATACTATCATCTCGAGTAAGACTGTCCTACCGGGATAGGTCCTCCATCAATCATTGCAATCACGTACCTGTGATCCAATAATTGACTCTGAGGGCATTATCTCCAACAAAATCAACCCGATATCACTCGATATAGACGTACAAACGTCACGTGACCGAGATAAAGAAGAAATACTAAAATTCAAAATTCAAAATACGTAAAACCATATCCGAATCAAAACAGCAAATCAAGTATTTAGTCCCAGATTTTGTATAGGGTGAAAACAATATGAGCAAACAACATTAGGGTGATATATAGGGTGTATGTGACCTACAAAAGAAACCTAGACCCACTCCCTCACCAAGTGGCCAAGCCCTACCCCCTAATTTCCGAGCTCGCCGGCCCTGGGTGTTCCCATGGGGTTTGTCTTGCTACAGGGGGTTCCTATGGTCAATTCTAGTGTACTGGGGTTGTTCGCTCGTCTCGTAATTTACTCAACCCATTCCAGATTTTCCTGCACACTCCAAGTTCACAAACCGACTTTGCAAAGTTCTGTAAATCCGTATTTTTGAGTTTCAGTTGGGTTGGTCTGTGTTTCTATCAATTGGGAGGGGTTTAAGGTCACTACTAGGCCTCAATTCATAATCACAACTCAATTCAACCCTAGCCCTCTCTAGAAATCTCCAAAGTTCACCAAATCACAACTAAACAGATAAATGGCTTAAAGTGAATGAAAAACTACACTAAGTGTGAAGGGATTACCTCATCTAGCACCCATGAATCCTCTACAGCGCCAAAATGCAAACTTTCTTAGTCCAAAGTGTAGCTTGTGAGCTTGTGCACATTTTTTGTGAAGTGGGGATGAGGTTTTGGTGTTGTTTTGATGGAGTTTTGGGGTTTTGAAGTGGAGATGGAGGAGGGTGTTGCCCATGGCTGAAGAGGGGAGAGGATAATGATGGAGATGGTGAATGAAACAAGGACCAAGACCAAGGTTGACCCCCCTTCACCCTCTCCTTCTCTCTCTTGCCCATACCTTTCACTATGCAATATTTTCTATTCTTTTCTTTTTCCTTTTCTTTTCTTTTCTTCCCTCAAGATAAACCCAAACCATGCATGATAAAAGAGAAAGCATGTAGTAAAATGTAACACAAGTGTAAAAATGATATGGTGCATGTTTTGCACAAAACCCGCTTAAAGCCCGATTAGCGATTTTTAATCACGATTAGCACTAAAATAGTGTCAAATAAATCATAAACTTTCATAATTTGCATAAATCACATAAACCACCCTCATTTTAATAATTTCCAAAATTTTCAAAATTTCCCCCCAATTTATCGGTATTTAATTATACCGCCTTATTAAAATATTCAATATAATATTATTTAATTATAAAAATTCCTAAAAATAATATTTTATTTTTTTGAAATGTTACACCACTGAGAGTAAGAGTTACTCCCAGGAGAGTTTTGCACTTTACAATTAGCTAACTCATTAGGTGTCTAGAAAGGTGTCAACGGGGTTGTGACTCTATGAAAACGAGGTTTACATTAATTAGGTCCGTGCGAAAGCACGGGGAAGCTCTCTCAAAGTACCGACACTGACCTGGCTGAACGGTTAGCGAACTTGTAGAATGTAATTAATCCTGCCTAATTTTCTTTTTAAGGTTTGAAGGAAAATTTGATAAAAGCAGTGGGAGACATCGATTATATAAGATAATAACCGATCTAATCTTTGCAAGAGCTTTCGCTGAGTGTATTCTTTTCTCTCTCCTAATGGAAGACACCCATGACTGGACTTAAGCTTCTATTAGAGAAAAATAAACTGACGGGACCCAATTATAAAGACTGGCTGAAGAACATAAACATTGCCCTTACATATGATAAGGTATCATATGTCCTCACTGCCCCAGCCCTTCCCATCCCAGGCCCTGAATCTTCTGTTGCGGATAGTGAGATCCGCAATACATGGGATATTAATTGTGCCACTGCCAAATGCCTCACGCTTGCTTCGATGGATAATGTACATCAAAAGCAGCATGAGAAAATGGATGTTCAATCCATCTTTCTCCATACAAAGGAGTTGTATGGAGAGAAATCTCGCACCCTGCGCTACGAGGCATCTAGAAAGCCGTTTCAGATGAGAATGGCTCCTGGCACACCGGTAGGTGATCATGTCATGAAGATGATAGCTCTTATTGAAGAGCTTGAGGGCCTCAGATAGACAATGGAGAACGAACAATATGTTGATATTATTCTACAGTCTCTCCCGCCTGCCTTTGCTCAATTTGTAGTAAACTTCAACATACACAACATGGAGAAGTTACTACCTGAACTTTTCAATATGTTGAGAAGTGCAGAGAGCACGCTCAAGACGAAGACACCCTCTCTGATTGTTGGGAAATCTTCCTTTTCCGTCCCAAAAGCCAAGGCTAAGAGAAGGAATAAAAAGAAACCCACCAAACCGAGAGGTGGAATCAGAAAGGCAAAAGGGAGAGACAAATCCAGGGCTGAGTCAGGAAGAGGAGAATGTTTCTAATGCAACATGTCGGGACACTGGAAGCAAAATTGTGTTGAATATCTTGCTGATCTCTAGAAGAAGAAGCATGGTGATGCTTCGCTTCAGGTGTGTTCGTGACTGAAAACAGTTTTTCTAAACTCTGCTTCCTGGGTATTAGATACCAGTTCAGGTTCTCGCATCTGCAATTGTATGCAAGGATTGAGAAATTGCAAAGTTTTGAAGACTGGTGATTACACTCTCCGAATTGGAAATGGTTCCAATGTATCAGCGGGAGAGTATCACCTGGGGTTGCCATCGGGATGTATATTGGTTTTGAACCCGTGTTATTATGTACCTAGTATGCTGTGTAATATAATATCCGTTTCTTTGTTGGACATTGAAGGATATGATTTTGTGCTGCATAATAATGTTATGAACATTAAACTAAATCAAAAGTTGATTGGGTATGGTACACTAAATAATGGGATATACGTTCTAAATCAACACACAGTTTTCAACATACAACAAACTAATAAAAGAAAATTTTCATATATAAATGAATCTTTTATTTGGCATTGTAGACTTGGTCATATTAACGAAACAAGACCAAATAAGTTACATAAATATGGATATTTAAATCCATTTGAATATAAATCTTATGCAACTTGTCAGTCTTGTATCAAGGGTAAAATGACCAAAACTCCGTTTGTTGGACACGGAGAAAGAGCAACTGAACTCTAAGGCCTCATACATAGTGATGTATGTAGGCCAAAGTCTACACAAGTTAGAGGCGGTTTTTCTTACTTTATAACCTTTACTGATGATTTCTCAAGGTTCGGACATGGGTTTTTACTGAAGCATATGTCTGAAGCTTTCGAGAAATTCATGAGCATAAACTTGAAGTAGAAAAACAAACCGGATTGAGCATCAAGAAACTTCGATCGGATCGAGGTGGAGAGTACTTAAGCACAGAGTTTTCGGACTTTCTAAAAGAGAATAGGATTCGCTCTCAGCTCACTCCCCCTTTTTACACCACAACACAACGGTGTGTCAGAGCGGCGGAATCGTACCCTATTAGATATGGTGCGTTCCATGATGAGTGATGTTGAGTTACTTCTTTCCTTTTGGGGGCATGCATTGGAGACTGCGGAATTTCTATTGAACAGGGTTCCCACCAAAACCGTATCTACCACTCCATATAAGATATGGTATGTGAAGAGACCATCTCTTAAGAGAGTTAGGATATGGGTTGTCCTGCTTTTGTGAAAACGCAGAATCCGGACAAACTCGAGACACGGTCAGTCATGTGTATATTTGTGGGATATCCAAAACATTCGTATGGACATCTTTTCTACCACAAGGAGGAACAAAAGGTATTTGTTTCTCAGTATGCCACATTTTTAGAAAATGATTTTTTTACAAATAATACTAATGGAAATGTGGTAGAACTAGAAGAAATTCTAGAGACACAAGTTACTAATGACGATTTGGTCGAACCTGATGTTGCAATAGAATCTTATGAACCTCGGCCACTCCATAGATCTGGTAGGACTTCTCGCCCACCAAAGAGATACTACGGGTTTCTCATTGATGGTGATAAAGAAGATTGCATCATGGATGATGATGACCCTACTAGTTTTCAGAAAGCTATCACGAATGGTGACTCGGTGAAGTGGCTGGATGCCATGAGATCCGAAATGGAGTCTATGTACACTAATAAAGTATGGACTTTGGAAGTTGTACCTTCTGGGGTAAAACCCATAAGGTGCAAATGGATCTTTAAGAGAAAGATCGGTGTAGATGGACGGGTGGAGACTTATAAGGCAAGGCTTGTAGGGAATGAATTTCGTCAAAGATCATGAATGGACTATGATGAAACTTTCTCTCTTGTAGCCATGCTTAAATCCATTCGTATCCTACTTGCCATTGCTGCTCACTACGACTATGAAATCTGGCGGATGGACATTAAAACTGCATTTTTAAATGGTGATTTAGAAGAGTTCGTTTATATGGACCAGCCAAAGGGCTTCGTTGATTGTGGGAGCAGCGAGAAAGCATGTAGGTTGCTTAAATCCATTTACGGATTAAAGAAGGCATCACGGAGTTGGAACATCTGTTTTGATGATGTGATCAAAGAGTTTGATTTCATCAAAAATCCAGATGAGCCTTGTATTTATAAGAAGATTGTAGGGAGTACTTTCGCATTCCTCGTATTGTACGTGGATGACATTCTATTGATAGGAAACGACGTTCCTATGCTACAATTGATCAAACTTTTCTCGAGGTTTGTATTTACCCTCAGTGGAGGAGCGGTATGTTGGAATAGTTCCAAACAGGATACTGTTGCAGACTCAATAATGGAAGCTGAGTAAATTGCTACAAAATGATGCTGCAAAGGAAGTCGTCTAGATGCGGAACTAGGAGTAGTTCTCACCATTATTGATCCAATACCATTGTATTGTGATAATAATGGGGCTATGACATTGTCCAAAGAGCCCAGGTCCATCAACGATCCAGACACATCCTGAGGCAATATCATTTGATCCGTGAGATAGTTGATCTCCGCGAGATCGTGATTAGGAGAGTAGATACATAGAATAACACCGCGGATCCACTCACCAAGGTCCTCTCACGGCCGCAATATGAGCGACTTTTTAAGATATTGGGTATGAGATATGCCAATAAGTGGCCTTAGTGCAAGTAGGAGATTGTTGGATATATGTATGCTCTAGAGGCCATTATTTGATATTGGATACTTGGATATATATATATATATATATATATAGAGAGAGAGAGAGAGAGAGTGAGAGAGAGTGAGAGGACATTCTCGCTCGACATGATAGTATGCTATCAGGTTACTCTTTATCTTAACATGTTCACTTGATTGTGTATACTATTCATTTGGTACATGTTGATAAAGCCCTTAGGATATCCGCTTGACTATCAGGATTATGATGCAGATCATACTAGTGGGGCATGACTGGTCTATAAGCGTTTCCTTAAATGTTCCTAGTCGTGGGTGTATCGAGACGGGGCATCGATATTCCAGAGTAGACTAGTGTATACGGTTCTTGACCCATTTGATGCGCGATGGATGATCCCATATCCATTGGTGTTTGACATAAAAGATTGTATACGGGTGCCCAGTGGAGACTTGGTACACTTAACGGACTCGCCGAGAACTCCTATATGGTATTATATCTATCATCGGATAGCAGTTCTCTGGTGACACTTGTACAGGTTGCTGGGTTCCATAGCACCCTAACTAGGATTTATAGGGCATCAAGTATGCAATTTTAAAAAACCTAGAGAGCTATGCAACCCATACCAAGGATCTAACGAGAAAATTAGGAGTAAGCTAGCATGTAATCAAACATTACACTATGTGAATGAGGAATACAACCTTTGTAGACCGGTCCTTCACTTCTAAAGCTTTGTGTAGTAGTCCCTTCACTCTAAGTAGTGATCTCTCGGACTCTAGTAAGGCTCCACAAGGTGAAACGAACAAGCTTGCTTGAAGTCTTCGAGGCCGAAGATGATCTACGTCGAGGAGACACTAACTCATGCTACATCTTCGCTAATTAGGAATTAGTGAAGCAAACAATCTAAACTAAATGGCTAATCTAGTTTAGGTTGATGAAGTAGGATTTCCGCTCACTTTAGATTAATTTTTCTCACTATATTTCTTCACTTTCCAAAAAGCTAAAGAGCAAAATTGGAATGAAGAAGAAGATGAAGATGGGAATGGAATGAGAATCAATGGGTGAGAATAGCAACCATGGGTGAGATAATATCTCATATAACTCATATAGAGACTTAACCAAGGCTAATCATAATGGTTGGGTTAATAAATATCTTAAGTAAAACAAAATTAGTGGACTAAGTCAATGGTTCCACAAGCTTCCACTAAGCTCCAAACCATGACTAATTTCCACCTAATTTAAATTTAATTTAAATAAATAAAACTCTTCATTATCATAAGCATGGTGTGAGTCTCATACACCCATGAACAATGTATCATCAAGCATGACACAATAATATATATCGCATACATATTATATAGAAGTGAGAAAAAGAAATGCTTAAGTGAGCTTATATTAGTTATTGTAAAATTAATATAACAAATATATAATGATACATTAAATTATTAAATCAACACTTGATTTAATAATTCGGCTATATCACATATAACCGACTAATATTATTTGTATCAACTTATCGAATCAACACTTGATTCGATAACCCGGCTATATCACATATAACCGACCGATATCACATATCGCGAGATTAGAATACGGTATCGCATATGCGTATTAATCTCGGTCCCACACATATCATATATGTGCTCCTACTTCATTTCGCCTGAGCCAGGAAACCTCTATGTAGGACTCTAACGACTCCTCAATATTCCGGCATTAGGTGATGATCAAATCAGTCACCAACAAGCCGTCAGCGGTACTAACTGGACGTAACGGCTACCCGGTTAATGAGCGATCGGAAGATCAACAATTAAGCCTGCTCATACTCCTGCTCATCCAATAAGTAACACTACTGTACAGTCCGGTCTCTTTATATGATATGTCGCATATCCAGCCTGGGGGTGGTAAACGTCAGACCCCAATAGCCTGATAAGTCATGCTAATATGAGGCCCATAACGGTTCGAGAAACTACTAATAACACTTACCAATAAATCTCAGTAACCCTGGCCAGGGATTTCCTGTTATGGCCAATCGAGCATAGCGGAACATCAACCCCCAATACCGGGAGAGACGAAATCCCCTCCTATCGCTCATTGCCTCCATGTAACTCGGGACTGTACCCAAAAATCACCATTTTGCAGGTTCTCTTGAACGTGGTAAGGTAGAAATCAAAGCATAGTGGGAATCACACAAGACTTTATGACGATCTCGGGTTCTACAGACTAACCTGTACCAGTGTCACCAGAGAACTGCTATCTGACGTGAGATATAATACCATCTAGGAGTTCTCGGCGAGTCATGTTCAGTGTACCCAGTCTCCACTGAGCACCCATTTACCATCTTTGATGTCAAACACCAATGGATATAGGATCATCCATCGCCCATCATATGGGTCAAGAAGCGTATACGCTAGTCTACTCTGGAATATCGATGCCACATCTCGATACTCCAACGACTAGGAACAATTGAAGGATGTACTTACGGACTATCCTGGCCCCACTAGTATGATCTGCATCATAATTCTGGTAGTTAAGTACACATCCTAAGGGCTTTATCAACATGTAACAGAGAGACAATAAGTGTACATGTTAAGATAAAGAGTAACCAGATAGCATACTATCATATCGAGCAAGAAAGTCCTCACTATATATGTCCAAGCATCCACTATAATATACATCATATATACAATAATGGCCTCTAGGGCATACATATAACTAACAATCTCTCACTTGTACTTGGGCCATTTGTTGTAGTATCTCATACCCAACGTCCCATAAAAGTCTCTCTTGGGAAAGACCTTCGTGAGTGGATCCGCCGTGTTATCCTTCGCGTCAACTCTCCTAACCTCGATCCCCTGGAGATCAACCATCTCCCTGATCAGGTGATACTGTCTCAGAATTTGTCTAGATCGCTGATGGGACCGGCGTTCCTAGGCCAAAGCCACAACTCTATTGTTGTCACAATAATGATTATTGGATGCTCAATGGTAGGAACCATGACCATCTCATGAATAAGAAATACCCAGACAGCCACTTTGGCAGTATCGTTGGTAGCGATGTACTCATCCTTTATCACCTAGTTTGACATGGTATCTAGCTTGGAACACTTCCAACATACCGCCCCTCCATTGAGGGTAAAGACAAATCGTGTGACTGACTTTCAGTCGACCTTATCACTCTGGATGCTCGAATCGGTAAAGGGCTCCCACTGTAGTTCTCTGTTACCAAACACCAAGAACATTTCTTCAGTGCTTCTCAAGTACTTAAGAATGTCCTTCACAGCTGTCCAATGATTTTCCTAAGATCTGATTGATTCCTAATCACTACACCTAGTGAGTTAGCTATATCTTGTCTTGTGCATAACATCGCATACATGATAGAGCCTACTGCCGAAGCATAGGGTATCCCTTGCACGCGAGCTCTCCCCAAATCAGTGTTGGGAGACATCTTTTTAGAGAGAGTGATTCCTGAGTAAGTGGGCGAACCATCACGCTCAGAATCTTCCATACTAAACCCCTTTAGTATGGTGTTAATGTACCTGGATTTGGGACACTCCCAACATCCACTTAGATCTATCTCTATAGATCTTAATCCTTAAGATTTAGTAGGTATCATCCAGATCTTACTTGGAGAATCCTCGTGATAAGAGGAGCTTGACCGAGTGTAGTATAGGAAACCCATTTCCTATCAAAAGTATGTCAACTACGTAGAATACGAGGAAGACATTTTACTCTCTACAACTTTCTTGTATATTCAAGGTTCATCTACATTTTTGATGAAGTCAAACTCTTTGACTGCCACATCAAAACTGTTCCAACTCCGTGATGCCTGCTTTAATCTTGATGGACTTAAGCATAAGCACTGAAGAAAAGGTTTCATCATAATTCACACCTAGTTATTGAAGAAAACCTTTTACTATAAGTCTAGCTTTGAAAGTCTCAACTTTTCCATCTACACCAAGAATCTTCTCAAGATCCATTTGCTCCTGATGGGTTTTACCCCTTCAGGTGCAACATTCAAAGTCATACTTTGTTGGTGTACATGGATTCCATCTCAGATCACATAGCATCCACCGATTTCACAGAGTCCCTACTCGTGATGGCTTGCCTGAACCCAGTCGGGTCATCATCTACCATGATGCAATCCTCGCTCCCACTGTCATTAAGGAAACCGCAGTATCTCTCAGGTGGATGAGGAACCCTACCAGATTCATGGAGAGGCTGAGGTTCATTGGAGACTATCGAATCCTTTAGTTCCACTAAATCATCAGTCCTAGTTTGTATAGCTGGAACTCCTTCCAGTACTACCTCATGACCACTAACTTGTTTTCTAAGAAAATCCTTTTTCTAAAAAGGTGGCATGTTGAGAAACAAAACACCTTTTGTTCCTCGGTTTGGTAGAAGATATTCCCTTGCAAATGTTCGGGATATCCAACAAACTTACAGAACTGACCCTGTCTCGAGTTTGTCCGGATTTTGCCTTTCAACATAAGCCGGACAACCCCATATCTTAACTCGTTTAAGACATGGTCTCTTCCTATAACATATCCCATATGGAGTGGTAGGCATTGATTTGGTCGGAACCCTATTCAATAGGTATGCAACTTCTCAAGTGCATAACCCCCAAAAGGAAACAAGTAACTCAACAGTACTCATCATAGAGTGCGCCATATCTCATAGGGCACGATACCTCCGCCCGATACACCATTGTTCTGTGGTGTACACGATGGAGTAAGCTGAGAGAGAATCCTGTTCTCTTTTAAGAAAATCCCGAAACTCCGTGCTGAAGTATTCTCCTCCCCAATCACATCGAAGGACTTAATACTTTTACCCGTCTGGTTCTCAACTTCTAGCTTATATTCCTTGAATTTCTCAAAAGTTTCATACTTGTGTTTCAACAGGAACATATGTCCGAATCTTGAGAGATGGTCATTGAATATAATGAAGTACGAGGAACCAACCCTGGCATTTGTAAACATAGGACCGTATACATCACCATGTATCAGTCCCAAGAGTTCAGTAACTCTTTCCCTGTTTCCAGTAAACGGAGTATTGGTCATTTTACCTTTGAGACAAGACTGGCAAGTATCATAACATGAAAATTCGAACGGATTCAAATATTCATCCTTAAATAACTTAGCTAGTTGTGTCGCATTGATGTGACCCATTCTACAATGCCACAAGAAGGATTCGTTCATTGCTGAACTAATCCTCTTGTGTGTGTTCTATATACTTTGAACTGTAGTTTTATTTAGAACGTATATGCTATTACATGACGTGCCTGATCCAATCAACTTTTGATTAAGGAAAATGTTCACAACATTATCCTGCATTACAAAATTATATCCTTCGTTAACTTAATAAAAAACTGATGTAATGTTGTATATCAGGTTCGGTATGTAATAACATTCATTCAGAATCAATGTATTAATACAAGCTGATATTTGCCAACTACTTTGGCTGCAACATTTGCACCATTCCCTACTCTTACAGAATGATTACATATTCCCAGTTCTCTACCTTTCTTTAGCCCATGTAACATATTACATATGTGGGATCCCGATCCGGTATCTAATACCCAGGACGTAGAGTGTACTGAGAAACAGTTCTCGGTAACGAACACACCCGAAGAATATGCATCAACATGCTCTTTCTTCGAATGGGTGGCATGGGAATCCTGGTATTCCCCTATTTCCTGCTCTGACTTATAACAATTATAAGGTAGAGCGGAACCAACGTTCCCCAGCTCAGCATATTAAGCAGGTTCGGCAATGGATCCATATTATTATCTTGATTGAGGCATGTCACGGCCGCTACCAGGAGAGAGAGAAGAAAACACTCAGCGTATGCTCTTGCAGATTGGTTATTATTTTATCTAATCAGGATGGCTCCCACTGTTTTTATCAAATATTCCTTCAAACCCTAAAAGGTAAGACTATCCGGGATTAATTACACCCTATAAGTTCGCCAATCTTTCGGCCAGGCCAGTGTCGGTACTTTGAGGGAGGTTCCCCGTGCTTTCGCACGGACCTAATTAAAATAAACCTTGTTTTCCGAGGGGCGTAACCCCGTTAACACCTTTCTAGACACCTACTTTGATCGGCTAATTGTAATGTGTAAAACTCTCCCAGGAGTAACTCTTACTCGTAGTGGGTATCAGGATCCAAATATCTCATAGAAGGTATGCAATCTCATTGCAAATTTGAACACTTGAAATTCCTAATAATATTTTGCCCCTAGCGTCCTATTACCTTGACGCAGGCCAACAAACCATAGTCCGCTAGTCAAGTTCAACCCGTACATTTCATGATTGAATTAAATCCACCCGCACGACCCTTGACGCAGGCCAACAAAGTCGCACGACTATCCTAATCCAATCGCATCATATGCAGCAGATAAGCACTAAATAGCTACCGCACACTACGCATTGACGCAGGACAACAAACGTAGCACGAATACTATGTAGTACTTATCTGAAATGACGGAGGGCTATGACAGGTTTTTAAGAAAACCTTTACGTAATGAACTTGATATCATTGTAGAATCGAGTGATTTTGAAAAGGAGTTTTTTTAGGCTTTTGCTAGTTTTGCTAAAGAGGTCACTCTCGGTGAAGGAATCTCGTCTCTTTTCTCATCGAATGAGGTGCTGGATATTCATCAAGGAATATCACTATGCAAAGTAAGAACTAGAGAAGCAATCAAAATACAAAACTGAGTGGGTTGTAGCATCTACTAGCTTCTCCTAAATGGGTCACTCCCGGTGAAGGGATCTCGGCTCTTTCCTTATCGAATAAGGTGCGTGATATTCTATAAGGAATACCACTATGCAAAGCAAGAACTAGAGCTACCCTTTTTGAAAATTTGATTCTACAACATCTTTAGGTTTCTTTATTTTCAATTATTCTCATTAATGAAGTCCCATCAATTATGCTTCCTAAGAATCACAGATAAAGAAATGAAAATAGAATGTACGTTTATGACATCCGCATTTGCCACAGTGTCCTGTTATGCACCGTTAGATTACTTAACTAACGGCATAGCGGGGCGGGACTAGCGCGGGTGCAAAACATAAGCAACGTTTATTATATATCATATATATAATAACAACATTCTTCTCAGCATATAAAGTGATCACATCACAGAATATCAGCAGCAGAAGTCCACATATGAAATATTGGATATACTAGAAATTCCGTGTTTTAAATTAAGCCAGTAAAAACACGGATTCCACGGCCGTGCTGAATAGCCAAACCTACATCCCTAGACCTCTACGAGAGCGGCAAGCAACCCTCCCAATTCTAGAGTTAGGAGACCTGGTCTCGACTCCTCCAGATGGTCTCCCACTGGACTCTAGAACCCGGTTACTTGTGCTCCTTGCCTTGGGTCTATCCTAATGCGGAAAAGTAAATAATATACATCAATGGTGACATCATCCTCAACCCGGAAGTGCCCCAATAAAAGAATATTACATACAAGTTTTTACAAGAATGAAAATGAAAAAAACTCTCATCTCATGCAAACCCCCCCGGCTATTCAAACATAACGATCAAATATAACATATCACAGCAACACATAACATCACATGTCATCAACGTAAGTAAATATGCGTATTCCAATTGTCATTGACATATAGCAACGAAACCGGCGATACACCACATATTACACTTATGGTCGCAGAAAAGAAAATGAAAACTACAACAATTGGAATCCACAACCATCTTAGACATCATAAACCCGAAATATCACAAACTTCGGATTTCATGCCTAACTCCATGAATTCCTTAGATATCATAAACCCGGAATATCTCATATTCCGATTTCATGCCTAACAATTATAAACCCCGTATTTTAGTCTCGTTATTGAAAACACTTTCCAATAACAAGTCGGGCAATTCAACAAGATTCCCGACAACTTGATCGAATGCTCGTCGGAAACTTTAGTAGACGGCCGCACCCCCGATGCCGTCGACAAAGTGCACTTAGGCGGAACACCGCGGCCGCGAGCACCCGGACGGATGCTTCAGACAACGGGGTTCTCCTACAGTCACTTGGTCGAAGCTATGGGGCATGGCTATCTAGTAACGTTATCCGACGAGTATCCGCGTACACTACGTAATTGCGACGGGCTTTTGATCCACATCAAAATCCCGTGGCAACCGATCAAATGAGACTAAATTGCTAGATTTATAAAATTCAAATTAGTTTTCACAAAACTATTTATTGTGCATTCCAAATATTGTATCACATTTCAGAGATAGCTAAACGATGTTAAACTTTTCGATCGAATCAACGAATTCCCAAAATTTCCCAGAGAGCTCAACACTTGAGCAGTATTAAAAAATACCCAAAACATGCCACAGTACCAACGGACCAACCGTAGAAGGGCCGACCCATGTCTCACACATGGTGCCGTGGAACCGCCGCAAATAGCCCTATTTGGTCACGGTTCCGCGGTCATGTAGTCGAGATTGGGTATCGTTCTTCTAGAGGGTCCATAGAATTACCTCCATGATTTTATTGAATATTTTTAACATGTAAAAATCCAACATTTTGAAAAATTTCCAGAGTTGGGTGAAAATCGGGTATTCGATGTTCGTTCGAACTTCTAACTTCGCCCAGACAACGCCTAATGTTCAAGCTTGGCTCTGATACCACTGCTGGGTTCCATAGCACCTTAACTAGGATTTATGGGGCATCAAGTATGTTGGCCATAGTGCCCTCAAAGTCAATTATTAGATCGCAGGCACGTGATTGCAATGATTGAGGGAGGACCTATACCGGTAGGATAATCTTACTCGAGATGATAGTATGCTATCTGGTTTGTCTTTATCATCGTGTACATGCTTAGGTGACATTACAGATCACTATTACACGTTGATAGAGCCCATAGGATTCTTGCTTGACTACCAGCAGTATGATGGCGATCATATACGTGAGAGTTGGGTAGTCTATAAGCACATCCTTAAAGGGTCCCTAGTCGGGGGAGTTTCGAGACAGGGCATCGATACTCCAGAGTAGACTAGTGTATACAGATCGAGACCCGGACGAAGGGCGGTGGCCGGTCTCACAAGCTATTGGTGTCAGTTGGTTCACCTAAGATGTATACAGGTGCTCATTGGGTTATGAGTACACCGAACGGACTCGCCGGGAACATGCTAGTTGGTATTATACCTGTCGTCAGATAGCAGTTCCCTGGTGACATGTGTACAGGTTAGTCTATCAACCTGAGATCGTCATTTGTCTCGTGTGAGTTCGCACTGTTCTTTGACTACTACCCTACCACGGATCAAAGGAGTCGTGCAAACAGGTTTTAGTTGTGTACAGTCTCGAGCCACATAGAGGCAGTGAGCGGATCGACAGGGGATTCGTCTCTCCCGGTATTGGGGGTGATATCGCGCTGTGTTTAGGAGAGCCATTACACAAAGTCCATGGCCAAGGCAAGTGAGATTTACTGGTAGGTAGTCCAGTAGTTTCTCATGTGTTCTGAGCTACACTCCGACACGACTTATACTGCTATTGGAGGTCTGACGTTTACCATCCCGCTAGGCCCGATATGCGATACTCATAGACGAACGGACCAGACTGTATAGATATTGTCACTGTCAGGCTAAGTAGGGTTTCAGAATGAGTTCGCTCGTCGGCCTCCCTTTCGCTCAATACCTGGGCAGCCGTTACGTACAGCTATTGCCACTGACGTGCTTGTGGTTAAACCTACTGCCAGCGTATTGACGAGTCTTTAGAGTCCCACACAGAGGGTTTTCCTAGTTCGGGCGAAACGTTGTAGAGGCCGTATGGTTTTATGGCAAGGTTCGATCATATACGTGCACTTGTGCACGGATCATGATCGGACGGATCATACTAGTGGGCTTTGGTTTAAGCCGGATACTAGTATTAGATTGTTAGAATATTTTCGTCTCGTTGTATTCGTATTCGGTCGGAATACGGATGCAGGTATGTATATACGGATGAAGGGTTTTCTTGTAATCCATTACAAGATTGCTTTTGAAGTTGCCAATTTCTTTTCTCGACTTAAACATTTAGTTTAATGTTTATGTGTGGAATTTGTGAGTATTTTTAGGCTAAGTATTTCTTGCTGTGAGCAATTCATGGCCATGGGCAGTGAACCAATTCGTGGGCTTCATTTTGGTCCTTGAGTGTGCATTTATGAGTTTTGTCTTACATAGGATATTTAGTAAGATATTTTGGTGAGAGTAAATTGTGGGTGGCTGTGGATTTCTTTGGTTGTGATTTTTTATATGTTGCTTTAATTAAGATATACCCACATCATCACACACACAATTCCACAAAGAACAAATTTTTTCGCAGCCCATTTTTTTTCTTCAAGCACAAGAAACTTTGCCTCACATCTTCTTCTCATTTTGGCAATTTCATTCATCTCCATCCAAATCCTTGGGTGCTTTGAGACAAAGTATTCACACACTATCTCTACTTCACCTTGGGTATCTAGGCTAGCAAACTGGATGTCCGAGTTGTCTCGGTTTTATGGCAGGAGCCCGTATTACTAATCCTCGACGTGGATCGTCTTCGACGAGGTAGATCGGAGAGCGAACTTGTTCGGGGAAGCCACGAGGAGCTTGGAAAGTGGTTGAAGACCGAAGGACACGAATCGATCGGTATAATCTCTTAAACTCCTTTTACAGCTTACTAGTATATGGTTAATGGCACGATCCGGGTTTTAGGGTTACGTTAGCGCCAAGTTTTAAAAGTTTTTGTTCCGCATTTGGCCATGGATTGATGGCCGGGGCGCTGCCGTAGACTTACATGGTATCAGAGCCAACCCATTAACCGCATACTAGTTGTTTAGACAATGTTAAAATATCGAAACCGAAACAACCCGAAACAATACCAATGTTGATATTATTTGATTGGGGAAAATTCGTGGCAAATCTTTTGATGAGGGAATTAAGTGGGTCCCATGGTTTTTGAGTCTGCTGGAAAATTTCGTAGGGAATTTTTTCTTAGCTGATTTTTCTGTAAGGTGGTATGGCTGTTGATTATTGAGTGTGGGAATTTATTGGATTTTTTTGGTGAGGGATTTATTTTAGTGGCTGCGGTTTTGTGTGTAGGAAAAGATTTTCATGAGTTGCTTTTTAGCAGAAATTCCTCACCACATAAGACCAACAGGCACCAAAAAAACCCACAGCCACTTCATACTTCGCCACTTCATTTTTCAACAGCCATCACCAATTCATTCACAAAGACACTTCTTTCTCTTTTCATGTCTTGGCCAAAATTGATGTGCTCACATTTTCTTCACCCCAATGGCATTTAGTCTCTGGAATATTGGTTCAGTGGTATTGCTTGTTTAGCCCAGTTTTGAAATGGATTTATCTAGTTGTTTGGGGCTATTCGGGGTTATTTCGAAATCGATATTTCTAATATTGTTTAAAGTTTACAGTACTTACATTACTATCTGCGACCGTGAATGTCATTCGAGCGGTACAACTTGTCTAATTGCTATAGCTCTTTTAGATGGGTTTGCGAACGTGACATTCACGTTGATGTTCTGTGTTGTGCTGTGTTTGTTGTGGATATGTCGTGGTGGATAGCTTGGATGCAATGTTAGTACAGTTTAGTTTTATTTGTACATTTGATATCGCGGGGAGAGTGTCCGACATGTGGACTGACGTCATTTCCTGTTTGTATATTATTTGTTTGTGGCACGACCGGGTTGAGGTCGATGTCACCGTTGTATATATTTTATTTTCTGTACTAGGATTACCCCGCGATGGAGTACACGGATAGCCAAGTTCTGGAGGGCAACGGGTCCGCATCTCATGGCGTTGAGAAGGAGAGGGCCTCACTCTAGAATTGAAGGGCTATTCGCCACACTCGTAGGGGGTACATGTTGACCCAAGGAGGAGTACTCAAGTTACCGGATTCCGTGAAGTGCCGGGTGGCCCATTCACTTTGCTGAAAGATGCTGCCTCGCTTCTGGTTTTGGCGGGTAACTTTCCGCGCTCGTATGGGACATAGGTTTTCATTGAACAGGCTATCCATACGACCATGGGAACGTCGCGTTTCACTTGCGGCTCAAAGAAAACCCGGCGCTCCCAGATTAACTGTATTGTTCTGTGATGTTTATCGCATGTCTGTGATGTTGCATTTATCATACCTAGAGCGATTATTATATATTTCTGTATATATACTAGTAGATGTTGTATATGTTTTGCACCCGAGCTAGTCTAGTCCCCGCTCTGTCGTTAGTTAAGTAACCCAACGGGTGATGACGGGACCCAGTGGCGAATGCGGATGGCATATACGTACATCTTATTTTCATTCTTTTGTGGTGTGATTAATTGATGGGACTGCGTTGATTCATATCAATGCAAGGAAAACAGACCTATTCGATGTTGTCGGAACAATTTTCAAAAAACTGTTATTACAAGGACGTTCTCTTTTGCTTTGCACAGAGGTATTCGGTTATGAATATCCAGCACCTCATTAGACGAGGCAAGGGCCAAGATCCCTTCATCGGGAGTGACCCCTTGGATAAAGGTTTGCGTCAGGGTAATAACTTCACTATAGTCGATTACTTTTTTCTTTGCATCGCGGTATTCAGTTAGAATATCCTGCACCTCATTCGACGAGGAAATAGCCGAGATCCCTTCACAGGGAGTGACCTCTTTAGCAAAGGTTTTCGCCACTATATATTTATAAAAAGCTATCCGGTTCCTTCAACGATATCAAGTTCATTACGTTGAAGGTTTTTCGCCAAAAACCATTCCTGGCCCTCCGTCATTTCATATAGGTACCAATTAGTATTCATGCTATGTATGTTGGCCTTCATCAAGGCATAGTGTATGGTAGCTATTTGTTACTTTTCTGTTGCATAGATAGATGCGTTGGTTTGGGACAGTCGTACTACCATTTTGGCCTTCATGAAGGATATGTACGGGTGGGTTCAAATTAACCTGGAAGATGACGGGTAGAACTTGACATGTGACTTATGATATGTTGGCCTTCGTCAAGGTCATAAGAGCATGGGGTAAAAATCACATCGGGAGTTTCAAACATACATGAAACTTGCCAGGCATGCGCATACCTTCTGGAGTGTGATAACGTGAGTGGATTCCATCACATTATCATGCGATGATAGTTGGATCCCGATCCCACTGATGAGTTGGTTTACTCATCGGGTGATCCCGACTAATTCTTCTTTCTTGTTTGGAGGAGAATTTGAGGTTACAGTGGGAGACATTCTGATTAGATAAAGTGATTAACGATTCTGATCTAGGTTAGAGTGCACCCAGAGTGTTTCTTTTCTCTCTCTCTTTGGCAGCAACCATAGCCCGACCCTAGACTATGACTCAGTGACCAAGTTAACTGAACTTTCTTAAAACACTGGCTTTTGGATTGTCTGTGTTGCATACAACATTGCCGCTCCTTCTTTTACCCTTTGATTTTCTCCGGAACACTCCGTATCACTACGCAGATCCCATTTTTATTAGATATGACCATCGTATAGTTACTTACGAACTCGAAGAAACTTGTTTCAGATTCGAGGATGGTTTCCGGTTCATGAGAAAATGAATAGGACTATTCGGTTGTCTATTCCTTTTACCTTCTCTCAGGTTATGAGGGCTCCTAGGATTAGGAGAGGGTACACCTATTATGCTTATTAGATAGTCTTCTTCCAAACCATATGCAAGTGCCGAAAGGTGGGGAATGAAGAAAACCAATTAGCCTAAGTGTGGTGTACGGAAGGAAATAAGTAAAGACAAATAAAGGGATTAGAAAGAAGGAAAAGTAAATTATGAGTTCTATCATTCACGACCAAACCACGTATTTCATCACCACTCCTACATCACCTTTGTATTTCTCAAGAACACCCCGTATCACTACGAAGATCCACAGTTATTGGATAATCTATCGTATGGTTATATACGAACTCGAAGGAACTTGTTCCAGTTCGGGGATGGATTCTGGTTCAGGAGAAATGGAATAAGCTTTATTCAGTTGTCTTTTATCTTTACCTTCTCTCAGGTTGCGAGTACTCTTAGGATTAGGAGAGTACCTATTACTCTTATTGGATAGTCTTCAACCATAGGCTGGTGCCGAACGGTAGGGAAGGAAGAAAATCAATTAGCCTAAGTGTGGTGTACATAAGGTAATAAGTAAAGACAAATAAAGGAATTTGGAGACAAGGCAAAGAAATATACGGTTACAGTCGTGAATCTGATAATGGAAGAGGCATTACTAGGAATACCCGGATACCCCTTCGAAACGTATTCATGTTTCAGTTTCACCGTGTATTGTTAATAGAAAACTGATTTCCCAATTAGCCCTTGCTTCAGGGTATGTATTTACCAGATTTGATTCTCACATCTGTATGGTTTTACAGATGATGAGTAGGAGTAAGTTATTGGGAATTAGGTGATCATCCTCATTATATCAGAATTTCTTGTAATTGGTGATATTTGAGGAAATCGCCTGGGTTTTTGCCGAACGGCAAATATTTGGTTTTGAATATCCGTTGTTATGAATCAATTTCAAAATGATATATCTGTACGTTTATTTTATAATGTTAGATATAAGTTTTTGAAATTATGTCCATGACATTTACCTATATCGGTTTATGGTTAGGTAAGGAGCATTCAAGAGCGGTGTAATTCTTCATAACCATAGTACAGTTTTCAACCTACGACCATAGGATTTGAGTTATTAAACTTAGGAGACTTATACAATGTATTGTATGTTGTCCAGTGTCCATTAGGACAGATGGGTAGGTACTCGTACTATATTCTGTTTACTTGTGACTTCTCCAGTTTTAGACATGTGTTTCGTAGAAATACAAGGTCTAAGTTTTGAGAAGTTATAGGTATAAGAATAAAGTAGAGAACCATGTGTTGCAAGTATCAGGATTCTTCAAGGTGATCGAAGATGTAGATACTTGTGTTTGGTTTAGTTGATAGTAAAGGTTTTGAGAAACTTGTTTCTCTTTCAGATTACTCATATTTGGATGCACTCCTAAGTTGAGTAATGTTGATCGGTCTCTTTCCATTTAGTTGACATGCACTGGAGACAGCTGCATGATTTGAATCTGGTTCCAATTAAATTAGTGCCTTTGTTTCTATTTTGTATATAGAATGGTTCATGGAGTTGTCTGGCTTATGCTTAAAACCAGACTCTGGATAACTCAAGGCACGTTTCTGTAATGGCAGTTTGTGGGTTAACCCGGGCTTTGACGAGGGTTAACTTTGTTGCGCCACGGCAGGGCCCCGGCCGTGTATCCGAGGCCAAAATGCGGAATCAAAAATTTTCCTTACTTGGAAACTGGCGCTACCGCGGACAATGAAAAAACCCGGATCGTAACCATTAACCTAATGCTAGCTAACAAGAGATGGGAAAAGAAATATACCGAGTGATCCGAGTCCTCCGGTCTTCTCCTTATCGTCCCGATCTCCCGCGGAAAGTCTTGTCTCCACATCGTCGCCTCCTCGCCGGAAGGGCACCACATCGCCTGCGTCTTTTACGGGCTCCCGCCTCAATACCGAGGCAACTCGAGCATGTAGCCGGCAAGTCGACATGCCCAAGAAGTGCTGTAGAATATAGTGTAGATGATGCTTGTCTCTTTGGGGTTTTGTTGCCATTAGAAGATGATGGAGGAATCAAAGAATGAACTATGGAGAGATGTGTGGAATCATTTTTCTAGCAAAGGAAAAATGAAATGAGATGAAGATATCACTCTACAAAATGAATCCCCTCCTCTTCCCTCAAGTGGCCGGCCATACAAGAATAGGGTGGGTTTCAACAAGGGAGGTGAGTGTAGGAGATCAAAGAGGTGACCACATCAAAAGCAAGTTTCACATCAACACTCATCTCATTTCTAATCTAATCCTTTTCAAATCCAATCACAATAAATGCTAACCATTATGAAGGAAAAAGAAAAGATGCTTAAACAATCATAATGCCTCATAATGCAAGAAACCCCCTCCTCAAATGTAATTTGCAAAACTGCAAATTACCCCCTCCATCAGAAAAGTCCGGCCGGGAAAGAACAAAGGAAAACCGGCCGGAACGGATTGCAAACTGGCAACTCCAGAAAACTGGTCCCGTAATAAATTACAGGAAAACCCCGATACTGTGCATACACACCCGCATCTGTATTCCGACCGGATACAAATGTAATGAGACAAAATCTACACTGTACTAAACTAGGATCCGGCTTAAACCAAAACCGGCTAGTAATATCCGTCCGATCCTGATCCGTGCAATACCGCACGTATCTGATCGAACCCAGCCATATAACCATACGGCCTCTAGTACAAACTGTCCGATCCTGATCCGTGCAATACCGCACGTATCTGATCGGACCCTGCCATATCTCCATAAGGCCTCTACAGCGTTTCGCCCGAAAGCTTGAGTAACTGAAAGTGTGGTGGACTCTAAAGACTCGTCAATACTATGGCTGTGGATTTAACCACTAGCACGTCAGAGGTATTAGCCAATACGTGACGGGCCACCAGCTATTGACCAAAAGGGACGTCGATGAGCGAACTCATCCTGACACCCTACTGAGCTTGTCAGTGACAATATCCGTACAGTCCGGTCTGTTCGTCTATGAGCATCGCATGTCGGGCCTAGGGGATTGGTAAAAGTCAGACCCCAAAAGCGGTACAAGTCGTGTCGGAGTGTAGCCCAGAACGCCCTGAGATACTACTGGAATACCTACCAGTAAATCTCCTGCCTCGGCCGAGGGCTTTGCATAATGGCTCTCCTAGACACAGCGCGACCTCACCCCCAATACCGGGAGAGACGAACCCCTGAAGATCCTCTCACTGCCTCCATATGGCTCGGGACTGTACCCAACTAAAACCTGTTTGCACGACTCCTTTGAGCCGTGGTAGGGTAGTAATCAAAGCACAGTGGGAACTCACATGAGACAAATGACGATCTCAGGTCGATGAACTAACCTGTACACATGTCACCAGGGAACTGCTATCTGACATCTGGTATAAGACCAACTAGCATGTTCCCGGCGAGTCCTGTCCGGTGTACTCATAACCCAATGAGCACCTGTATACATCTTAGGTGAACCAACTGACACCAGTGGCTTATGAGATCGGCCACCGCCCCTCGTCGGGGTCTCGACTGTATACACTAGTCTACTCTGGAGAATCGATGCCCTGTCTCGAAACTCCCACGACTAGGGACCTTTTAAGGATGTGCTTATAGACCACCAGCTCTCACGTATATGATCGCCATCATACTGCCGGCAGTCAAGCAAGAATCCTAGGGGCTCTATCAACGTGTAATAGCGACATGTCAGGTCACCTAAAGCAGTACACGATGATAAAGATAAACCAGATAGCATACTATCATCTCGAGTAAGACTGTCCTACCGGGATAGGTCCTCCCTCAATCATTGCAATCACGTGCCTGTGATCCAATAATTGACTCTGAGGGCACTATATCCAACAATCTCCCACTTGCACTCAAGGCTAATTATTGCGATGCCGCATACTCACAGCCCGTGTGATACCGAACACCCAACTCCTCTACTAGTCAGTCTCACAAAGCTCGTTTGCGAAACTATTGCGTTCGAGGAATAGCCTCAGTGAGTGGATCCGCTGTGATGTTTCTTTCTATGTCTCTCTATATCTTAAGTTCGCGGAGAAAGCCATCTCCCGAAATGAGCAATACCTGTCTTAGAATGTCTGGATGTCTGATGGGACCTAGCTCATAAATGAACTCCAAATCCAAACTTCTTAGACTGTATCGTCAACTGAACTTAATCAGTATCCTGCGCCATGACACCCTCAGTATTGCCTTGGACCACCTGTCCAAAATACTGCCCCTCATCAGAAGGAAAACTATAACTCTGACAACCTCCTTGTCGTCCATGTCACCTTGGAAGCCTGGAATGATAACTGTCTCCCAAATGAGGCTGTCGTTATCATATCCCTAGAACATCCACTTATGTTCTAAAACTGGTTCCGACTGTTTCTCCAGAATTGGATCAATATCAACTTATTGTATCTAGTGCAAGAACAACATCTGGTGTGGTACTTGACATCTCATGATTGACTCAATTGCCTAAGCAAGTGATCTGCCAATCATGCACATCCCTCTCCCCTTTAGTCTGTAAGACACCTTTAGAGAGGGTGACTCCATTACCTGCAGGTACACTACCATGCCAGGAGTCATCCATTCTAAATACTCTTAGAATGCTGTCTAAGTACCCAGATTGGGAAACCACCCAAATCTAGATCTAAAACCATAGATCTAGTAACCAGTATGTCAGATATTATGTCCAAGTCCCATGTGGAGAAACCACTGTGTGACGACCAAAGTATAACCGATCGCAGTATAGGAGTTTCTTTTCCTACTATGTGTATGTCATCCAAATACCAGGATATCACACCCTACTACCTTCTCAACAGATCCATCCCCTATTCTGATGAAGTCAAACCTATGACTGTCACGTCAGAAATAGATGATCTATCTCCGCTACATCTGCTTTAGTCTATAAGTAGACATAAGCCTGATGTCCACCAATGCTTCCGCTGCTCCCACTGACTACGACAACCCTCTGGCAGAGTCATATAGACGTGCACTTCCAAAGCTAGTTTAGAACGACGCTATACTCATCCTCCTGCCGGGTCTCGCAGCCTGGAACAACAACAATGGCAAGTGTGGGTAAACAAGAACTTCCCTGTCACCGTCCTTGAGGCTACCGGAGTACCTCTCGGGTGCCTGAAGTTACCCACCTTATCTGCGGAGTGGCTAATGGAATGTCAAGCCAGATTGAATCTTCAGGTTCCTATCAAATTTTCAGTAATCGTTTGCGGTTCTGGAATCACTTCCAGTTCTACCATACTCCCACTACTGTTTTTGAAAAAATCCATTTTTAATGAAACTGTGGTGAGTCTAGAACAATATTTCTATTGATCTGCCAGATGGTAGAAAATCAACCCTCGTCATAGCCTGGGTCAACCCACAAACAGCCATTACAGAAACGTGCCTTGAGTTATCCAGAGTCTGGTTTTAATCATAAGCCGGACAACTCCCCGTACCTTAACAATGTCAAGATATGAACTGTTCTATATCCAATATAGAAACAGAGGCACTGATTTAATTGAACCAGATTCCAATCATGCAGCTGTCTCCAGTGCATGTCAACTAAATAGAAGGAGGCCGATCAGCGTTACTCAACTTAGGAATGCTTCCAATTATGAGTAACCTGAAAGAGATGCAATTTCTCTTTATCATTACTATCAACTGAATGCCATAAACAAGTATCTACATCTTCGATCACTTTGAAGAATCCCGATACTTGCTACACCTGGTTCTCTACTCTATTCAAATACCTATAACTCCTCAAAACTTAAACCCTGTGTTCCTACGAAACACATGTCCAAGAACTAGAGAAGTTAAAAGTAAACAGAATATAGTATGAGGACCAACCCCTCTGTCCTAGTGGACACTGGACAACATACAATACTCTGTATAAGTCCGCTGAGTCTAACAACTCTTTCACTGTGCGTCGTAGGTTGAAAACTGTACTTATGGTTAAGAAGAATTACACCGCTGTTTAATGCTCCTTACCTAACCATCCACTGATATAGGTAAATGTCATCGACATAATATCAAAAGGTATATCTCACTCTATGAAAATAGACGTACAGATATATCAATTTGAAATTGGTGCACAACAGCGGATATTCAAAACCAAATATTTGCCGACCGGCAAACAGCCCAGATGATCTCCTCAAATATCACCGATTACAACGAATCCCGATATAATGAGGATGATCACCCTATCCCCAATAACTTACTCCCACTCATCATCTGTAAAACCATACAGATGTGAGAATCATACCTGGTAAATACATACCCTGGAGTAAGTATCTAATCGGGAAATCAGTTTTCTTTTAACATTACACAGTGAAACTGAAACATTGAAATGTTTCGGTGGGGTATTCCGGTATTCTTAGTAATGCCTCTTCCATTATCCAGATTCATAACTGTAACCGTATATCTCTTTGCCATCTGTCCAAATCCCTTTATATGTCTTTAGTCATTACCGTCTGCACACCCCTTTAGGCCAAATGGTTTTTTTCCTTCCCTACCGTTCGGCACCAGCCTATGGTTTGGAAGAAGACTATCCAATAAGCATAATGGGTGTACTGTCCTAGTCCTAGGAGCACTCGTAATGCGAGAGAAGGTGAAGATAAAAGACAACCGAATAAACTGTATTCCTATTTCTCCTGGACCAGAATCCATCCCCGAACTGGAACAAGTTCCTTTCGAGTTCGTATATAACCATACGATGGAGTATCCAATAAACTGTGGATCTTCGTAGTGATACGGAGTGTCCTGGAGAAATACAAAGGTGATTTAGGATTGGCGAAGAAATACTTGGTTTGATCGTGAATAGCAGTCACAATTTATTTTGCCCTCTTACTAATCCCTTGCTTTGTCTTAACTTAATACCTTCTGCACACCATCGTTATGCTAATTGGTTTTCTTCATTCCCTACTGGTCGGCACCAGCCTAAGGTTTGGAAGAAGACTATCCAATTTGCGTAATAGGTGTACTATCTCCTAAACCAAGCAGTACTCGCAATGAGAGAAGGTGAAAAGAAAAGACAACTGAATAATCCTATTCGTTTTCTCTAGAACCAGAAACCATCCTCGAAGTCCTTCGAGTTCGTATATAACCATACGATGGTTTTGTCCAATGGAAGTGGACGTTCGTAGTAATACGGGGTGTCCTGGAGAAAAGGGTAAAAGTAGGAGTGGCAATGAGGTTTGCAACTCTGACAATCCAAAAGCCAGTGTTAAGAAAGTTCGGTCAACTTGGTCACTGAGTCATAGTCCAGGGTCGGGTCAATGGTCGCTGCCAAAGAGAGAGAGAAAAGAAACACTCAGCGTGCACTCTAACCTAGATCAGAATGGTTATCACTTTATCTAATCAGGAAACCTCCCACTGTACCTCAAATTCTCCTCCAAACCTGAAAGAAGAATTAGTCGGGGTCACCCGAGGAGTAAACTAACTCATCAGTGGGAATCGGGATCCAACTATCATCGCATGATAACTTGACGGAATCCACTCAAGTCACCACACTCCAGATGGTATGCGCATGCCTGGCAAGTTTCAGTTCTTTTGAAACTCCCGATGTGATTTTTACCCCTAGGACCCAAGTGACCTTGACTGAGCCAACATATCAAAGGATCCTAGTCAAGTTCAACCCGTCATTATCTTGATTGCATTAGACCCACCCGCACGAATCCTTGACTGAGCCAAAATGACCGCACGACTGTCCTAACCAATCTCATATCCATGCAACAGAAAAGCACTACATAGCTACCGAACACTACGCCTCGGCTAAGCACGACATACGCAGCACGAATACTAAGTAATACTAATCTGAAATGACGGAGGGCTACGAATGGTTTTTGGCGAAAAACCGTTAACGTAATGAACTTGATATCGTTGAAGGAACCGGATAACTTTTTATAAAAATATAGTGACGAAAACCTTTACTAAAGAGGTCACTCCCGGTGAAGGGATCTCGGCTCTTTCCCCGTAGAATGAGGTGCAGGATATTCGAACTGAATACCACGATGCAAAGCAAAAGTAATCGGCTATAGTGAAGTTAATGCCCTGACGCAAACTTCTGTCCAAGGGGTCACTCCCGGTGAAGGGATCTCGGCCCTTGCCTCGTCGACTGAGGAGCAGCATATTCCAAATGAATACCACGATGCAAAACAAAAGTGAACGTCTTTGCAATAACAGCCTTTTGAAAAGTGTTCCAACAACATCAGAATAGGTTTGTTTATCTTGCATTGATCCGAATCAACGCAGTCCCATCAATTGATCACACCACAAAGAACGAAAATATACTGATGTACGTATATGCCATCCGCATTCGCCACTGGGTCCCGTCATCACCCGTTAGGTTACTTAACTAACGACAGAGCGGGAACTGGACTAGCGCGGATGCAAAACATATACAACATCTACTAATATATATACCAATATATTATATTCGCTCAAGGCGTGATAAAAAGCAACATCACAGAAATATACAGCATCACAGAACAATACAGATATCTGGAAGCCCCGGGTTTCACAGAGCCGCTGCTGAAACCCGACGTTCCCCTGGTCGTGTGGATAGCCTGTGCAATGAAATCCTAGACCCCTACGGGCGCGGCAAGTCACCCGCCAAAACCTGAAGCGAGGCAGCCCCCTTCATCACCGTGAATGGACCACCCAGCACTTCACGGAATCCGGTAACTTGGGCACCCCTCCTGGGTCAACCTGTACCCCCTACGAGTGCGGCGAATAGCTCGCCAATCCTAGAGTGAAGCCCCCTCCGTCTCAATGCCATGAGATGCGGGCCCGTTTCCTTCTAGAACCCGGCTATCCGTGCACCCCTCCGCGGGGTAATCCTAGTACAGAAAGTAAAATATACATACACCGGGTACATCGACCGCAACCAGGTCGTGTCCCAAAAGAATAATACAAACAGGCAGTGACGGCAGTCCACATGTCAGACGCTCTCCCCGCAATATCAAATGTACAAAATACAACAAAACAGTACTAGCATTGCATCCAGGCTATCCCCCACGACCGATCCGCAACAACACAGCATAAACATAGAACATCAACGTGAAAGTCACGTTCGCAAATCCGTCTAACCGGGCTATAGCAGTTAGACAGGATTTACCGATCAAGTGACATTCATGGTCGCAGATATAATGTAAATACTGTGAAATAATGTGTTTAAAATATCCGATCGATCAAACAATTAACAAGTGGGCCCCCAAGCAATACTGCAGCAGTCACAGAAAATCTGGGCCCAAATTTAATATCCCAAAACCCCTAAAATTAGCCCATAAGCCCACTGTAAAAATTTTACACAGAGAAGACAACAATGTGCGGCGGAACCGCGGCCCAAGGGGGGGTTTGGCCGCGGTTCCGCGCTAGAGTTGTCGACTGAATGTGTCGAATTTTTACAGAAGTCTTAGAATTTCCAGTACATTAGTTTTTTACAACCTGAAAAAAATTTTGAGACCAAAAATTTTCAACAGAAAACTGATGTGAACAAAATGAGGTTTTTTGGAATTTCGGTCGATCGGATAAGCAAAACACATTAGAACAAGCTAGACAAGGTTAATGGCGTGGCTCTGATACCATGTTGCGCCACGGCAGCGCCTCGGCCGTCTATCCAAGGCCAAAATGCGGAATCAAAAATTTTCCTTACTTGGAAACTGGCGCTACCGCGGACAATGAAAAAACCCGGATCGTAACCATTAACCTAATGCTAGCTAACAAGAGATGGGAAGAGAAATATACCGAGTGATCCGAGTCCTCCGGTCTTCTCCTCATCGTCCCGATCTCCCGCGGAAAGTCTTGTCTCCACATCGTCGCCTCCTCGCCGGAAGGGCACCACATCGCCTGCGTCTTTTACGGGCTCCCGCCTCAATACCGAGGCAACTCGAGCATGAAGCCGGTAAGTCGACTTGCCCAAGAAGTGCTGTAGAATGTAGTGTAGATGATGCTTGTCTCTTTGGGGTTTTGTTGCCATTAGAAGATGATTGAGGAATCAAAGAATGAACTATGGAGAGATGTGTGGAATCATTTTTCTAGCAAAGGAAAAATGAAATGAGATGAAGATATCACTCTACAAAATGAATCCCCTCCTCTTCCCTCAATTGGCCGGCCATACAAGAATAGGGTGGGTTTCAACACGGGAGGTGAGTGTAGGAGATCAAAGTGGTGACCACATCAAAAGCAAGATTCACATCAACACTAATCTCATTTCTAATCTAATCCTTTTCAAATCCAATCACAATAAATGCTAACCATTATGAAGGAAAAAGAAAAGATGCTTAAACCATCATAATGCCTCATAATGCAAGAAACCCCCTCCTCAAATGTAATTTGCAAAACTGCAAATTACCCCCTCCATCAGAAAAGTCCGGCCGGGAAAGAACAAAGGAAAACCGGCCGGAACGGAATGCAAACTGGCAACTCCAGAAAACTGGTCCCGTAATAAATTACAGGAAAACCCCGATACTGTGCATACACACCCGCATCTGTATTCCGACCGGATACAAATGTAATGAGACAAAATCAACACTGTACTAAACTAGGATCCGGCTTAAACCAAAGCCGGCTAGTAATATTCGTCCGATCCTGATCCGTGCAATACCGCACGTATCTGATCGAACCCAGCCATATAACCATACGGCCTCTAGTACAAACTGTCCGATCCTGATCCGTGCAATACCGCACGTATCTGATCGGACCCTGCCATATCTCCATACGGCCTCTACAGCGTTTCGCCCGAAAGCTTGAGTAACTGAAAGTGTGGTGGACTCTAAAGACTCGTCAATACTATGGCTGTGGATTTAACCACTAGCACGTCAGAGGTATTAGCCAATACGTGACGGGCCACCAGCTATTGACCAAAAGGGACGTCGATGAGCGAACTCATCCTGACACCCTACTGAGCCTGTCAGTGACAATATCCGTACAGTCCGGTCCGTTCGTCTATGAGCATCGCATGTCGGGCCTAGGGGGTTGGTAAAAGTCAGACCCCCAAAAGCGGTACAAATCGTGTCGGAGTGTAGCCCAGAACGCCCTGAGATACTACTGGAATACCTACCAGTAAATCTCCTGCCTCGGCCGAGGGCTTTGCGTAATGGCTCTCCTAGACACAGCGCGACCTCACCCCCAATACCGGGAGAGACGAACCCCTGAAGATCCGCTTACTGCCTCCATGTGGCTCGGGACTGTACCCAACTAAAACCTATTTGCACGACTCCTTTGAGCCGTGGTAGGGTAGTAATCAAAGCACAGTAGGAACTCACACAAGACAAATGATGATCTCAGGTCGATGAACTAACCTGTACACATGTCACCAGGGAACTGCTATCTGACATCTGGTATAAGACCAACTAGCATGTTCCCGGCGAGTCCTGTCCGGTGTACTCATAACCCAATGAGCACCTATATACATCTTAGGTGAACCAACTGACACCAGTGGCTTATGAGACCGGCCACCGCCCCTCGTCGGGGTCTCGACTGTATACACTAGTCTACTCTGGAGAATCGATGCCCTGTCTCGAAACTCCCACGACTAGGGACCTTTTAAGGATGTGCTTATAGACCACCAGCTCTCACGTATATGATCGCTATCATACTGCCGGCAGTCAAGCAAGAATCCTAGGGGCTCTATCAACGTGTAACAGCGATATGTCAGGTCACCTAAAGCAGTACACGATGATAAAGATAAACCAGATAGCATACTATCATCTCGAGTAAGACTGTCCTACCGGGATAGGTCCTCCCTCAATCATTGCAATCACGTGCCTGTGATCCAATAATTGACTCTGAGGGCACTATCTCCAACAAACTTTCTACCATCTGGAATATCAATAGTGATATTATTCTTGACTCGCCACAGTTTTAGTAAAATGGATTTTTTCAGAAAACAGTAGTGGGAGTATGGTAGAACTGGAAGCGATTCCATAACCACAGACGATTACTGAAAATTTAATAGAACCTAAATATTCAATCAGGTTTGACATACCATTATCCACCCCGCAGATATGGTGGGTAACCTCAGGCACCCGAGAGGTACGTCCGTATTCTCAATGACGGTGACAGGGAGGTTCTTGTTTACCCAGACTTGCCATTACTGCTGTTCTAGGCTATGGGACCTGGCAGGAGGATGAGTATAGTGTCGTTCTGAACTAGCTTTAGAAGTCCACGTGTTTATGACTCTGCCAGAGGGTTGTTGTGGTCAGTGGGAGCAGCGGAAGCATAGTGGAAAAGCAGCTTGTGTCTATTTATAGACTGAAGCAGATATAGCGGAGATAGATCATCTATTTTTTGATGTGACAGTCATGGGCTTTGACTTCATCAGAATAGGAGATGGATCTGTTAGGAAGGTAGTAGGGTGTGATGTCCTGGTATTTGGATGACATGCACGATGTAAGAAGTGAAATTCCTATACTACGATCGGTTATACTGTGGTTGTCACACAGTTTTTTCTCCACATAGGATATGGATATAATATCAAACATTCTGGTTACTAGATCTATGGTTTTAGATCTAGATTTGGGTAGTTTCCCAATTTGGATATTTAGACAGTATTCTAAAAGTATTTTAGAATGGATGGCTCCTGGCATGGTGGTGTACCTTCAGGTGATGGAGTCACCCTCTCTAAAGGTGTCTTACAGACTAAAAGGGAAAGGGATGTGCATGATTGGCATATCACTTGCTTTGGTAATTGAGTCAATCATGAGATGTCAAGTACCGCACCAGATGTTGTTTTTGCACAAGATGCAATAGGTTTATATATTGATCCAATCCTAAAGAAACATTCGGAAGCAGTTTTTGAGCATAAGTGGATGTTCTAGGGATTTGGTAACGGCAGCCTACTTCGGGAGACAGTTATCATTCCAGGCTTCCAAGGTGACCTGTGACTGTCGGAGTTATAGTTTTCGCTATGACGAGAGGCAGTAGTTTTGATAGGTGGTCCAAGCGGATACCGAGGGAGGCGTGGCGCAGGATACTGATTAAATTCAGTTGACGATACAGTCTAAGAAGTTTGCTGGATTTGGAGTTCATTTGTGAACTGGGTCCCATCAGACATCCAGACACATTCTAAGATAGGTATTGCTCATTTCGGGAGATGGCTTTCTCCGCGAACCTGAGATTAAGATAGATATAGAAAGAAACATGAGGGTGGATCCGCTCACTGAGGCTATTTCTCGAACGCAATAATTTTACAAACGAGCTTTGTGAAACTGATTAGTAGAGGAGTTGAGTGTTCGGTATCACACGGGCTGTGAGTATGCGACACCGCAATAATTAGCCTTAAGTGCAAGTGGAAGATTGTTGGCTATAGTGCCCTCAAAGTCAATTATTAGATCGCAGGCACGTGATTGCAATGATTGAGGGAGGACATATACCGGTAGGACAGTCTTACTTTAGATGATAGTATGCTATCTGGTTTGTCTTTATCATCGTGTACATGCTTAGGTGACATTACAAATCACTATTACACGTTGATAGAGCCCATAGGATTCTTTCTTGACTACCAGCAGTATGATGGCGATCATATACGTGAGAGTTGGGTAGTCTATAAGCACATCCTTAAAGGGTCCCTCGTCGAGGGAGTTTCGAGACAGGGCATCGATACTCCAGAGTAGACTAGTGTATACAGATCAAGACCCCGACGAGGGGCGGTGTCCGGTCTCACAAGCCATTGGTGTCAGTTGGTTCACCTAAGATGTATACAGGTGCTCATTGGGTTATGAGTACACCGGACAGACTTGCCGGGAACATGCTAGTTGGTATTATACCTGTCGTCAGATAACAGTTCCCTGGTGATATGTGTATAGGTTAGTCTATCGACCTGAGATCGTCATTTGTCTCGTGTGAGTTCCCACAGTGCTTTGACTGCTATCTGTTCACATCATAATTTTGCATTATTATATTCCCCATTCTTAATCATTTTACAAATAAATAGGTGCTTTTGATCCTTGTCTGTTGAATAGTTACAGGTTACAGGTTCTCGGAACAATACAGTGAAAATGATGAAAAAACGCTACAAAAGTGAGACTACGACCAACAAATAGAAGAATCTTTATGATGCCGCCTACAGTTAAGGAATAAATGAAGATCAATGAACAGTTCGATTTCACAAAGTACAAAGGAAGTACAAGATTTAAGACTTCAACACGAAGCAAACGGGAAAAGTCCACAACATTCTGCACTGTGGAAATCTGGAAGAAACTAGAAGACATTCTGAAGAACCAAGTGAAGAAAATTTAAGGAAAAAGCAACATGAAGTATACCTGAGAAACAGAGCCCAAGAGCCTCCAAGATGGCCGCGGATCCACGGCCAAACAAGGCATATGGCCGCGGATCCGCAGCCGTGCATCGCACGTGTCGGTGCGTCGGTGCATTGACTCGGTTTTCTTAAGGGTATTTTTGTAATTCTAGATATGGATCAGATGTAAATCCTAGGGTTGCTATTCTCTATAAATAAGAACCCTACTGCTCTTTTTTGAGCTTACCTCTTTTTGGGTGCCTCTTTTGAGATGCCTCTTTTTATCTAGTTTAAAATTTTCAATTCCTGTAATTGTCAAAGAGTGCATCAATAAAGAAATAAGTTTTTTTATCTTGCCGTAGTTATTTAAATTTCTTTTCTTCCCTAGTTATTTTTCTGCCCTAGTTAAGTTTCTTTTCTTCCCTAGTTATTAATTCCCTAATGAGTGAGTAGTCCCCCACTTGTTAGGGTTAGGTTTGGGGAAGGTTTGAGAGATGAAAATCTCTCACCCCTTTCTTGCTCGTTCAACATTTTAAAGTAGGCTCTATGCATACATACACACACCGCTCCCTACGGCACCCTATCCCACGAGGTAGCGGTGATACCCTAGTTAAAGACCGGTTGTGATTGTTTTCCATAGAGGTTTGGATAAGAGTTAAGAAAGGACGGACAAAGACAAAAGGGAAGAAACCGAGTTTCTCCCCTATCGAGCTAATCCCCTTTGTTAACTATTACCTTAACTCCTAAAAGTTCTTAATTAGGGCATAGAAAGCGGTGAGAATAATTGATTTACCAAACTAACCTAATCTTAACCCTAGCAAGCTTTTTATAAACTTTTATCTCATTCTTAGATCTAAAATAAAACCACCATTTTTTCGGATTAACTCGTTAGAACATAAAGAAAAGGAATCCATCTCCCTGTGGACCGACCCGTACTCAACCGGCAAGCTACCAAGCGACACCGTTATTGATTGCGATATTCTTAACTTTGATTCTAAAAACGCGTAAGCACTAAAACTCCTACCAATCAAATGGCGTCGTTGCCGGGGAGTCGGTAGTCTCTTTCTTTGTGTAATTTCAGGTTAATAAAAAAATTATAAAAATTGAAAATTTTTAAAACATAAAAATTGAAAAACAAAATTAAAAAAAATCATCTTCTTCTTCTTGAAAGGTTTTTTATGCAAGTGTGCAGGAAAAGAAGACGGACGGATTCAGATCTGGAAAATTCCAGTAAACAAATCAGGAAACAGAAGTTCTGAACAGATAGAGGAGAATATAACCAGAAAACATAAAAATTTTGGAGACCTGATCCAACAGACTGACCGCGGAACCGCCTCTCTTGCATGCTTTTGGCCTTGGATCCGCCGCGCAGTGGTGACGTCAGCGTTTCAAAAAGTCTCTGTAAGCATTCATTTCTCCTCTGTAACCCCTTGAAGAACTCCACTGAAAATTTTTCCTGCAGGGTTCTTTGCGCAAAATCTTTCTTCCTCTTCAATAAATAGTTTTTGTGCAGGATTCTTTGCGCTGCAAAATAAAAAATTTTTGAAAGTGTTTTAGTTTTTTGGTGTGTTAATTGCTTTGCATATTTAAAACGGACTTTTAAGGGGCTATAACACCAATCAAGATTGGGTGGGGATTTCATTACCCTTCCTAAGACCCCAGAAATCATAAAAAGCATTTTGCATCAACTCTCGAGTTAATTAAAAAAAATATTAGACTCAGCCAAAAAGGATTGTCGTGCTCATTAGGACAAAGGAAAGGTTGTAGGCATCGGTCGTTTATCTAAACCTGATTTTATGGTGCCTAGGCTTGACAAATAGGAAAGGTAATTTTAAAAGGCCCGTCTCACGGTGATTCGTGAGCGGATCCCTCCTTTCTTTACTTGTGCTTACCTTGCCACAATTGGCGGTGAAGAGCCGATTTGATGATCTCACAACTTGCCCTTTGGAACAGTTAGGAGCAGTCTAGTTGACTTAGGAGACCCTAGCTCTAGGCTTGATTGTGCATGCTTATATTGTGACTATTTGAAAGTGTTTAGTAATCCGTACAAATTCTGCAAAAACTCTTTCTAATAAAAAAAAACACTTTCAAGAATTTCAAAACTCCAAAAACAAACAGTTTTTTTTTTAAAAAAAAAATTTTTAAAAATGAAAAAAATTAAAAAATCATTACATTATTTTTCTTCTCCTTTCTTGCATTATGGGTACCCCACCTCGCAAAACTCTTGCCGAACTTTGGTACCCTCATCCAAACATTGCTTCCTACGCGCATTGTTTTGGTCGAATTACGGACGACCCCTCCATGCCCAAAATTTCTTTGAAAGATCGAATGGAAGCGTCTAGAAGAAACAGTTGGACTCCGCAATCCACTTTGTATCAATCTTTTCAACCTTCACCACCTTCTTACGTTGATACCCCTTTTTCGAGTCTTGTTGTAACTCCGAAACCCATGTCTATTGCTGAACATATTGAACAAGCTCGTAACCGATCTTTCACTACTTTCAACACTTCCAGTTCTTGGGATCAACAAGTCCATTCACCTTTTTATCCAAATGTTGATCCTACTCCTGTCCAACCATTCAGTCCTACCCGACTTTCGCACCTTCCCTAGACATTGCTTCTACACAGCCATTTGGGAGTTTCCAGAATACAATTTTTTTTGAATCTTTTACTGAAATCCCTTCACAACCCATGTCTAGTCTGGAACAGTCGTTGGAAGCTTATATTGTAGCAACAGACCAACAGATGGGGCGGTTGGATGCGTCCATGGCCGCCCTTATACAACCTAGTGACCCGGTAGCTAGTTTCCAACTAGCTCCAAAAATTCTGTATGATGAGGCGGTTGGACAGATCGAGAATTTGAGTGGAGAGAGTGAGCTATACACCCTTCAAAATCAAACCTACCCATCCCCAATTGAATCCCACAACTCCGGTTTTGAATGTCTATCAAGTGTCCCAAATGATTCACCAGTTGAAAATAAAACATTTAATTAGTTGTGCGACTTTGTAGTGCTTGATTTGCCAGATTGTGAAGGGTCCCTTTCAAGTGAAACCATCACCAATCCTTTCGACCTCTACACCTCCAATCTAGAACCTGAATTGATAAATATCCATGCTTTTGATGAGGTGTCCGAAAAAATTGATTTTCACTTGATTGAGGATATTGACGCAGGGAATAATTTGGATGATGAACCCGCAGATTTGGCCGAGTTTTTCTCTCCAATTCATCATCCCGAATCATTAAATGTTTTTCCCGAACTTCATATGCGTCTTGATTTTGATGAGAATGGCATGGATAAGCTAAATTTTGAGGAGAATATTGAGGATAAACCAGTTTTGTTTGATGAGTCGGATTTTCCAATTCATCATGTCCCTTCCACTGACTGTGTACACCCTCCTGAATATTTAACCGATACCCTTCCTAAATCACTCCCCTTCGTCCTTTCCATCGTTCTGACCGCGCACGAGACCGTATCCGATTCATTTCCATTGTCTGGTTTACTAGGTTCGACGTACCCTTGTTTTCTCATGAATCTTGATGGATTTGACCTCATTTCTCAGTGGGTTGATAGATTAGGACAATCGCTTTTTACACATCGGTCATTACAAAATGTGCTAATTTATACACTCCATCTCCACCCTCAAGTTCGTATTCCACTTCTTTCTCCCACTTTCTTTGGTTCTTCTTCTAATCTTCCTTTAATGATACCGAGTGTTAATAAATCACAACCCGATATTTTGAGTTCGATAATTCCAGAAAGCTAACTTGATTTGGATACTTTTGAAAATGAGGTAGATGAGTTTTTCGAGTCTCCTACCTCCATAATTTTTGACAAATCAAGTATGATAAATTCTGGCACAAAACTTACTGACAGCAAAATGTTCAATTATATCGATAAGAGTTTTGAAGAACTTTTTGCTGACGAACTTGCATTCCGAAACGACATGGATTTTTTGATTACTCAACCTCCACCCGAAGAAGTCGAACCACCACCACCATTTCCTTTTCCCTTCCGCTAATCTTCTCCTCCACCGAGACCGTATACTGCTTTTATCTCCACACGGTCTCGTGTGCTTCTCATTTCTTTTCTCTACACTCCATTCTTTCACTAACCATACCATTATAACGATAAATTTTTTGAATGGTTGGTGCTAACATTTGGCCTGTGTAAGGCCTTGTATAGCTTGATACTGTGTTTTTCTCTTCTCTAACTTTGAACTTTAACGCTTAAACAGTGGAAACACTGTCTCACTTAAGTTTAGGGGGGGACCTTTTTATATATATATTTTGTTTTTTTTTAAACAATAAAAAAAATATAAAAAAATAAATAAATAAACAGGGGAGTGCCGACATTTTTGACCCTTTTGGTGTGGCATGATAGTGAGGACACTGTCAAGTTTATGTTTGAGGGTGTGCTCGGTAAGCTTTCTTTCGTCGCATTCATATGTATATTTTTGCATTTGTTTACTTATTTTCAAATCCATAAAAATAAAAATAAAAATTAAAAAATTAAAAAAATTGAAAAGTTCAATTTTGGCCATATTTGACTTAAGTTTGACAAGACGGTTAACTAGCTAGGAAAAACTAGATCCAAAACTTATTAAATTAAAAACCCTAAAAATAACATTTCTTAAAATTTAACGGTAGAAAATATGTCATTGTAGTTTATTTAGAAATAGGCAAATTTTGAGTTCACTTCTTGGGTTAAGTCAAAATAAGGGAAAAGTATTTAAATTTTTATTAGAGTATAAGTCTGAAAAATAATTCCGAATCTTAAGTCTAAATTCTAAAAATATATATCCTACAACTTGCGCAAACACGAACCTTGAAACTTGTAATAGTAGAGGATACCTTGAAATGCACTTGTCTAAAATCCTTAGTATGAAGAAAAATAAAATTATAAGTGTGAATAAAGAGATATAAAAAAATGAACACTGGTTTTGTAATTACTTAACGCTGCGTAAAATAAAAAATATATTGGGAGGGTGCTTTATCACCTAGTGCCTTAGACCAACTGGTTTGGTAGTCACTGCTAAAAGACTTAGGTATTAAAAGACGAGGAATTACGCCTTAATGCGCAACACATTTTGTAATCGGTCGTTAGTACCTCAAGAAGTAATAACGGTCGCATGAAGGATGTGTGAGCAATTTCATCTAAAAATTCACCAACTAGAAGTACTTTGGACGATGGAAAAGAGTATAAGAGCTTGAATTGAATTTCCAAGTGTAGGGGTGATACATACATACACGTAGGGGTATATGATTGGGGTTTGGATGAGAGATAGGAATGACAAATATGACATCTATCTTTAGTAGAGATGATAAAAATTTCTAAGTTGAGATGGAATCTTAGAAGGAAAATTCAAAAGATGCTAAAAGCTAAATGAATTTATAGAACATATACAAACTTAAGTTAAATGATAAGGAAGCAAGAAAAATATGGGTTGATAATTTCTGAGTTGAAAATAATATAATTTCTTGCTAGAACACCGAATTGAAGAATAAAAGTCAATAGGCCAAATTGATAGGATTTTGTGGGTAGTATCCGCTGAAAACCCTCAGGAGACAACACTCCTCCTACTAGGGACACCTAGAGGTTTAACGGCTTGTTGCACGAGCTCAGTGCAATCGCGTTTCCCTGCGAAAGTGAGGCTAGGCTTTTTCGAGAATAAAACTAGTTTTTCTCGGGACGAGCAAAAGATAAGTTTGCGGGTATTTGTTCACATCATAATTTTGCATTATTATATTCCCCATTCTTAATCATTTTAGAAATAAATAGGTGCTTTTGATCCTTGTCTGTTGAATAGTTGCAGGTTACAGGTTCTCGGAACAATACAGTGAAAATGATGAAAAAACGCTACAAAATTGAGACTACGACCAAAAAATAGAAGAATCTTTATGATGCCGCCTACAGTTAAGGAACAAATGAAGATCAATGAACAGTTCGATTTCACAAAGTACAAAGGTAGCACAAGATTCAAGACTTCAACACGAAGCAAACGGGAAAAGTCCACAACATTCTGCACTGTGGAAATCTAGAAGAAACTAGAAGACATTCTGAAGAACCAAGTGAAGAAAATTTAAGGAAAAAGCAACATGAAGTATACCAGAGAAAAAGAGCCCAAGAGCCTCCAAGATGGCCGCGGATCCACGGCCAAACAAGGCATATGGCCGCGGATCCGCGGCCGTGCATCGCACGTGTCGGTGCGTGTCGGTGCGTCGGTGCATTGACTCTGTTTTCTTAAGGGTATTTTTGTAATTCAAGATATGGATCAGATGTAAACCCTAGGGTTTCTATTATCTATAAATAGGAACCCTACTGGTCTTTTTTGAGCGTGCCTCTTTTTGGGTGCCTCTTTTGAGATGCCTCTTTTTATCTAGTTTAAAATTTTCAATTCCTGTAATTGTCAAAGAGTGCATCAATAAAGAAGTATGTTTTTTTTATCTTGCTGTAGTTATTTAAATTTCTTTTCTGCCATAGTTATTAATTCCATAATGAGTGAGTAGTTCCTCACTTGTTAGGGTTAGGTTTGGGGAAGGTTTGAGAGATGAAAATCTCTCACCCCTTGTAACGTTTCAGAAATCGTTTTGCGAATTTTTCCGTTTTAGGACAAAATTGTCGGTATTTTCCGTTTTAGCCCGATTTCGATCAAACGTCCGTATAAGCTTGCTGGCACCTTTTTTAGCTAAAATAAAGCTTGTGCGCGAACTTTAGGGGTATATGGGAGGTTTTGGTTCAGATAGAATTTTTCCCAAATAAAATATTATTTTAAGCGGTATTTGGTGCACGTAAATCGGGAAATTTCTTCTCTTGAGAATAAATTATTTTTTTGTCACTAGAATATTTTGGAAACTTCTTTTTAATTATCTAGATTTTTTTTGGAGTGCAAAAGGTTTTATTTTAAAAAGAAAAGAAAATGTGTAAATGTGGCAAAGTGCATTTATTAAGCATTTATTACTCTTTTTCCTAGCAATTTCTTCACAAAAATTCACAAAAATACCTCCCTCACCACCTTGGCCGGCCCTTCCCTTCCCCGTGCTGCCCTCCATCATTCCCACTCTTTTTCAACTCATTTTGAATCAAATAAATCATGAAAAATCCAAATAAAATCACAAAAATTCAAATATAATCATTTTCCTTCATTTCCTTCACTAATCCTTCATGGATCTTCAATAAAGCTTGGTTTTTGATGCTAAGATGTTGGATTAAGATTCATTTTGTGTTCTTGGGGAGGTATAATTCTTACCTTAATCCTTTTATATTTTCTTTAATCTTATTCTAGCGAATTTAGTTAGCTAATTATGTGTTTAGTTTATTTTTAAATTATTAATAATTCATTTATTTTAGGTTTAAGAAATTCATGATAGGGTTAAATTTTGTTAAGTGTTTAGTGTTCATTTGAAGTGTTAATTTGTGTTTTGGAGATGATTAACCTAGTAGGAAATGTTAATTTTTGCTAATGAACACTTTGTTTAATTATGCAATTCGCTTACTAGGTTTTTGCTAAAACATAATTAGCGAGTGTTAAAAATATAGGAATGGTTTAGATAGATTAGTTAAGCTATTTTAAGGTGTTTGCAATCGCTAGATATACATTAGATTGAAACTAGTGCGAAATATTGCGATAGCTTGCTTACTAGATTTCGTGGTTTTTTCGACGTGGGTTCGAATGGTCGTTGCGAGCTTATATCTATTGTATTCCTCATAATTTTTGTGTTGTGTTGCGCGATCGGGACGATCGGGGTCTAGACTTAGTGTTTTATAGTTTAGCGACCCCAATTAGAGTTTTTGGCCGATGTCGTGCGCGATAGATGCGCTAAGCGCGCAGTGTAATTTTCCGGGCGTTTTCATCGCGTTTCGTTGTCTTTTCGTCATTTTAGGATTTTTGCTTATGTGATGTGTTTGTGAAATTTTAGGTTCACAAGCGGTGACTTCGGACGCTACGACAGGAGAAAACAGGTGGTAGGCTTCACTTAGCCAGGAGCGTTGGTGAGTAGATTTAACATCTACAGGGGAATCGCCCGCATGGCGTTATGCGTCTGGGCTAGAGATGTTATTTCTGTCGCATATTCTATGTCATATTTAGAATTGCGCATTTACCCTATTACTTAGATATTGTTGTGCTTGGACTAGTATCCTTAGGACACTGCACAAATTATTGGCGATTCAGGTTGCACGAGCACTGATTGTATGCTACGCACACCGTCAATAATTGCCATGTCACGCATAACCCACTTATAGATATGATATTTCTTGGTTAGGGACATTGAGACTTTGATTCATATTTCTTTACGCATTGACTTATAGCATACCTGTATATCTATATGATTACATATAAGCCTTGACTTGCTTACATGCTAGTTACATGTATACCTATAGGGTATTGTACCATTAGTGATAGATACATACACATATAATGACATAACTACATGTATACCTTGCATACATAATTCACTTATACCCGGAGGGTATATTACATCATTACTGATAGGTAGATACATATACCTTGCTATACCTTCATGTTTACACACATATCTGGTTATAGCTACATGTTTATCTTTACTTGATCTTATTTAGAATTGGAGAAATTAAGAACCGCATATATTTATATTTGACTTGTTGCAGTTAAATAGCGGCTTTTCCTTTATATGCTTACATTACAGTTTTCTGTTGCATATATTATATTCATGGATTTTCGCATGAAGATATGGATTTTTCATGATGTTTTCTGGATTTGGGGACCGTGGTAGTTCATGAAATTATGCATTATTTGAAAAACCCACTTTCCCTTGATGATATGATATTACAGCATCCACCATGAGATTTGTCGGTTCTGATTATATACCCGATTCGAGGAGCGGGAGGCATGGTCTGCGGGTACATGGTGGGGCCCGGAGCTACCCCGGGGCAAGAATCTCAGTGAGGAGATGAGTTAGTGGGGGAACCATACTTTCCGGTGACATTACCAATGACTCAGCGGTTATCATGGGGATACCGACGGGAGTCATGTACGTATAGATACGTCGAGAGGCGAGGGTCAGAGCTAGGCACTCGAGCTTTCGGGATAGCGTATGATACGTACCTATCAGGGTGCCAGTCGTGGTGACAGCACCTGATAGACCTGCATTTCTGTGTCGATGCTTGACATATTGGTTTCATGATATTTCTTTTTACTTCTTTGTATATAACAGGGGTTTAGGCCGCTGTTATATATGCCCTTATACCAATATTAGTGGAATAGGACGCTAATATATGTGTATTGACATTAAATTATATACATCATCATATTTATTCATGCAAATATACCTAGAATGTAAAGGACTCATTGACATTGGATTTAGGACATTTGAAAATTTATTTGATATTGATTACAGGATATATGTGAGATCTACTTCATATTGTACATTCGGGGTATGTGAGATATACTTGATATTATACTTACGGGATATGTGAGATCTACTTGATATTGTACATTAAGGATATGTGAGACTTACTTGATATGATAACCAAATTGGGGGCTGATTTGAGAAATTGGGATTTGGATTTGTCTTGATGGATTATGATCCTACCACGATGTCAGGATTCCGTGGAAATGACATATTTCATTCCATACTTCACATTTATTGTTTATGCACTGCTTCATGTATTAGTAGTACCTGTTAGAGTACCTTTCATGACTGTTGCATTTACATACCTTTATTTGTATGCATTGCTTCATGTATTAGTTGTACCTGCTAGTGTACCTTTCATAATTATTGCATTCATATGATTTTTTTTATTGCTATTAATTGCACATGTTAGATTCACGCTGTACGTGCATACTCGCTATTACCTGCATATGTTATTTACTATTCACGAGTTGGCAACTCACCCCCGTTGTGCCACAGTGTTTGCAGGTGTTCCTCAGGATAGTCAGAGGCAGGCTATTATCACACATCTTATCATCTTTTGCTACGGATACCGCACCAGCTCACAGTGTGCAGTTTTCTCAGGTGGGTTTGTGGTTATTCGTTGTATTATATATTCGTTGTATCCCTGTACTCTCCATCTACTATTTTCATATTGACTTAGAGACTTGGTTAGGATGATGTTGTATATTATGTTGTGACCTGTTGTCTTTTATACAGTTTCCTTTCTATCGTCTTCTATTTCTTCGCTACGGCGTCGTATTTTTGTGGTGGTGGTTGTTTTCCGCCTTTGGGCGTGGATTTTCTCCCGTTGGGGATGCTTTACTTTATATTTATGTTGTACCCATTTTTATAAAGGAGATGCTGCCGAAATTTAAAGGAAATAAAGTTGGACTTTTAAAGAATTTGGGTTATGATTTCAAAGACTTTTAAACAATGTTTCTTATCTTTTCTGGTATTTTAATTGTTTAGATTTCTGGGTTTTGGCTTTCTTTTACTGCGTTACGCCTGTAGACGTTGCGTAGTATTAGGACCGTCAGGTGCCAATTTCGGGTCGTGACAAAGTTGGTATCAGAGCGCAAGGTTTTTACCTTACGGGGTGTAGGATGACCTTGAAATGATGGAGTAGGTAGCTTAAGCAGAGTAACGTAGTGTGTGTATTTCTGCAGCATACTCCCGATGCAGTACTCCGCCTAAAGTGACCTAAGTACAATTACTTGAAATTCCTTCCTTAATGATTCATATCCTTGTGATTCGATTTCCGTGTTCATATCGAATCCTATCCCTATTTATAGCCTTTGCCGACGACGACTACGAGGACTCAGTGAGGTGCAGCGAGGGCCGAGGTCAGTATTGACTCAGGGAGAGCGAGGACTGACCAGGTTGGAACGCTCGTTGCACAGGTGCAGAAGGTTTTGCCTTCGACTGATAGTATCGTCAGGCTTGTGGCAGAGATGCATGCGCCAGACGATGAGTTCTTTGGTGGAGACCATTCGAGCGCAGCGACAGGAGGTTGTCACCCCTGTTACCCAGTTGGTCCTTGCGATCAGCACACAGCTTTCTATCACTTACATAGCACCAGTGGATGCAGACCTAGTTGACGAGACACGTATTCCTGAGACTTTGGGAGTTCCGGAACAGTGGAGGACTCGTACCGGTGTACCATCCCAGAGACAGAGGATTAGTCATCAAGACAGCTTTCATGACCGTTGCGGGAGTAGCAGAGGTTTTGGACAAGGGGATTCGTGTTAGCTAGATCAGCCGTTTGTTGTGTTAACTTTTGTCAGCGATTCTTTTGTTGCGCGACACGTATTTCAGTCTTATGCCAATCGGTTAGGAGATTCATCCGTCACTTGATCCTTCTAGAGATGTTGGATTTAATGTTCTCCTGGGCATGGACTGGTTAGTTACGTGCTTGGCGTCTGTGGACTACCGCGAGGAAACAGTCAGGTTTTTTTTCCCGGCAAGTCAGTTCTTGTTGTGTAGGGGGGCAGTGGTGCCGCCTCTCACAGCTCGAATTCAGCCTTTGTCGCTAGTCGGATTTTGAGGAGAGGATGTCGAGGTTTCTTGGCATTCATTCGTGATACCGGAGCCACAGTGGGTTTGTTGGACCGGGTTCTTATCGTGCGAGAGTTTTCCGACGTTGTTCCAGATGAGCCGGCAGAGCTTAGGGAGCTTAAGGATCAGCTGCAGAGTTGTTTGTTGGGGGGATTGTGCGTCTGAGCGTTTCGCATTGGGGAGCTCCTATTTCTGTTCGTCAAGGAGGAAGACGACAGTTTAGGTTGTGTATTAATGGATCGCCAATTGAACCGGCTTACGGTGCGGATAGGTATCCTTTACCTCGCATTGATGATTTCTTCGATCGGCTCCAGAGTGCGAGACATTTTCTAAGTTTGTTCGGGATCAGGTCATCATTGCTGCGGGTTCGGAGTGATGACATTCCGAAGACTGCCTTGTGCGTGCTACGGGCTTTGTGTGTTGGTGGTGTCGTCGGACTCACCAATGCCCTAGCAGCATTCGTAGATATGACGAACCGGATTTCTTCAGGCCGTTCCTCGACCAGTTATTGTTGTGTTATTGATGACATTCTGGTCTATTCTTTGTGTCTTGAGGGACAGGAGCAGCACTTGAGGATTTGTTTTGCAGACATTGGGAGAGCCCCGGCTGTTTGCTAGATTCTCGGAGTGTTCCTTCAGGCTTGTTTGTGTTGACTCCTAGGTCTTGTAGTTACGAGAGACGGTTTTTAGTATGGTCCCGAGGAAGATAGTGGCCGTACAGCTTAGTCCCAGGCTTGTGTTCGGACGGAAGTCCGCAGATTTTTGGGCTTAGAAGGTTTTTACCGCCGTTTCGTGCAGGATTGCTAGTGTAGTGCTGCACCGTTGACTGGACTGACCTGAAAGGAGGTTTCTTTTCTTTGGACTGAGGCATGCATGCGGAGTTTTTCAGAAGTTGGAGATTCGGTTAACAACTGCACCGGTTCTTTCTTGCTTTTTGGTTCGGGCGACTTTATTGTTTTAACTGTGATGTTTCGCGAGTGGGGCTCGATTGTGTACTGAGGTGACACTATAGAGTTATCACTTTTGCTTCCCTACATTTGGAGGAAGTACGAGCAGGATATCCCACTCATGATCTGGAGATGGCCGCGGTGGTAGTGCGTTGGGGATTGGAGACACTACTTGTTCGATAGTCGTGTCAGATTTTCACGGACCACCAGAGCTTAATGTACATCTTCCTGCAGCGGGTTTTGATTGTTGAGACAGCGCCGTTGGATGGAACGTGTGGAGGATTGTGTTTGTGAGATCCTTTATTACCCTTGGCAAGGCGATTGTGGTAGCTGATGCTGGAGTCGTAGGCCCGGGGTTAGTTTGTTCTAGTTGTGCGCAGTCAGAGACAGTTTTCTGCAGATTTACAGTTCTTGTGCGATCGTGGAGTACAGCTTAGGTTTTCCTCTACTGAGGGGACAGCTTGCTCATGTCCGCGCCCGACCACTTTTCCTTAATCGCTTTCGCGAGACACTGCCCGCCGATGCTCGTTCGTTAGAAATACTTGAGCATACTCGGCTGGGTAATGATTCGGAGTCCTTGATTTGTGACAAGGGTGTGATGAGTTTAGGGATGCGTTTATGTACCTGATACTATTGGGTAGAGACGTGAAATCCTAGAGCAGGCACATCTGTCAACTCTCTGTACTCATTCAAGTTCCACCAGCATTTGACGTGACTTATGAGATAGTTACGGGTGGGCAAGGATGTAAAGAGAAGTTTCGGATTTCGTTTCAAGGTGTTGTCTTGTTTTGTGTTTTGGTTGAGCATCTGAGACCGGCTGGAGAGTTGCAATCTTTAACTGTTCCGAAGTGGGAATGGGAACAGATCTCCATGAAATTCGTTATGGTGTCTACCCAGGTTTAGTCGGGGTGTGACTCCATTCGGATGCTTGTTGTCCGGTTTTTCTCAGTCTGCTCAGTTGTTCTTTGTTATGTTTGTGCGTTGCATGGAGTTCCTTCATGGGTCGTATCCAATGAAGGCACCCTGTTCGCTTTCCGTCTTGGGCAGGAGCTTCAGGAAGCCTTGGGTACTGGTTGAGCTTTAGCTCCGTCTTTCCATCCGCAGGATGATGGTTTTGTGAGAGCGGGCTATACCAACTCTAGAGGTTATACTCGTGCATACGTACTAATTGTTGTCGGCAGTTGGGATCGTCACTTGCCATTGTTAGGACTCTCCTTCGATAGCAGTTATCAGGAGACATTCCAATTGGCAACCTTTAAGTTTTGTTTGTTAGGTGGTGTCGATCTCCAGTCTGTTTTCTGACTCTGCGTAGTAGGATTTTTGGACCCCAGCTAGTCTAGAGACTTCGGAAATGATCCAGCTGTTTCAGGTGAGGATGATGACAGTCCTGTGCGGACAGAGGTCTTATGCCGACCATAGTGATCGCAGGCTCGAGTTCGCAGTGGGAGATCATGTATTCCTACGGATTTTTCCAATGAAGGACGTGTTGAGTTTTGGGAAACTTACCCATAATTGTAGGTCCTTTCGAGATCCTTAAAGTGAGTTAGTTCTGTTGCCTTTAATTTGGCACTTCCGCCTAGATTATTGAGTATTCACCCCGTATTCCTTGTGTCGATACTTTGCAATTACCTTCATGACCTTTCTCACATAATTCAGCACCAGACCATTTAGTTTGGACGCGATCTTTCGTTCACCAGCAGCCAATTGTGTTAATGGCTAGACGGGTGGAGAAACTTCAGTCAAGGGTCTTTCCATCTATGAAAGGGTTTTCTTGGACGTAGCCGTATAGTGAGGTAATCACTTGGGAGGCTGCGAACGAGATATGAGAGTTTAGTAATCCTCTCTTTGAAGGTACGCTTAGTAAAAATTTTTAATTCGGGGACGAATTTTTATAAGGGGGGGAGATTGTAACGTTTCAGAAATCGTTTTACGAATTTTTCCGTTTTAGGGCAAAATTGTCGGTATTTTCCGTTTTAACCCGATTTCGATCAAACGTCCGTATATGCTTGCCGGCACCTTTTTTAGCTAAAATAAAGCTTGTGCGCGAACTTTAGGGGTATTTGGGAGGTTTTGGTTCAGATAGAATTTTTCCCAAATAAAATATTATTTTAAGCGGTATTTGGTGCACGCAAATCGGGAAATTTCTTCTCTTGAGAATAAATTATTTTTTTGTCACTAGAATATTTTGGAAACTTAATTTTAAATATCTAGATTTTTTTTGGAGTGCAAAAGATTTTATTTTAAAAAGAAAAGAAAATGTCTAAAGGTGGCAAAGTGCATTTATTAAGCATTTATTACTCTTTTTCCTAGCAATTTCTTCACAAAAATTCACAAAAATACCCCCCTCACCCCCTTGGCCGGCCCTTCCCTTCCCCTTGCTGCCCTCCATCATTCCCACTCTTTTTCAACTCATTTTGCATCAAATAAATCATGAAAAATCCAAATAAAATCACAAAAATTCAAATATAATCATTTTCCTTCATTTCCTTCACTAATCCTTCATGGATCTTCAATAAAGCTTGGTTTTTGATGCTAAGATGTTGGATTAAGATTCATTTTGTGTTCTTGGGGAGGTATAATTCTTACCTTAATCCTTTTATATTTGCTTTAATCTTATTCTAGCTAATTTAGTTAGCTAATTATGTGTTTAGTTTAGTTTTTAAATTATGATTAATTCATTTATTTTTGGTTTAAGAAATTCATGTTAGGGTTAAATTTTGTTAAGTGTTTAGTGTTCATTTGAAGTGTTAATTTGTATTTTGGAGATGATTAACCTAGTGGGAAATGTTAATTTTTGCTAATGAACACTTTGTTTAATTATGCAATTCGCTTACTAGGTTTTTGCTAAAACATAATTAGCGAGTGTTAAAAATATAGGAATGGTTTAGATAGATTAGTTAAGCTATTTTAAGGTGTTTGTAATCGCTAGATATGCATTAGCTTGAAACTAGTGCGAAATATTGCGATAGGTTGCTTACTAGATTTCGGGGTTTTTCCGACGTGGGTTCGATTGGTCGTTACGAGATTATATCTATTGTATTCCTCATAATTTTTGTGTTGTGTTGCGCGATCGGGGTCTAGACTTAGTGTTTTGTAGTTTAGCGACCTCAATTAGGGTTTTTGGCCGATGTCGTGCGCGATAGATGCGCTAAGCGCGCAGTGTAATTTTCCGGGCGTTTTCATCACGTCTCGTTGTCTTTTCGTCATTTTAGGATTTTTGCTTATGTGATGTGTTTGTGAAATTTTAGGTTCGCAAGCGGGGACTTCGAACGCTACGACAGGGGAAAACAGGTGGTAGGCTTTACTTAGCCAGGAGCGTTGGTGGGTAGATTTAACATCTACAGGGGAATCGCCCGCATGGCGTTATGCGTCTGGGCTAGAGATGTTATTTCTGTCGCATATTCTATGTCATATTTAGAATTGCGCATTTACCCTATTACTTAGATATTGTTGTGCTTGGACTAGTATCCTTAGGACACTGCACATATTATTTGCGATCATGTTGCACGAGCACTGATTGTATGCTACACACACCGTCAATAATTGCCATGTCACGCATAACCCACTTATAGATATGATATTGCTTGGTTAAGGACATTGAGACTTTGATTCATATTTCTTTACGCATTGACTTATAGCATACCTGTATATCTATATGCTTACATATAAGCCGTGACATGCTTACATGTTAGTTACATGTATACCTATAGGGTATTGTACCATTAGTGATAGGTACATACACACATAATAACATAACTGTTAGTGTATATGCCCTAGAGGCCATTACTGTATCATACTAGTTTGTATATTACTTGATGGAAGCTTGGGATATTCACCTTGTGTAGACAATCTTGCTCAATATAGTAGTATGCTACTTGGTTTGTTTCTGCTTTAATGTGTGCATGTGTTTCTTTTAGCATATCGCCATTACACATTAGTGGAGCCCTTTGGATCTTTGCTTGATTACCAGCATTGTGATGGCAGTCACACTCGTGGGGGCTGGGTAATCTACAAGCACATTCTTATGCAGGTCCCTAGTCGTAGGACTATCGAGACAGGGCATCGATACTCCGGAGTAGAGTAGCGTATACGCTTCTCATCCCAGCTTGGGAGATGGTCTGTCCCACAGCCGTCAGTACGCCGTACATGAGATAGTATGCGGGTGCTCGTTAGGTTACGAGTACACTGGATAGGACTCGTCGGGAACTGTTGGTTGGTACTATACCTATCGTCAGTTATCAGTTCCCAGGTGACATGAGTACAGCTTAGTCCGTTGACTTGACACTGCCACGGCGCCTCGAGTGTGTTCCGACTGTGCTTTGATTACTACCATACCACGGCTCAAAGGAGTCGTGCAAACAGGTAGTTTTTGGGTGCAGTCCCGAAGCACTTGGAGGCAGTGACGGTTAGACAGGATTCGTCTCTCCCGGTATTGGTGGTTGATATCGCGCTGTGTCTAGGAGAGCCATTACACAAAGTCCCTGGCCAGGGCAAGCGAGATAGACTGGTAGGTTTCCAGTGTTATCTCAGGTGTTCTGGGCTACACTCCGACACGACTTGTACCGCTAGTAGGGGACTGACTTTTACCGCCCCCCTAGGCCCGCCATGTGATGTTCTCAGACGAACAGACCGGACTGTACGGAGATTGTCACATTCAGGCTCAGTAGGAGTTCAGATGGGTTTACCTCGTCAGTCTTCTTATCGGCATCTACCTGGGGACCGTTACGTACAGCTAGTGCCGCTTGCGGTCTGTGGTTAAACCCACTGCCAGCATAGTGTCGAGTCTTTAGATTCCCACACAGAGGGTTATTCGCCTTTGGGCAAAACAGAGTAGAGGTCGCATGGTTTTGCGACAGGGTTCATTCACATCCGCGCACTAGTGCACGTTTGGCGTCCGGACAGACATTACCAGCGGGCTCTGGTTTGAGCCAGATCCTAGTATATGTTTTGGGGTTAGCTTTATCTCATAGTATTCATGTTCCTCGGAACACGAATGCGGGTGTGTATGCACAGTTGATTGAGGCGGAGGAAGAGGTTTTTCATTAGGGTTTCGGAACGGGTGTGTATGCACAGATGACAGTTGTATTTTTCCAAACCCTATTGGATATGTGAAATATCAATTAATAATATTAATTAAATGAAATTGTGTCATGGTTAGGGTTGTTGACTTGTTGACCAAGGTTGACTAGTTGACCAAGGTTGAAAGGTTGACCATCATCATTTCAAGCAAAGATGCTTTTTGATCTTTGCAAAACTCATTTAATGTGAAATGATAATGGTCATTTCAACATACCAACACCTTTTTCATTTTGATTAATTTTGTTAATTGGTTAATTCACATATATTTGTTATGGTTGTAAAAAAACAATCTCATTCTATCATAACCATTCTCTCTCCTTTCTTCTTCTTCTTTCTCCTCTAGTTCAAGGAGAACAATTCTCATGTGTTGAGAAACATCTCATTGGAGATAAAACACCCTAAGCCACTCTCTGCTCTTACTAAGGTTAAAGGTCTAGCAAGCCGGAGACTTTAGTTTTCTCAAAGTTCAAGAAAGGAGCTCAAGGAAGAAACCCTCAGGTGGATCCATCTTCGATAAGAGAAGGCAACGAGGAAAGCATCATCCGACCACCATCAAGAGTCAAGAAGAAGGAGTTCAAGTTGAGGTATAACCCCTAACCGAGTAGACAACTCTCTAGTTAGGTTGCTAGTGTGTAGTTTAGCAAAGATCCGTTTTTGTAGTCCATGTTACCTAAACCCTAAAAATCGTTTTTCACCATTTCCGCAAGCCCGAAAGAACCGGGAGAGGTAACGTGGACTTACAATAACTACATGTATACCTTGCATACATACTTCACTTATACCCGGAAGGTATATTACATCATTACTGATAGGTAGATACATATACCTTGCTATACCTTCATGTTTACACACATATCTGGTTATAGCTACATGTTTATCTTTACTTGATGTTATTTAGAATTGGAGAAATTAGGAACCGCATATATTTATATTTGACTTGTTGCAGTTAAATGGCGGTTTTTCCTTTATATGCTTACATTACAGTTATCTGTTGCATATATTATATTCATGGATTTTCACATTAAGATATGGATTTTTCATGATGTTTTCTGGATTTGGGGACCGTGGTAGTTCATGAAATTATGCATTATTTGAAAAACCCGGTTTCCCTTGATGATATGATATTACAGCATCCACCATGAGATTTGTCGGTTCTGATTATATACCCGATTCGAGGAGCGGGAGGCACCGTCTGCGGGTACATGGTGGGGCCCGGAGCTACCCCGGGGCAAGAATCTCAGTGAGGAGATGAGTTAGTGGGGGAACCATACTTTCCGGTGACATTACCAATGACTCAGCGGTTATCATGGGGATACCGACGGGAGTCATGTACGTATAGATACGTCGAGAGGCGAGGGTCAGAGCTAGGCACTCGAGCTTTCGGGATAGCATATGATACGTACCTATCAGGGTGCCAGTCGTGGTGACAGCACCTGATAGACCTGCATTTCTGTGTCGATGCTTGACATATTGGTTTCATGATATTTCTTTTTACTCCTTTGTATATAACAGGGGTTTAGGCCGCTGTTATATATGCCCTTATACCAATATTAGTGGAATGGGATGCTAATATATGTGTATTGACATTAAATTATATACACCATCATATTTATTCATGCAAATATACCTAGAATGTAAAGGACTCATTGACATTGGATTTAGGACATTTGAAAATTTATTTGATATTGATTACAGGATATATGTGAGATCTACTTGATATTGTACATTCAGGGTATGTGAGATATACTTGATATTGTACATACGGGATATGTGAGATCTACTTGATATTGTACATTAAGGATATGTGAGACTTACTTGATATGATAGCCAAATTGGGGGCTGATTTGATGAATTGGGATTTGGATTTGGATTTGTCTTGATGGATTGTGATCCTACCACGATGTCAGGATTCCGTGGAAATGACATATTTCATTCCATACTTCACATTTATTGTTTATGCACTGCTTCATATATTAGTAGTACCTGTTAGTGTACCTTTCATGACTGTTGTATTTACATACCTTTATTTATATGTATTGCTTCATGTGTTAGTTGTACCTGCTAGTGTACATTTCATGATTATTGCATTCATATGATTTTTTTTATTGCTATTAATTGCACATGTTAGATTCACGTTGTACGTGCATACTCGCGATTACCTGCATATGTTATTTACTATTCACAAGTTGGCAACTCACCCCCGTTGTGCCACAGTGTTTGCAGGTGTTCCTCAGGATAGTCAGAGGCAGGCTATTATCACACATCTTATCATCTTTTGCTACGGATACCGCATCAGCTCACAAAGTGCAGTTTGCTTAGGTGGGTTTGTGGTTATTCGTTGTATTGTATATTCGTTGTATCCCTGTACTCTCCATCTACTATTTTCATATTGAATTAGAGACTTGGTGAGGATGATGTTGTATATTATGTTGTGACTTGTTGTCTTTTATACAGTTTCCTTTCTATCGTCTTCTATTTCTTCGCTACGGCGTCGTATTTTTGTTGTGGTGGTTGTTTTCCGCCTTTGGGCGTGGATTTGCTCCCGTTGGGGATGCTTTACTTTATATTTATGTTGTACCCATTTTTGGGGTTGGTTTTTATAAAGGAGGTGCTGCCGAAATTTAAAGGAAATAAAGTTGGACTTTGAAAGAATTTGGGTTGTGATTTCAAAGACTTTTAAACAATGTTTCTTATCTTTTCTGGTATTTTAATGGTTTAGATTTCTGGGTTTTGGCTTTCTTTTACTGCGTTATGCCTGTAGACGTTGCGTAGAATTAGGGCCGTCACGTGCCAATTTTGGGTCGTGACACCCCTTTCTTGCCCGTTCAACATTTTAATGTAGGCTCTATGCATACATACACACACCGCTCCTTACGGCACCCTATCCCACGAGGTAGCTGTGATACCCTAGTTAAAGACCGGTTGTGATTGTTTTCCATAGAGGTTAGGGTAAGAGTTAGGAAAGGACGGACAAGGACAAAAGGGAAGAAACCGAGTTTCTCCCCTATCGTGCTAATCCCCTTTGTTAACTATTACCTTAACACCTAAAAGTTCTTAATTTGGGCATAGAAAGCGGTGAGAATAATTGATTTTTCAAACTAACCTAATCTTAACCCTAGCAAGCTTTTTATAAACTTTTATCTCATTCTTAGATCTAAAATAAAACCACCATTTTTTTGGATTAACTCGTTAGAACATAAAGAAAAGGAATCCATCTCCCTTTGGACCGACCCGTACTCAACCGGCTAGCTACCAAGTGACACCGTTATTGATTGCGGTATTCTTAACTTTGATTCTAAAAATGAGTAAGCACTAAAACTCCTAACAGTCACTACCCTACCACGGCTCAAAGGAGTCATGCAAACAGGTTTTAGTTGGGTACAGTCCCAAGCCACATGGAGGCAGTGATCGGATCGGCAGGGGATTCGTCTTTCCCGGTATTGGGGGTGATATCGCGCTGTGCTTAGGAGAGCCATTACACAAAGTCCTTGGCCAAGGCAAGTGAGATTTATTGGTAGGTATTCCAGTAGTTTCTCATGTAAGTCCACGTTACCCACCTAGGTGCTTACGGGGCGGCGGAATAGGTAAAAAAACAATTTTTTTAACACAATTCAACATGGTCTAAAAAGAGGATCTTTGCTAAACAAAAACTAACAACCAAGCTAAAAGATTTAGCTAGTCGGTTAGAGGGTTATACCTAAGTCTTGAACTTCTTCTCTTCTTGCTCCTTGGAGTCGGTTGAACGGCTCCTTGGAGTCGGTTGAACGGCTCCTCCTCGTCGCCTTCTCTTGCCGAAGAAAGATCCACCTGAGGGCCTCTACCTTGAGCTCCTACCTCAACCTAGAGGTAACTAAAGTGCTTGGGTTGCTAAACCTAGAACCCTAGAATGAGTAGAGAGGAGTTTTGGTGTTTTATCTCAAAAGCAAATGGTTCTCAACACATAAGAGATGAGAGCTTTGAGAGAGAGGAAGAGGATGAGCTTAACCTATGAGAGAGAAAGAGCAAGTGATAATGAGGATAATTATCAACCATTCTCTCATATATGTGAATTATGAATTAAAAATAATAATTAAAAGGAAATTGTGATTGTTCATTTGGAATGACCATTATCATTTCACATTTAATGAATTTTGCTAGAATCAAAGAGCATCTTTCATGTGAAATGATGATGGTCGATATGTCAACATAGGTCAACAAGTCAACCATAGTCAAATGGTCAACAACCCTAACCATGGCACAATTATCTTTTAATTAATATCATTAATCATAATTCCCATATTCATTAGGGTTTGGAAAAAGACAATGGTCATCAACCCTAATGAGAATCCTCTGCCTCTGCCTCTGTCAACTGTGCATACACACCCGCATCCGTGTTCCGAGGAACACGAATACACTGAGACAAAACCAATCCCAAAATATATACTAGGATCTGGCTTAAACCAAAGCCCGCTAGTAATAACTATCAGGACACCAAACGTGCACAAGTGCGCGGATGTGAACGAACCCCGTCGCAAAACCATGCGACCTCTACTCTGTTTTGCCCAAAGGCGAATAACCCTCTGTGTGGGAATCTAAAGACTCGACACTACGCTGGCAGTGGGTTTAACCATAGGCCGCAAGCGGTACTAGCTGTACATAATGGTCCCCAGGTAGATGCCGATAAGAAGACTGATGAGGTGAACCCATCCGAACTCCTACTGAGCCTGAATGTGACAATCTCCGTATAATCCGGTCTGTTCGTCTAAGAGTATCGCATGGCGGGCCTAGGGGACGGTAAACGTCATTCCACTAATAGCGGTACAAGTCGTGTCGGAGTGTAGCCCAGAAAACCCTGTGATAACACTGGAAACGCTACCAGTATATCTCGCATGCCCTGGCCAGGGACTTTGTGTAATGGCTCTCCTAGACACAGCATGATATTAACCCCTAATACCGGGAGAGACGAATCCTGTCTAACCGTCACTGCCTCTAAGTGCTTCGGGACTGCACCCAACTGCTACCTGTTTGCACGACTCAATTGAGCCGTGGTAGGGTAGCAATCTAAGAACAGTAGGAACACACTCGAGGTGAAGTGACAGTGTCAAGTCAGCGGACTAAGATGTACTCATGTCACCTGGGAACTGATAACTGACGATAGGTATAGTACCAACCAACAGTTCCCGACGAGTCCTGTCCAGTATACTCGTAACCTAACGGGCACCCGCATACTATCTCAAGTATGACGTACTAATGGCTGTGGGACAAACCATCTCCCCTGCTGGAATGAGAAGCGCATACGCTAGTCTACTCCGGAGTATCGATGCCCTATCTCGATAATCCTACGACTAGGGACCTGTATAAGGATGTGCTTGCAGATTACCCATCCCCCACTAGTGTGACTGCCATCACAACGCTGGTAATCAAGCAAAGATCTTAAGGGCTCCACTAATGTGTATAGGCGATATGCTAAAAGAAACACATGCACACATTAAAGTAGAAACAAACCAAGTAGCATACTACTATTTTGAGTAAGATTGTCTATACAACTGTGAATATCCCAAGCTTCCATTAGGTAATATACAAACTAATATGATACAGTAATGGCCTCTACGGCATATATACTAACAATCTCCCACTTGCACTAAGGCCATGCACTGGCGTTTCGAAGACCTATAATCTCGATCAGCCGCTCGAACTGAGTCTGGGGTAAGGCCTTCGTGAATGGATCTGCAGTGTTTTCTTCTGTAGAAACCCTCCGAACCTCGATCTCCCTGATCAGGTGATACTGCCTCAAGATGTGTCTGGACTTCTGATGGGACCTGGGTTCCTTCGCTAAAGCTATAGCCCCATTGTTGTCACAATACAGAGGTATTAGATCAACAATGGATGGAACCACCTGAAGTTCTGTCAAGAACTTCCTCATCCAGACGGCTTCTTTTGCGGCATCAGATGCAGCGATATATTCCGCTTCCATCGTCGAGTCAGCAACGGTTTCCTGTTTGGAACTCTTCCAACACTCCGCCTCTCTATTGAGGGTAAAGACATAACCCGACATGGACTTGGATTCATACTTGTCACTCTTGAAGCTGGAGTCACCAAAGGCCTCGATCTGGAGGTCTTTTCCGCCATACACCAAGAACATCTCCTTAGTCCTTCTCAGGTACTTGAGAATGTTCTTTACCGCTATTCATTACTTCTCCCAAGGGTTTGACTGATACCGGATTACCATACTCAGTGCATAAGCTACATCTGGTCTGGTACACAACATCGCATACATTATATAGCCTACCGCAGAGGCGTAGGGTATAATAGACATGCGATCCCTTTCCAAATCAGTCTTGGGAGACATCTCTTTGGAGAGGGTGATCCCGTGACAAGCCGGTAAATTACCGCGCTTGGAATCTTCCATACTGAATCTTTTCAGTATGGTGTCAATGTACCTGGACTGTGAAAGTCCTAATATCCTCTTGGACCTATCAGGATAGATCCGGATCCCCAGAATGTAAGAGGCATCGCCCAGGTCTTTCATGGAGAAACTGTGTGACAAGAACCCTTTGACAGATTGTAGCATAGGAATGTCATTTCCTATCAAAAGAATGTCATCCACGTATAAAACGAGGAATACGACAGTTCGTGCTACAATTTTACTATAGATGCATGGTTCATCAGGATTTTTGATAAAGCCAAATTCTTTGACCGTCTCATCAAAACAGATGTTCCAACTCTGCGATGCCTGCTTCAGTCCATAAATGGACTTAAGCAACTTGCACACCTTCCCGCTGCCCCCACTCTGAATGAAACCCTCTGGCTGGTCCATATTGACACACTCCTCTAAATTTCCATTTAGAAAAGCGGTCTTTACTGTTAGTCTACGGTAGCGCCCCGGCCGTCTTTCAGACGCCAAATGCGGAACAAAAACTTTTTAACTGGCGCTTTCGCATACTATAACCCGGATCTGCCATTAACGCTAAACTAACAAACTACAAAGTGGGTAGAAAGGCTATACCGAACGATCCGAGTCCTTCGGTCTTTAACCATCATCCCACGCTCCGTTGCGGCTGCTCCGATCTCCTGGCTCCTCGTCGAGGTGGCACCACATCTACGGATCTTTAAATGGGCTCCCGCCTCTGAACCGAGGCAACTCGGACATGAAGTTTGCTAGCCGACATGTCCAAGATTGATGTAGAGAATGAGTAGAACACTTTGTCTCGCTTCATCCAAAACCATGGATGAACGGTTAATGAAGTTTCCTTTTAAGGGAGAGAAATGAGAAATGAGCTATCAAATTTCCATGAACCAAATTCCATAATCTTTTTAATCAATCCATGATCTTTTTCCAACAACTATCAAGCCACCAAAACCATGGTCGACCACTTAAAGGAGAGGAGGGGGTGAGTGTAGGAGCAAGGGAGGTAACCATAATGGAAAGATCTTAATCAAGAACAAAAAGAATTAATGGAAAAGGGTGACTCATTTGAACACATCATCAAAACAATTAATGCAAACTAATGAGTCACAAACCTAGTCATCAACCATTTAATGCAATGAATGAGTCACTAATCCTAGTCACCAATCTATAAGCTTCCACACTCATGACTCACCCTCAAGAAAAGATAAATCCGTATTAAACCGAATATTTAAGACGGGTGTTAGAAAACTGGCAACTTCCAAAAGCGATCCCGAAACGAATTTCAGGATAACCCCGTAAAAGTATAAACGTACCCGCATTTGTATTACGACCGAATACAAATGCAACTGAGACAAAGATATTATATCTACACAATATAATACATGGATCCGGCTTAAACCAAAACCCACCAGTATTATCTTTCCGAAATATGACACGTGCGTAAACGCACGTGCATTTTCCTAACCCTACCATAAAACCATACGGCCTCTACAACGTTTCGCCCGAACTAGGGAAACTATATGTGGGGGACTCTAATGACTCGTCAGTACCCTGGCAGTGGGTTTAACCATAAGCCGTCAGCGGCACTAGCTGTGCGTAACGGCTGCCCATGTACTGACCTCAAGGGAAGCCGATGAGCGAACTCATCCTTGAACCCTACTGAGCCTAACAGTGACAATATACATACAGTCCGGTCCGTTCGACTATGAGTATCGCATATCGGGCCTAGGGGGCTGGTAACGTCAGACCCCCAATAGCGGTATAAGTCGTGTCGGAGTGTAGCCCAGAACACCCTAAGATACTACTGGAGTACCTACCAGTAAATCTCCTACCTCGGCCGAGGGTTTTGTGTAATGGCTCTCCTAGACACAACGCGATCTCCCCCCCAATACCGGGAGAGACGAATCCCCTGCCGATCCGCTCAGTTGCCTCCATGTGGCTCGGGACTGTACCCAAAAAGAACCTGTTTGCACGACTCCTTTGAGCCGTAGTAGGGTAGAAATCAAAGCACAGTAGGAACTTACACGAGACAAATGAGGACCTCAGGTTGATGAACTAACCTGTACACATGTCACCAGGGAACTGCCATATGACGCTAGGTATAAATACCAACTAGCAGGTTCCCGGCGAGTCCTGTCCGGTGTACTCATAACCCAATGAGCACCTGTATACGTCTTAGGTGATCCAACTGACACCAGTAGCTTGTGAGACCGGCCACCGCCCCTCGTCGGGGTCTCGACTGTATACACTAGTCTACTCCGGAGTATCGATGCCCTGTTGCGAAACTCCCACGACTAGGGACAACATTTAAGGATGTGCTTATGGACTACCCAACTCTCACGTATATGATCGCCATCATTCTGTTGGTAGTCAAGCAAGATCCTAAGGGCTCTATCAACGTGTAACGGTGATCATTCACCTGAACCTTTACACGACTGATAAAGGCAAACTAGATAGCATACTATCATCTCGAGTAAGACTGTGCTACCGGTATAGGTCCTCCTCAATCATTGCAATCACGTACGTGCGATCCAATAATTGACTTTGAGAGCACTATATCTAACAATCTCCCACTTGCACTTAAGGCTAATTATTGCGATGTCGCATACTCACTGCCCGTGTGACAGCGAACATCCAACTCCTCTACTAATCAGTTTCACAAAGCCCGTTTGTAAAACTATTGTGTTCGAGAAATAGCCTCAGTGAGTGGATCAGCCCTGATGTTTCTTTCTATGTCTCTCTTAATCTCAAGTTCACGGAGAAAACCATCTCCCGAATCGAGTAATACCTGTCTTAGAATATGTCTAGATATCTGATGGGACCTAGTTCATAAATGAACTCCAAAACCTAATTTCTTAGACTGTATCGATAACTGAACCTAATCAGTATCCTGCACCAAGCCTCCCACAGTATCCTCTTGGACCACCTGTCCATAATACTGTCCCTCGTCATAGGGAAAACTATAACTCTGACAATCACTCTGTCATCCATGTCACCTTTGAAGCCTGGAATGATAACCGTCTCCCAAAGGAGGCTGCTATCATCAAATCCGTAGAACATGCACTTATTTTCTAAAACTGCTTCCTTATGTTTCTTCAGGGTTGGATTAATATAAACTTATTGCATCTAGTGCAAAAACAACATCTGGTGTGGTATTTGACATCTCATGATTGACTCAATTGCCTAAGCAAGTGATCTGCCAATCATGCACATCCCTCTCCCCTTTAGTCTGTAAGACACCTTTAGAGAGGGTGACTCCATCATCTGCAGGTATACCACCATGCCAGGAGTCGTCTATTCTAAAAACTATTAGAATACTGTCAAAGTACCCTTATTGGGAAACTACCCAAATCTAGATCTAAAACCATAGATCTAGTAACCAGAATGTCTGATATTATATCCATATCCTGTCTGGAGAAACAACTGTGTGATGACCACTGTACAACCGATCGTAGTTTAGGAATTTTACTTCCTACTCTGTGTGTGTCGTCCATATACCAGGACATCACACCCTACTACCTTCTTAACAGATCCATCCCTATTCTGATGAAGTCAAACCCATGACTGTCACATCAAAAATAGATGATCTATCTCCGCTATATCTGCTCAAGTCTATGAATAGACATAAGCTACTTGCCCACTATGCTTCCGCTGCTCCTACTGACCACAACAACCCTCTGGCAGAATAATATATACGTGCACTTCTAAAGCTAGTTTAGAACGACGCTATACTTAACCTCCTACCGGGTCTCATAGCCTGGAACAACAGTAGTGTCAAGTCTGGGTAAACAAGAACCTCTCTATCACCGTCCTTGTGGCTACCAGAGTACCTCTCGGGTGTCTGAGGTTACCCACCATGTCTGCGGAGTGGCTAATGTAATGTCAAACCTGATTGAATCTTTAGGTCCTATTAAATTTTCCGTAATCGTTTGCGGTTCTGGAATCACTTCCAGTTCTACCATACTCCCACTACTGTTTTCTGAAAAAATCCATTTTACTAAAACTGTGGCGAGTCAAGAACAATATCAATATTGATCTTCCAAATTGTAGAAAGGCAACCCTCGTCATAGCCTGGGTCAACCCACAAACTGCCATTACATAAACGTGCCTTGAGTTATCCAGAGTCTGGTTTTAAGCATAAGCCAGACAACTCACCGTACCTTAATATTGTTAAGGTATGAACTATTCTATTTCCAATATAGAAACTTTGGCACATATTTAATTGGAACCAGATTCAAATCATGCAGCTGTCTCCAGTGCATATCAACTTAATGGAGAGAGCCTAATCAGCATTACTCAACTTAGGAATCCATCCAATTATGAGTAACCTGAAAGAGAAACAAGTTTCTCAAAACTATTACTATCAACTGAATACCAATCACAAGTATCTACATCTTCGATCTCCTTGAAGAATCCCGATACTTGCGATACCTGGTTCTCTACTTTATTCTTATACCTATAACTTTTCAAAACATAGACATTGTATTTCTACGAAACACTTGTCTAAAAACTAGAGAAGTCACAAGTAAACAGAACATAGTACGAGGACCAACCCCTTTGTCCTTACGGACACTGGACAGCATACAATACTCTGTATAAGTCCGCTGAGTTGAATAACTCAAAATATGTGCGTCGTAGGTTGAAAACTGTACCCAGGAGATTTCCTCAAATATCACCAATTACAACGAATTCCGATATAATGAGGATGATCACCTAATTCCCAATAATTTACTCCCACTCATCATCTGTAAAACCATACAGATATGAGAATGAAACCTGGTAAATGCATACCCTGGAGTAAGTATCTAATCGGGAAATCGGTTTTCCTTTAACAATGCACTGAAACATGAAAATGTTTCGTGGGGGTATCCTGGTATTCCTAGTAATGCCTCTTCCATAATCCAATTCATGACTATAACCTTATATTTCTTTGCCTTCTCTCCAAGTCCCTTTATCTGTCTTTATTAATTACCTTCTGTACACCCCTTTAGGCTAAGTGGTTTTCTTCATTCACTACCGTTCGGCACCAGCCTATGGTTTGGAAGAAGACTATCCAGTAAGCATAATAGGTGTACCCTCCTAATCCTAGGAGTACTCGCAACTTGAGAGAAGGTGATGATAAAAGACAACTGAATAATACCTTATTCTATTTCTCCCGAACTGGGGAAAAACAGCAAAGGTGAAATAGGAGTGGCGATGAAGTACGTGGTTTGGTCATGAATGATAGCAGTCGCAATTTACTTTGCCCTCTTTCTAATCCCTTTATTTTGTCTTTAGTTATTACCTTCTGTACACCTTACTTAGGCTAATTGGTTTTTTCTTCATTCCCTACCTTTCGGCACCTGCCTATGGTTTGGAAGAAGACTATCCAGTAAACATAATAGGTGTACTCTCCTAAACCAAGGAGTACTCGCAACTTGAGAGAAGGTGATAATAAAAGACAACTGAATAAACCAATTCTATTTCTCCTGAACCTGGATCCATCCTCGAAGAAGTCCCTCCGAGTTCGTATATAACCATATGATGGATCTATCCAATGGAAGTGGATGTCCGTAGTAATACGGGGTGTTCTGAGAAATTCAAAGGGTAAAAGAAGGATTGGCAATGACTTATGCAACTTAGAAAATCCAAAAGCCAGTATTTTAAGAAGGTTCGGTCAACTTGTGTTGGAGATAGTGCCCTCAGAGTCAATTATTGGATCACAGGCACGTGATTGCGATGATTGAGAGGACCTGTCCCAGTAGGACAGTCTTACTCGAGATGATAGTATGCTATCTGGTTTACCTTTATCATCGTGTACTGTTTTAGGTGACCTGACACGTCGCTATTACACGTTGATAGAGCCCCTAGGATTCTATGCTTGACCACCAGCAGTATGAGGGCGATCATATACGTGGGAGCTGGTAGTCTATAAGCATATCCTTAAATGGTCCCTAGTCGTGTGAGTTTCGAGACAGGGCATCGATACTCCATAGTAGACTAGTGTATACAGTCGAGACCCCGACGAGGGGCGGTGGCCCGTCTCACAAGCCACTGGTGTCAGTTGGATCACCTAAGATGTATACAGGTGCTCATTGGGTTATGAGTACACCGGACAGGACTCGCCGGGAACATGCCAGTTGGTCATATACCAGACGTCAGATGGCAGTTCCCTGGTGACATGTGTGCAGGTTAGTTCATCGACCTGGGGATCGTCATTTGTCTCATGTGAGTTCCCACTGTACTTTGATTACTACCCTACCATGGCTCAAAGGAGTCGTGCAAACAGGTTTTAGTTGGGTACAGTCCCGAGCCACATGGAGGCAGTGAGCGTATCTTCAGGGGTTCGTCTCTCCCGGTATTGGGGGTGAGGTCGTGCTGTGTCTAGGAGTGCCATTACACGAAGCCCTCGGCCGAGGCAAGGAGATTTACTGGTAGGTATTCCAGTAGTATCTCAGGGTGTTCTGGGCTACACTCCGACACCACTTGTACCGCTTTTGGGGGTCTGACTTTTACCAACCCCCTAGGCCCGCCATGCGATGCTCATAGACGAACGGACCGGACTGTACGGATATTGTCACTGACAGGCTCAGTAGGGTTGTCAGGCTGAGCTCACTCACAGACATCCCTTTTAGTCAATACCTGGTAGCCCGTTACGTATTGGCTTATACCTCTGACGTGCTAGTGGTTAAATCCACAACCAAGGTGTTGACGAGTCTTTAGAGTCCCCCACATTCAGTTACTCAGCTTTCGGGCGAAAGGTTGTAGAGGCCGTATGGAGATATGGCAAGGTCCGATCAGATACGTGCGGTATTGCACGGATCAGGATCTGACAGTTTGTACTATAGGCCGTATGGTTATATGGCAGGGTTCGATCAGATACGTGCGGTATTGCACGGATCAGGATCGAAAAGATATTGCTAGCCGGTTTTGGTATAAGCCGGATCCTAGTATAGTACAGTGAAGACTTTGTCCCATTGCAATTGTATTTCGGTCGGAATACAAATGCGGGTGTGTATGCACAGTTTCGGGGTTTTCCTGTAATTTATTACGGGACCAGTTTTCTGGAGTTGCCAGTTTGCTTTCCGTTTCGGCCAATTTCCTTTGTTCCGTTCATTGGCCGAAGATTGGTGGAGAAGGGTTTATTTGCATTGTTGCAAATAGGCATTAGTGGAGGGGGTTCTTTGCATCTTGATGCATCATGATGGCTTTCATGATGTGCACCATCATTGACTTGTTTTGACTCCATCATGGCTTGACTTTTAAAGTCATGATTGTTGATGATGTTGAGGGGTATGGTTGTTGAGTGAGGACTTTTCTTTGTGATGATTTCTTTTGAATGATAACCATTCTCTCTCTCTCTCTCTCTTGCTTTCCACCCACCCCCCTGTCTTTGTTCTTTCTCTCTCCAATCACACATGAAAGGGGTGGGCCGGCCAAATTTTGGATGGATGAGGGAAATGCTTCCTTTTGTAGTGGGGAGAAAAATGACACTCTCATTCTTTGGTTATCACATTTTTCTTCACCTCTCTCCAAGTTCTTTTTCTTCCACCACAAAGGCATCTCCATGAACCCCAAATGAGACTTGAGTACTACATATTCTACAGCATATCTTGGGCACGTCGAGTAGCCGGCTTCGTGCCCGAGTTGCCTCGGCATTGAGGTGGGAGCCCGTAAAAGAAGTAGGCGATGTGGTGCACTTCCGGCGACGAGGAGGAGACGGGACATTCCGCAGGAGATCGGGACGACGACGAGAAGACCGGAGGACTCGGATCTGTCAGTATACTTCTCTTCCCTATCTTAGTAGCTTAGACTTGTTAATGGTTACGATCCGGATGTTTAGTGCGCGGGGGTGCCGGTTTGCTAAGTCCGCAAAAATTAAAGTTTTTCACCGCTTCCGCATTCCGGCGTTGGATTGACGGCTGGGGCGCCGCCGTGCACTTACAATGGTATAAGAGCCTCGCCATTAACTTCGTCTAACTTTCGTTTGATGTGTTTTGCGTTTCCGATCGACCAAAATTCCAAAATCTACATATTACCTCACATCAGTTTTCTGTTGAATTTTTTCTTGCTCTAAAAATTTTTCAGATGGTCTCAGAATGATGTGCAGGGTATTCTAAGCATACTGGGAAAATTCGACGCAGTGATCTCTCCCCAAGAGCGCGGAACCGCGGCCACACCTCTATATTGGGCCGCGGATCCGCCATAGTGTGGAGAGGTCAGTGGGCCATCTTTTTCCAGTGGGCTTCTGGGCTAGTATTAGGGGTTTTGGAATATTAAAATTGGGCCAATTATTTCTGTGAGTGCTGCAGTATTGGTTTGAGGCCCACTTGTTAATTTTTGGTCAATCGGAAAATTTTAAACACATTTTTCACAGTATTTACATTATATCTGCGACCGTGAATGTCACTCGATCGGTAAATCCGGTGTAACTGCTATAGCCCGGTTAGACGGATTTGCGAACGTGACTTTCACGTTGATGTTCTGTTTTTGCTGTGATGTTGCGGATCGGTCGTGGGGGATAGCCTGGATGCAATGCTAGTACAGAGTTGTGGTTGTATTATGTACATTTGTTATTGCGGGGCGAGCGTCCGACATGTGGGCTGCCGTCACTGCCAGTTTGTATTATTATTTTTTGGGGCACGGCCAGGTTGCGGTCGATGCACCCGTTGTATGTATATTTTACTTTCTGTACTAGGATTACCCCAGGAGGGGTGCACGGATAGCCGGGTTCTAGGGGGCAACAAGCCCGCATCTCATGGCATTGAGACGGAGGGGGGCTTCACTCTGGAATTGGCGGGCTATTCGCCGCACTCGTAGGGGGTACAGGTTGACCCAGGAGGGGTGCCCAAGTTACCGGATTCCGTGAAGTGCTGGGTGGTCCATTCACGGTGCTGAAGGGGGCTGCCTCGCTTCAGGTTTTGGCGGGTAACTTGCCGCGCCCGTAGGGGTCTAGGATTTCATTGCACAGGCTATCCACACGACCAGGGGAACGTCGGGTTTCAGTAGTGGCTCTGTGAAACCCGGGGATCCCAGATATCTGTATTGTTTCTGTGATGCTGTACATTTTCTGTGATGTTGCATTTCTTTTCACGCCTTGAGCGAATATAATATATTGGTATATATATTAGTAGATGTTGTATATGTTTTACATCCGCGCTAGTCTAGTCCCCGCTCTGTCGTTAGTTAGCTAACCTAACGGGTAATGACGGGACCCAGTGGCGAATGCGGATGGCATATACATACATCAGTCTATTTTCGTTCTTTTTGGTGTGATCAATTGATGGGACTGCGTTGATTCGGATCAATGCAAGTTTAAAAACAAACCTAATCTGATGTTGTTGGAACACTTTTCAAAAAGCTGTTATTGCAAGGACGTTCACTTTTGTTTTGCATCGTGATATTCAGATGGAATATCCTGCTCCTCAGTTGACGAGGCAAGGGCCGAGATCCCTTCACCGGGAGTGACCCCTTGGACAAAAAGTTTGCGTCAGGACATTAACTTCACTATAGCCGATTGCTTTTGCTTTGCACCGTGGTATTCAGTTGGAATATCCTGCACCCCATTCTACGGGGAAAGAGCCGAGATCCCTTCACCGGGAGTGACCTCTTTAGCAACGGTTTTCGTCACTATATTTTTAAAAGCTATCCGTTCCTTCGACGATATCAAGTTCTTTACGTTAAAGGTTTTCGCCAGAAACCATTCGTAGCCCTCCATCATTTCAGTTAAATATTCGGTAGTATTCAAGCTATGTATTTTGACCTCACGCCAAGGCATAGTGATTGGTAGCTGCCGGGTATTTATCTGTTGCATAGATAGATGCGTTGGTTTGGGACAGTCGTACTACTATTTTGGCCTACGTCAAGGGTATGTACGGGTGGATTCAAATTAACCTGGATAATGATGGGTAGAACTTGACATGTGACTTATGATATTTTGACCTCACGCCAAGGTCATAAGAGCATGGGGCAGAAATCACATCGGGAGTTTCAAAAGAACTGAAACCTGCCAGATATGCGCATACCTTCTGGAGTGTGACACCGTGAGCGGATTCCGTCACGCTGTCATGCGATGATAGTTGGATCCCGATTCACACTGATGAGTTAGTTTACTCCTCGGGTAACGCCGACTAATTCTTCTTTCAGGTTTGGAGGAGAATTTGAGGTATAGTGGGAAGATTCCAGATTAGATAAATTGGTAACCATTCTGATCTAGGTTGGAATGCACGCTGAGTGTTTCTTTTCTCTCTCTCTCTTTGGCAGCGACCTTTGACCCGACCCTAAGACTATGACTCAGTGACCAAGTTGACCGAACCTTCTTAACACTGGCTTTTGGATTGTCAGAGTTGCAAACCTCATTGCCACTCCTACTTTTACCCTTTTCTCCAGGACACCCCGTATTGCTACGAACGTCCACTTCCATTGGACAAAACCATCGTATGGTTAGATACGAACTCGAAAGAATTTATTCGAGGATGGTTTCAGGTTCTGGAGAAAACGGATAGGATTATTCAGTTGTCTTTTCCTTTTACCCTCTCTCAGGTTATGAGTACTCCTTGGTTTAGGGGTAGTACACCTATTACGCAAATTGGATTGTCTTCTTCCAAACCTTAGGCTGGTGCCGACCGGTAGGGAATGAAGAAAACCAATTAGCATAACGATGGTGTGCAGAAGGTATTAGGTTAAGACAAAGTAAGGGATTAGTAAAAGGGCAAAGTAAATTGCAACAGATATTCACGACCAAACCAAGTATTCCTTCGCCAATCCTAAAATCACCTTTGTATTTCTCCAGGACACTCCGTATCGCTACGAAGATCCACAGTTTATTGGATACTCCATCGTATGGTTATATACGAACTCGAAAGGAACTCGTTCCAGTTCGGGGATGGATTCTGGTTCAAGAGAAATAGGAATAAGATTTATTCGGTTGTCTTTTATCTTCACCCTCTCTCATAGCGAGTGTTCCTAGGATTGGGACAGTACACCCATTATGCTTATTGGATAGTCTTCTTCCAAACCATAGGCTGGTGCCAAACGGTAGGGAAGGAAGAAAACCATTTGGCTTAAGGGGTGTACAGAAGGTAAAGACTAAAGACAAATGAAGGGATTTGGAGAGGTGGCAAAGAGTTACAAGGTTACAGACGTGAATCTGGAAGAGGCATTACTAGGAATACCAGGATACCCCATCGAAACATTTCGATGTTTCAGTTTCACTGTGTAATGTTAAAAGAAAACTGATTTCCCGATTAGATACTTACTCCAGGGTATGTATTTACCAAGTATGATTCTCACATCTGTATGGTTTTACAGATGATGAGTGGGAGTAGGTTATTGGGAATTGGGTGATTATCCTCATTATATCGGGATTCGTTGTAATCGGTGATATTTGAGGAAATCACCTGGGCTGTTTGCCGGTTGGCAAATATTTGGTTTTGAATATCCGTTGTTATGCACCAATTTCAAATCGATATATCTGTACGTCTATTTTTATAGAGTGAGATATACCTTTCTGAAATTATGTCTACGCCATTTACCTATATCAGTGGATGGTTAGGTAAGGAGCATTAAACATCGGTGTAATTCTTCTTAACCATAAGTACAGTTTTCAACCTACGACATACAGTGAATGAGTTATCAGACTCAAGGGACTTATACAGAGTATTGTATGTTGTCCAGGGTCCATCAGGACAGAGGGGTAGGTCCTCGTACTATATTCGGTTTACTTATGACTTCTCTAGTTTTTAGACAGGTGTTTCGTGGAAACACAGGGTCCGAATTTTGAGAAGTTATGGGTATTTGAATAGAGTAGAGAACCAGATGTAGCAAGTATCGGGATTCTTCAAAGCAATCGAAGATGTAGATACTTGTGTATGGTATTCAGCTGATAGTAATGATAAAAAGAACTTGCTTCTTTTTCAGGTTACTCATAATTGGAAGCATTCCTAAGTTGAGTAGCGCTGATCGGCCTCCTTCCATTTAGTTGACATGCACTGGAGACAGCTGCATGATTTGAATCTGGTTCAATTAAATCAGTGCCTCTGGTCCTATATGGGATATAGAACAGTTCGTATCTTGACGTTGTTAAGGTACGGGGAGTTGTCCAGCTTATGATTAAAACCAGACTCTGGATAACTCAAGGCACGTTTTCTGTAATGGCTGTTTGTGGGTTGACCCAGGCTATGACGAGGGTTGATTTTCTACCATCTGGATGAACAATAGCAATATTGTTCTATACTCGCCACAGTTTTATTAAAAATGGATTTTTTCAGAAAACAGTAGTGGGAGTATGGTAGAACTGGAAGTGATTCCAGAACCACAAACGATTACTGAAGATTTGATAAGGAACCTAAAGATTCAATCTGGATTGACATTCCATTGGCCACTCCGCAGATACGGTGGGTAACCTCAGGCACCCGAGAGGTACTCCGGTAGCCCCAAGGACGGTGACAGGGAGGTTCTTGTTTACCCACATTTACCATTGCTGTTGTTCCAGGCTGCGAGACCCGGCCGGAGGATGAGTATAGCGTCGTTCTAAACTAGTTTTAGAAGTGTACGTGTATATGACTCTGCCAGAGGGTTGTCGTAGTCAGTGGGAGCAGCGGAAGCATTGGTGGACAGGTAGCTTATGTCTATTTATAGACTAAAGCAGATGTAGCGGAGATAGATCATCTATTTCTGACGTGACAGTCATGGGTTTGACTTCATCTGAATAGGGGATGGATCTGTTGAGAAGGTAGTAGGGTGTGATGTCATGGTATTTGGATGACATACACAGAGTAGGAAAGGAAACTCCTATACTACGATCGGTTATACTTTGGTCGTCACACAGTGTTTTCTCCACACAGGACTTGGATATTATATCAGACATACTGGTTACTAGATCTATGGTTTTAGATCTAGATTTGGGTGGTTTCCCAATCAGGGTACTTAGACAGCATTCTAAGAGTATTTAGAATGGACGACTCCTGGCACGGTAGTATACCTGCAAGTGATGGAGTCACCCTCTCTAAAGGTGTCTTACAGACTAAAGGGGAGAGGGACGTGCATGATTGGCAGATCACTTGCTCAGGCAATTGAGTCAATCATGAGATGTCAAGTACCACACCAGATGTTGTTCTTGCACTAGATGCAATAAGTTGACATTGATCCAATCCTGGAGAAACAGTCGGAAGCAGTTTTAGAACATAAGTGAATGTTCTAGGGATATGATAACGACAGCCTCATTCGTGAGACAGTTATCATTCCAGGCTTCCAAGGTGACATGGACGACAAGGAGGTTGTCAGAGTTATAGTTTTTCCCTCTGACGAGGGGCAGTATTTTGGACAGGTGGTCCAAGGCAATACTGAGGGAGGCATGGCGCAGGATACTGATTAAGTTCAGTTGACGATACAGTCTAAGAAGTTTGGATTTGGAGTTCATTTATGAGCTATGTCCCATCAGACATCCAGACATATTCTAAGACAGGTATTGCTCATTTCGGGAGATGGGTTTCTCCGCGAACTTGAGATATAGAGAGACATAGAAAGAGACATCAAGGCGGATCCACTCATTGAGGCTATTCCTCGAACGCAATAGTTTCGCAAGCGAGCTTTGTGAGACTGACTAGTAGAGGAGTTGGGTGTTCGGTATCACACGGGCTGTGAGTATGCGACATCGCAATAATTAGCCTTGAGTGCAAGTGGGAGATTGTTGGAGATAGTGCCCTCAGACTCAATTATTGGATCACAGGCACGTGATTGCGATGATTGAGAGGACCTGTCCCAGTAGGACAGTCTTACTCGAGATGATAGTATGCTATCTGGTTAACCTTTATCATCGTATACTGTTTTAGGTGACCTGACACATCGCTATTACACGTTGATAGAGCCCCTAGGATTCTATGCTTGACCACCAGCAGTATGAGGGCGATCATATACGTGGGAGCTGGTAGTCTATAAGCATATCCTTAAATGGTCCCTAGTCGTGTGAGTTTCGAGACAGGGCATCGATACTCCATAGTAGACTAGTGTATACAGTCGAGACCCCGACGAGGGGCGGTGGCCGGTCTCACAAGCCACTGGTGTCAGTTGGATCACCTAAGATGTATACAGGTGCTCATTGGGTTATGAGTACACCGGACAGGACTCGCCGGGAACATGCCAGTTGGTCATATACCAGACGTCAGATGGCAGTTCCCTGGTGACATGTGTGCAGGTTAGTTCATCGACCTGGGGATCGTCATTTGTCTCGTGTGAGTTCCCACTGTACTTTGATTACTACCCTACCACGGCTCAAAGGAGTCGTGCAAACAGGTTTTAGTTGGGTACAGTCCCGAGCCACATGGAGGCAGTGAGCGTATCTTCAGGGGTTCGTCTCTCCCGGTATTGGGGGTGAGGTCGTGCTGTGTCTAGGAGAGCCATTACACGAAGCCCTCGGTCGAGGCAAGGAGATTTACTGGTAGGTATTCCAGTAGTATCTCAGGGTGTTCTGGGCTACACTCCGACACGACTTGTACCGCTTTTGGGGGTCTGACTTTTACCAACCCCCTAGGCCCGCCATGCGATGCTCATAGACGAACGGACCGGACTGTACGGATATTGTCACTGACAGGCTCAGTAGGGTTGTCAGGCTGAGTTCACTCACAGACATCCCTTTTAGTCAATACCTGGTAGCCCGTTACGTATTGGCTTATACCTCTGACGTGCTAGTGGTTAAATCCACAACCAAGGTGTTGACGAGTCTTTAGAGTCCCCCACATTCAGTTACTCAGCTTTCGGGCGAAAGGTTGTAGAGGCCGTATGGAGATATGGCAAGGTCCGATCAGATACGTGCGGTATTGCACGGATCAGGATCTGACAGTTTGTACTATAGGCCGTATGGTTATATGGCAGGGTTCGATCAGATACGTGCGGTATTGCACGGATCAGGATCGAACAGATATTGCTAGCCGGTTTTGGTATAAGCCGGATCCTAGTATAGTACAGTGAAGACTTTGTCCCATTGCATTTGTATTTCGGTCGGAATACAAATGCGGGTGTGTATGCACAGTTTCTGGGTTTTCCTGTAATTTATTACGGGACCAGTTTTCTGGAGTTGCCAGTTTGCTTTCCGTTTCGGCCAATTTCCTTTGTTCCGTTCATTGGCCGAAGATTGGTGGAGAAGGGTTTATTTGCATTGTTGCAAATAGGCAGTAGTGGAGGGGGTTCTTTGCATCTTGATGCATCATGATGGCTTTCATGATGTGCACCATCATTGACTTGTTTTGACTCCATCATGGCTTGACTTTTAAAGTCATGATTGTTGATGATGTTGAGGGGTATGGTTGTTGAGTGAGGACTTTTCTTTGTGATGATTTCTTTTGAATGATAACCATTCTCTCTCTCTCTCTCTTGCTTTCCACCCACCCCCTTGTCTTTGTTCTTTCTCTCTCCAATCACACATGAAAGGGGTGGGCCGGCCAAATTTTGGATGGATGAGGGAAATGCTTCCTTTTGTAGTGGGGAGAAAAATGACACTCTCATTCTTTGGTTATCACATTTTTCTTCACCTCTCTCCAAGTTCTTTTTCTTCCACCACAAAGGCATCTCCATGAACCCCAAATGAGACTTGAGTACTACATATTCTACAGCATATCTTGGGCACGTCGAGTAGCCGGCTTCGTGCCCGAGTTGCCTCGGCATTGAGGTGGGAGCCCGTAAAAGAAGTAGGCGATGTGGTGCACTTCCGGCGACGAGGAGGAGACGGGACATTCCGCAGGAGATCGGGACGACGACGAGAAGACCGGAGGACTCGGATCTGTCGGTATACTTCTCTTCCCTATCTTAGTAGCTTAGACTTGTTAATGGTTACGATCCGGATGTTTAGTGCGCGGGGGTGCCGGTTTGCTAAGTCCGCAAAAATTAAAGTTTTTCACCGCTTCCGCATTCCGGCGTCGGATTGACGGCTGGGGCGCCGCCGTGCACTTACAACTTGGTCACTGAGTCATAGTCAAGGGTCGGTCAATGGTCGCTGCCAAAGAGAGAGAGAAAAGAAACACTCTGCGTGCACTCTAACCTAGATCAGAATGGTTATCACTTTATCTAATCAGGAAACCTCCCACTGTAATGTCAAATTCTCCTCCAAACCTAAAAGAAGAATCAATCGGGATCACCCGAAGAGTAAACCAACTCATCAGCGGGAATCGAGATCCAACTCTCATCGCATGATAACGTGAAGGAATCCACTCATGTTATCACACTCCAGAAGGTCTGCGCATACTTGGCAAGTTTCAGTTTCTTTAGAAACTCCCAATGTGATTTTTGCCCCATGATCTTATGACCTTAGCGTTAGGTCAAAATGTCATAAGTCACATGCCAAGCTCTACCCATCATTATCTTGTCAATTTGAACCCACCCGCACATGCCCCTGACGCGGTCCAAATGGCAGAACGACTGTCCCAAACCAACTCATTTATCTATGCAACAAATGAATACCCAGCAGCTACCAAACACTATGCCTTGGCGTTAGGTCAAAATACATAGCTTGAATACTACTGAATACCCAAAAGAAATGACGGAGGGATACGGCTGGTTTTTGGCGAAAAACCTTTAACGTAACGAACTTGATATCGCTGAAGGAACCTGATAGCTTTTTATAAAAATATAGTGGCGAAAACCTTTGCTAAAGAGGTCATTCCCGGTGAAGGGATCTCGGCTCTTTCCTCGTGGAATGAGGTGCAGGATATTTCAACTGAATACCGCGATGCAAAGCAACATGTAATCGACTATAGTGAAGTTATTACCCTGACGCAAACTTCTGCCCAAGGGGCCACTCCTGGTGAAGGGATATCGGCCCTTGCCTCGTCGAATGAGGTGCAGGATATTCCAACCGAATACCACTGTGCAAAACAAAAGGGAACGTCTTTGTAATAATACTTTTTAAAAATGTTCCAACAACATCCAAACAGGTTTGTTTTCCTTTGCATTGATCAGAATCAACGCAGTCCCATCAATTAATCACACCAGAAAAGAACGAAAATAAAATGTACGTTATATGCCATCCGCATTCGTCTCTGGGTCCCGTCATCACCCGTTAGGTTACTTAACTAACGACAGAGTGGGAACTGGACTAGCGCGGGTGTAAAACATATACAACATCTACTAGTATATATACCAATATACAATAATGTCTCCAGGCGTGATAATATGCAACATTACAGAAAAGTAATAAGCATCACAGAACAATACAGATAATCTGGGATCCCCGGGTTTCACAGAGCCGCTGCTGAAACCCGACGTTCCCCTGGTCGTGTGGATAGCTGTGCAATGAAACCTAGACCCCTACAGGTGCGGCAAGTCACCCGCCAAAACCTAAAGCGAGGCAGCCCCCTACAGCATAGTGAATGGACCACCCTTCACTTCACGGAATCCGGTAACTTGAGCACCCCTCCTTGGGTCAACCTGTACCCCCTACGAGTGCGGCGAATAGTCTGCCAATTCTAGAGTGAGGCCCCTCTGCCTCTCAAAGCCATGAGATGCGGACCCGTTGCCCTCCAGAACCCGGCTATCCGTGCACTCCGTTGCGGGGTAAACCTAGTACAGAAATGAAAAATATGTACACGGGTACATCGACTTTTGCCCGGTCGTGCCCCAAAAGAATATTATACAAACAGGCAATGACGGCAGTCCACATGTTGGACGTTCCCCACGCAATATCAAATGTACAAATAAATCCAAACTGCACTTCCATTGCACACTGCTATCCACCATGACAAATCCGCAACATCACAGCACAATACAAAACATCACGTTGGCAAATCCGTCTAAAAGAGCTATTTCAATTAGACGCAATTTACCGCTCGAATGACATTCACGGTCGGAGATATAATCTAAGTACTGTAAACTAACAAGTTTAAAATTTCGATCGACAAAACTTCCCGAAGTGGGCCCCACGTAGATCTGCAGTACAGAAAAAAAATCTGGGCCCAAAAGAAATATTCCAGAAACCACAATTTTCAATGAAGACCCTACTGTAGAAAAAGGGTTCACTGTAGCTCTAAAACGGCGGCGGTACCGCTGCCAAACTAGGGTTTATGCGGCGGTTCTGCGGCGCTTTGGAGTCAACAGTTGACCAAATTTCACCAGTATTCTTAAAAAAGCCTGCACGATTTTCTGTGATGCTCAAAATAATTTTAAGACCAAGTTTTAAAATCGACAGAAACTTTACACAGAAAATTGCGTTTTTCGAAATTCCGTTCGATCGATGTTTTAAACGTGTTAGAAAAAATTAGTAAAGCTTAATGGCGTGGCTCTGATATCATGTTAGTCTACGGTAGTGCCCCGGCCGTCTTTTAAACGCCAAATGCGGAACAAAAACTTTTTAACTGGCGCTATCGCATACTATAACCCGGATCTGCCATTAACGCTAAACTAACAAACTACAAAGTTGGTAGAAAGGCTATACCGAACGATCCGAGTCCTTCGGTCTTTAACCATCATCCCACGCTCCGTTGCGGCTGCTCCGAACTTCTGGCTCCTTGTCGAGGTGGCACCACATCTACGGATCTTTAAACGGGCTCCCGCCTGTGAACCGAGGCAACTCGGACATGAAGTTCGCTAGCCGACATGTCCAAGATTGATGTAGAGAATGAGTAGAACACTTTGTCTCACTTCATCCGAAACCATGGATGAACGGTTAATGAAGTTGCCTTTTAATGGAGAGAAATGAGCTATCAAATTTCCATGAACCAAATTCCATAATCTTTTTAATCAATCCATGGTCTTTTTCCAACAACTATCAAGCCACAAAAACCATGGCCGGCCACTTAAAGGAGAGGAGGGGGTGAGTGTAGGAGCAAGGGAGGTAACCATAATGGAAAAGATCTTAATCAAGAACAAAAGGAATTAATGAAAAAGGGTGACTCATTTAAACACATCATCAAAACAATTAATGCAAACTAATGAGTCACAAACCTAGTCATCAACCATTTAATGCAATGAATGCGTCACTAATCCTAGTCACCAATCTAGAAGCTTCCACATTCATGATCACCCTCAAGAAAAGATAGATCCGTATTAAACCGAATGTTTAAGACGGGTGATAGAAAACTGGCAACTTCCAAAAGCGATCCCGAAACGAATTTCAGGATAACCCTGTAATAGTATAAATATACCCACATTTGTATTACTACCGAATACAAATGCAACTGAGACAAAGATATTATATCTACACAATATAATACATGGATTCAGATTAAACCAAAGCCCACCAGTATTATCTGTCCGAAATATAACACGTGCGTAAACGCACGTGCATTTTCCGAACCCTGCCATAAAACCATACGGCCTCTACAACGTTTCGCCCGAACTAGGGAAACTATCTGTGGGGGACTCTGATGACTCGTCAGTACCCTGGCAGTGGGTTTAACCACAAGCCGTCAGCGGCACTAGCTGTGCGTAACGGCTGCCCATGTACTGACCTCAAGGGAAGCCGATGAGCGAACTCATCCTGGAACCCTACTGAGCCTAACAGTGACAATATACATACGGTCCGGTCCGTTCGTCTATGAGTATCTCATATCGGGCCTATGGGGTTGGTAACGTCAGACCCCCAATAGCGGTATAAGTCGTGTCGGAGTGTAGCCCAGAACAACCTGAGATACTATCGGAGTACCTACCAGTAAATCTCCTACCTCGGCCGAGGGTTTTGTGTAATGGCTCTCTTAGACACAGCGCGATCTCACCCCCAATACCGGGAGAAACGAATCCCCTGCCGATCCTCTCACTTGCCTCCATGTGGCTCGGGACTGTACCCAAAAAGAACTTGTTTGCACGAATCCTTTGAGCCGTGGTAGGGTAGAAATCAAAGCACAGTGGGAACTCACACGAGACAAATGACGACCTCAGGTCGATGAACTAACCTGTACACATGTCACCAGGGAACTGCCATATGACGCTAGGTATAAATACTAACTAGCAGGTTCCCGGCGAGTCCTGTCCGGTGTACTCATAACCCAATGAGCACCTGTATACATCTTAGGTGATCCAACTGACACCAGTGGCTTGTGAGACCGGCCACCGCCCCTCATCGGGGTCTCATCTGTATACACTAGTCTACTCCGGAGTATCGATGTCCTATCTCGAAACTCCCATGACTAGGGACAACATTAAAGGATGTGCTTATAGACTACCCAACTCTCACGTATATGATCGCCATCATACTGTAGGTAGTCAAGCAAGATCCTAAGGGCTCTATCAACGTGTAACAGTGATCAGTCACCTGAACCTTTACACGACTACTAAAGGCAAACCAGATAGCATACTATCATCTCGAGTAAGACTGTGCTACCGGTATAGGTCCTCCTCAATCATTGCAATCACATACCTGCGATGCAATAATTGACTTTGAGCGCACTATATCTAACATTTACGTCCATCTGCCAAATCTTATAATCATGGAAGGCAGCAATGGCAAGAAGGATCCGAATGGATTTGAGCATAGCCACTGGAGAAAAGGTTTCTTCATAGTCCAAGCCAGGTATTTGACGGAAACCCTTTGCAACAAGTCTATCCTTATAGGTCTCAACCTGTCCATCTACACCAATCTTCCTTTTGAAGATCCATTTGCAGCCTACGGGTTTTACCCCTTCTGGAGCAATGTCCAAAGTCCATACTTTGTTGGTGTACATGGACTCCATTTCGGTCCGCATTGCATCCAGCCATTTTACCGAGTCAGCGCTCTGAATGGCCTGCTGGAAGCTAGTCGGCTCATCATTATCAATGATGCAATCCTCTCTATCCCCGTCTATGAGAAAACCGTAGTATCTCTCGGGCGGATAAAACTGCCTACTACTTCTGCGGAGCGGAGCAGGAATGTCGTATTCTTTCGAACCCTCTGGTTCTACTAATCTTTCAGTAATAGCTTGTGGTTCTGGAATTTCTTCCAGTTCTATTGCACTCCCACTTATCTGATTTTCCAAAAATTTAGTTTCCAAGAAGCAGGCATGACGAGAAACAAAAACCTTTTGTTCCTCTGCGCAATAGAAGAAATATCCCTTAGAGTTCTTTGGATATCCCACAGACTTACACTGTACTGAGCGTGCCTCGAGTTTGTCCGCATGCTACTTTTTGACAAAAGCCGGACATCCCCATGTCTTAATGTGCTTAAGATAGGGTTTCTTCCCACTCCATATCTGATATGGTGTGGTAGGCACTGTCTTAGTTGGAACTCGGTTCAAAAGATATGCAGCTGATTCTAGTGCATATCCCCAGAATGATCGCGGCAACTCAACATTACTCATCATGGAACGTACCATATCCAATAGGGTTCGGTTCCTTCCCTCCGATACACCATTATGTTGTGGGTTGTAAGGAGGAGTAAGTTGAGAGAGAATTCCATTCTCTTTTAAGTAACCCAGGAACTCGGCACTCAAGTATTCACCACCTCGATCAGATCTCAGTGTCTTGATACTTTTGCCTGTTTTTTTTTCTACTTCATTCTTGTATTCCTGGAATTTTTCAAAGGCTTCTGATTTATGCATCATTAAGAAGACATATCCGTGCCTTGAAAAATCATCCGTAAAAGTAATGAAGTAAGAATAACCACTTCGCGCATGTGTAGATATTGGACCGCAGACATCGCTGTGTACGAGTCCCAAGAGCTCGCTCGCTCTTACTCCGTGTCCAGTGAACAGAGTCTTTGTCATCTTTCCTTTGAGACATGATTGACAAGTTGCATATGATTGATATTCGAACGGATCCAAATATCCTTCTTTATGCAACTTAGTTAACCTTGTCTCATTTATGTGACCCAGTCTACAATGCCATAAGAAAGTATGATTTATTTCTGGAGACATTCTTTTGTGTGTATTCTGGATATTGAAAATCTGTGGTTAGTTCAATACGTATATACCGTTGCTTAATGTACCCGACCCAATCAGACATGATTAAGGTGAATGTTTACAACATTGCTTACAAATGCAAAATCATAACCTTCTTTAGACATTAAAGATACAGATATGATATTACAAGTCGAACTGGGTACAAAATAACAATCACGCAAAACCAAAACATGTTCATCTGACAATCCTAAGTGATAGTCCCCCACGGACTCAGCATCCATGCTAGCTCCGTTTGCAACTCTGAGAGTCATATCACCTGCCTTCAAAACAATACGCTTTCTCAGTGCCTGCAAAGAATTATAGATATGAGATCCTGATCCGGTATCCAATACCCAGGAAGTAGAGTTTATTGATAGACAGTTTTCAATAACATACACACCTGAAGCCGAAGCCACAACTTGCTTCGGGTACTGGTTCGTGGCCTTCCAAGCTCTGCAATCTTTCTTCCAGTGTCCACTCTTGTGACAGTAAAAGCACTCTTCCTTTCCCACAAGCTTTCCCGCTACCTTTGCTACTTTTGCCTTTCCCTTGGCATCCAATTTACTAACACCGCCCCTTGGTTTGGTAGGGGCCTTCTTCTTCCTTCCTTTGGCTCTCGCCTTGGACCTGGAAGAGGAAGCTCCTCCAACAAACAAAGTGGATGTTTCCCTACCTTTCTGTAAGGTGCCCTCTGCACTCCTTAACATGTTGAGGAGTTCCGGATGTTCAACTTCTTTTCCTTGCATGTTGAAGTTCAGGATGAACTGGGCGTAAGTGGAAGGAAGGGACTGGAGAATCAAGTCAGTGTAGAGCTCGTTCTCTAACGTGGTCCCGAGGTCCGCGAGCTCTTCAATGTAGCCAATCATCTTAAGCACGTGTTCCGCTACCGATGATCCGAGGGCCAATCTCGCCGAAAACAACTTTTTCGAGACTTCGTATCTGGCGATACGGGATTGCTCTCCATATAGTTCCTTCGTATGGAGAAATATGGATTCAAGGTCCATATTCTCGTGCCTCCTCTGATGTTCATTGTCCATAGAGGCAAGCTGGAGGCACTTGGCCTTTGCGCAGTCAATCTCCCAGGTCTTTCGGATTTCCTTATCCGCGACGCTGGATTTGGGACCTGGGAAAGGGGGAGCTTTGGTGGTAAGGAGATACCTCTACTTGTCATAAGTGATTGCCATTTTGACATTCCTGAGCCAATCTTTGTAGTTTGGCTCTGTCAGTATATTTTTATCTAGTAGTAACTTTAGGTTGGTCATGATGCTTGGTCGCTGCAATTAGGAGAGAGAGAAGAAACACTTTAGCATGATGCTCTTGCAAGTTTAGAGTGGTTTTTAATTTGTCTAAACAGGATGGCTTCTACTGTTTCTCGAATCCTTCCTCAAACCAAAAAAGAAGAATTAGTCGGGATCAATCTCACCGTACAATACTTGCTTAACCGTTCAGGCAGGCCAGTATTGGTACTTCGAGGGAGGTTTTCCAACGCTTTCGCGAAGTTCGTTAATTAAATAACCTCTTTTCCCTGTGGGCATAGCCCCGCTAACACCTTTCTAGACACCTACTTGGTTTATAGCATTGATCGTTAAGTGAGAAAGTTCCCGAGGAGCAGCATATAATCACAGTAGGATAGGGATCCAAATATCATCGTGTGATAAAACTGAAGGAATCCTACCAGAATCATCACACTCCAAATGGTATCCAGCACTAGCAAGTTTCAGTTTCTTTAGAAACTCCCGATGTGTATTTTTTTCCCCATGCTCTTATAACCTTGACTTTGGCCAACAAATCATAAGTCACATGTCAAGTTCTATCCGTCATTTTCCAGGTTAATTTGAACCCACCCGTACCTACCATTGACTTTGGCCAACAAGGAAGTACGACTGTCCCAAACCAACGCATCTATCTATGCTACATATGAATATCCAATAGCTACCAATCACTATGCCTTGACTTTGGCCAACAAACACAGCTTGAATACTATTGACTATCCATATGAAATGACGGAGGGCTACGAATGGTTTTGGCGAAACCGTGAATGTAGTGAACTTGATATAATCGAAGGAACGTGATAGCTTTTAAAGGGAGTGGTTCAAGCTCCGCGTTTTAAAAGTTTTCTGTTTTGAAAAGAAACCGAGTGGTTTTGAAATTGTTCCAACGACTTTAACTTTGGTTTATTTTCTTGCATTAATTTAATGCGTCCCATCAATTAATCCTACCATTGCAGAAAACAACGAAAATATGACGTACGCTTATGCCATCCGCATTCGCCACGGGGCCCCGTCATCACCCGTTAGGTTACTTAACTAACGACAGAGCGGGGGCTGGGCTAGCGCGGATGCAAAACATAAGCAACGCCTACTAGATATCATATATAGATATATACATTCGTCAGATGCAATGATAGCCATTCCAGATCACAGATGAAAACATTGGATATACTAAGAATTCATGTTTCGTTCGAGCCTGCAACGAAAGACGGCTTACACGGTCGCGATGAATAGCCAAACCCCACCCTAGACCCCTACAGGTGCGGCAAACTACCCGCCAAGTACCCGAAGTGAAGCAACCTCCTTCAACAACGTGAGTAGGCTACTCGGCACTTCAAAGTACCCGGTAGTTTGTGCACCCCACCTTGGGTCTATCCTAGGAGCAAAAACAGTAAAAGAAATAATATACAATGGCGGCTACAATCTCATCCCGGATGTGCGGCCATAAAATAATATTACATCAATTTACATATTACATCAAAGGAAAGATAAAGAAAACTCTCATCTCACAGCCACCGGCTATTCATCGGCGACAATCCAACGAGTTCATATACACAATCCAACAACATTACAGATCACAGATATTCACAACCCCCACTAATCGACGTATAGAGATTAGTCGACGTTCAGTGCATATATCACATCACAGATATAACCCATTAGCTAAAGTCTACAGAACTTCGATCAAAAATACGGATTTGCAACTACCCCAAACACAACTTTGTTCTCTGGAAATTCTGGGCAGAAACAACATATCCTAAAAATCCCAAAACAGAACACTGAGTAAACTGCAGCAAAGACAAATCGCGGCCGAGTCAACTCGGCCGCGGAGCCGCGGCGAAATGCATGGTTTCGCCGCAGTTTCGCGGTGAGTTGACCGAGTCATGGGCTCGTTTTTGCAGTATGTTCTTACAAAACCCTGAGCCGATTTTTGAAGTATGTGGAATTAATTTTAGAGCAGTTTTAAAAATCGGCAGAAAGTATGGTTTTCGGACGTGTTATGCGATTTTTTCTCGGATCGAAATTCTAAATACTTTGCTAACATGCTAGTTGTTGTTTAGCTAGGCTCTGATACCACTGTAAGTCCACGTTACCCACCCCGGTGCTTACGGGGAGGCGGAATAGGTAAAAAAACGATTTTTTAACACAAGGCAACATGGACTAAAAAGTGGATCTTTGCTAAAAAAACTAACAACCAAGCGAAAAGATTTAGCTACTCGGTTTGAGGGTTATACCTAAGTCTTGAACTCCTATTCTTGCTCCTTGGAGTGGGTTGAACGGCTCCTCCTTGTCGCCTTCTCTTGCCGAAGAAAGATCCACCCGAGGGCCTCTACCTTGAGCTCCTACCTCAACCTAGAGGTAACTAAAGTGCTTGGCTTGCTAAACCTAGAACCCTAGAATGAGTAGAGAGGAGTTTTGGTGTTTTATCTCAAAAGAAAATGGTTCTCAACACATGAGAGATGAGAGCTTTGAGAGAGAGGAAGAGAATGAGCTTAACCTATGAGAGAGAAAGAGCAAGTGAGAATGCGGATAATTATCAACCATTCTCTCATATATGTGAATTATGAATTAACAATAATAATTAAAAGGAAATTGTGATGGTTCATTTGGAATGACCATTATCATTTCACATTTAATGAATTTTGCAAGAATCAAAGAGCATCTTTCATGTGAAATGATGATGGTCAATATGTCAACATAGGTCAACAAGTCAAACATAGTCAAATGGTCAACAACCCTAACCATGGCACAATTATCTATTAATGAATATCATTAATCATAATTCCCATTTTCATTAGGGTTCGGAAAAAGAAAATGGTCATCAACCCTAATGAGAATCCTCTGCCTCTGTCAACTGTGCATACACACCCGCATCCGTGTTCCGAGGAACACGAATACACCGAGACAAAACCAAACCCAAAACATATACTAGGATCTGGCTTAAACTAAAGCCCGGTAGTAATAACTATCCGGACACCAAACGTGCACAAGTACGCGGATGTGAACGAACCCCGTCGCAAAACCATGCGACCTCTACTCTGTTTTGCCCAAAGGCGAATAACCCTCTGTGGGGGACTCTAAAGACTCGACACTACGCTGGCAGTGGGTTTAACCAAAGGCCGCAAGCGGTACTAACTGTACGTAACGGTCCCCAGGTAGATGCCGATAAGAAGACTGATGAAGTGAACCCATCCGAACTCCTACTGAGCCTGAATGTGACAATCTCCGTACAGTTCGGTCTGTTCGTCTAAGAGTATCGCATGGCGGGCCTAGGGGGCGGTAAACGTCAGTCCCCTAATAGAGTTACAAGTCATGTCGGAGTGTAGCCCAGAACACCCTGAGATAACACTGGAAACGCTACAAGTATATCTCGCTTTCCCTGGCCAGGGACTTTGTGTGTAATGGCTCTCCTAGACACAACACGATATCAACCCCCAATACCGGGAGAGACGAATCCTGTCTAACCGTCACTGCCTCCAAGTGCTTCGGGACTGCACCCAACTGCTACCTGTGTGCATGACTCGTTTGAGCCGTGGTAGGGTAGCAATCTAAGAACAGTGGGAACACACTCGAGGCGAAGTGACAGTGTCAAGTCAGCGGACTAAGCTGTACTCATGTCACCTGGGAACTGATAACTGACGATAGGTATAGTACCAACCAACAGTTCCCGACGAGTCCTGTCCAGTGTACTCGTAACCTAACGAGCACCTGCATACTATCTCAAGTACGACGTAGTAATGGCTGTGGGACAAACCATCTCCCCTGCTGGGATGAGAAGCGCATACGCTAGTCTACTCCGGAGTATCGATGCCCTGTCTCGATAATCCTACGACTAGGGACCTGTATAAGGATGTTCTTGTAGATTACCCAGCCCCCACTAGTGTGACTGCCATCACAACGCTGGTAATCAAGAAAAGGTCCTAAGGGCTCCACTAATGTGTATAGGCGATATGCTAAAAGAAACACATGCACACATTAAAGTAGAAACAAACCAAGTAGCATACTACTATTTTGAGCAAGATTGTCAATACAACTGTGAATATCTCAAGCTTCCATTAAGTAATATACAAACTAGTATGATACAGTAATGGCCTCTAGGGCATATACACTAACAATCTCCCACTTGCACTAAGGCCATGTACAGGCGTATCGAAGACCTATCATCTCGATCAGCAGCTCGAACTGAGTCTGGGGTAAGGCCTTCGTGAATGGATCAACAGTGTTTTCTTCTGTAGCAACCCTCCGAACCTCGATCTCCCGGCGATCCACGATCTCCCTGATCAGGTGATACCGCCTCAAGATGTGTCTGGACTTCTGATGGGACCTTGGTTCCTTCGCTAAAGCTATAGCCCCGTTGTTGTCACAATACAGAGGTATTGGATCAACAATGGACGGAACCACCTGAAGTTCTGTCAAGAACTTCCTCATCCAGACGGCTTCTTTTGCGGCATCAGATGCAGCGATATATTCCGCTTCCATCGTCGAGTCAGCAATGGTTTCCTGTTTGGAACTCTTCCAACACACCGCCCCTCCATTGAGGGTAAAGACATAAACCGACATGGACTTGGAGTCATCTTTGCCACTCTGGAAGCTGGAGTCCGCAAAGGCCTCGATCTGGAGGTCTTTTCCGCCATACACCAAGAACATCTCCTTAGTCCTTCTCAGGTACTTGAGAATGTTCTTTACCGCTATCTAGTGCTTTTCCCCAGGGTTTGACTGATACCGGTTTACCACACTCAGTGCATAAGCTACATCTGGTCTGGTACACAACATCGCATATATTATAGAGCCTACCGCAGAGGCGTAGGGTATAATAGACATGCGATCCCTTTCCAAATCAGTCTTGGGAGACATCTCTTTGGAGAGGGTGATCCCGTGACAAGCCGGTAAATTACCGCACTTGGAATCTTCCATACTGAATCTTTTAAGTATGGTGTCGATGTACCTGGACTGTGAAAGTCCTAATATCCTCTTGGACCTATCACGATGTAGGGTTACTAGGCACTCTAATAAGGTTCTACAAAGCATCAACCATGCCCGATTAAAATTTTAGCCGTGCCGAATAACACTAAACAATATCTTTGCTAGATAATTAGGGTAACACATGTAAGTAAATAACATTTACATCATAGTGAATACGAAATACAACCTTTGTAGATCGGTCCTTCACTTCTTATGCTCCTTGTAGTAGTCCCTTCGCTGTGATCATCGTGCTCCCGGACTCTCGGACGGCTCCATGAGAAGAGGGCAACGGTTTTGCTTGAAGTCTTCGAGGCCGAAGATGATCTACGTTGAGGGAATACGAACTCAAGCTTCTACTTCACTAACTAGAGAATTAGTGAAGCAAACACCCTAAACTAAAGTGCTAGTCTAGTAGAGGATGATGAAATAGGAAATGGGTACACTTTAGAATTTCTTTTCTCACTATATTTCTCTCTCTTTATCAAACACTAGCAAGCTTTTGAAGGAGGAAGAAGATGAGCTCAAAATGAGAATGAAAACTAATCTAAAAAGAGAGAGAGCTAACCATGGGTGAGTGGGTATCATATACTAACTCATGTAGAGACATAACCATGGCTACATTATAATGGTTAGGTTAATTAATATCTTAAGTAATCCAAAACTAGTAGACTAAGTCAATGCAACCATAAGCTTCATGCATGTGAGCTCATCATCCACTAATTTTAGAATTACTTTAAATATAGAAACCTAACACTATAATTAGTATGGTATAAGTCTTATACACCCATGTAAGTTGTATCAACAACCATGATACAAAATGAACACAAATAAATATATATCACATATATATTAAGTTGTGCACAAGTGAGAAAAATAAATGCTTAAGTGAACCAATGTTAGTTAATGTAAATTAGTATATCACATATACAATTATACACTAAATTATTAAATCAACACTTGACTTAATAATCCGGTTATATCTCATATAACCGACTAACATCCAATGTATCGACTTATCGAATCAACCCTTGATTCGATAACCTGGTTATATCACATATAACCGATCGACACAAACATCGCGAGAATAGAATACGGTATCACATACTCGCATTATTCTCGGTCCCGCACATATCACATATGCGCTCCTATTTTGTTTTGCCTGAGCTAGTAAAACCTCTATGTAGGACTCTAAAGACTCGTCAGTACGCCTGCACTAGGTGATGATCATATCAAGCACCAACAAGCCGTCAGCGGTACTAAGGACGTAACGGCTACCCGGGTATTGAGCGATCAGAAGATCAGCAAGCAAGCCCGCTCCAACTCCTGCAAAAAGCCTGACAGTGACACTACCGTACAGTCCGGTCTCCTCGTCTGATATATCGCATATCATGTCTAGGGGTGGTTAACGTCAGACCCCAATAACCGATAAGTCATGCCGATATGAGGCTCATAACGGGTCGAGAAACTACTGGTAACACTTACCAGTAAATCTCTAAACCAGCCATGGCCAGGGACTTCCCTGTTATGGCCAATCGAGCATAGCGCAACATCAACCCCCAATACCGGGAGAGAAGAAACCCCTCCTATCGCTCATTGCCTCCATGTGACTCGGGACTGTACCCAAAAACCACCGTTTTGCACGCCCTCTTGGATGCGGTAAGGTGGAAATTAAAGCACAGTGGGAATCACACAAGACTCTATGACGATCTCGGGTCTACAGACTAACCTGTACCAGTGTCACCAGAGAACTGCAATCTGACGTAAGGTATAATACCATCTGGGTTTTCTCGGCGAGTCCGTCCAGTTTACCCAGTCTCCACTGAGCACCCGTATATCATCTCTGATGTCAAACACCGATGGATATGGGATCATCCATCGCCCATCTATATGGGTCGAGAAGCTATACGCTAGTCTACTCTGGTATATCGATGCCCCGTCTCGATACACCTACGACTAGGGACCTTGAAGGATGCACTTATGGACTACCATATCCCCACTAGTATGATCCGCATCATAGTCCAGGTAGTCAAGTACACATCCTAAGGGCTATCAACATGTAACAGAGAGACAATGAGTGTACACGTTAAGGTAAAGAGTAACCAGATAGCATACTATCATGTCGAGCAAAAAATTCCTCCTTATATATGTCCAAGCATCTACTACAATATACATCTCAGGTATAGTAATGGCCTCTAGGGCATACATATAACTAACAATCTCCCACATGCACTAGGGCCATCTGATAACAGTGGTTGTAGTATCTCATACTCAACCATCCCATAAAAGTCTTTCTCTGGGAAAATGCCTTTGTGAGTGGATCCGCTGAGTCTACTCTCCTAACCTTGATCCCCTAGAGATCAACCATCTCCATGATCAGGTGACACCGCCTTAGAATATGTCTGGGTCACTGATGGGACGGGCGTTCCTAGGCATAAGCGACAACTCCATTGTCACACAATGGTAGGAACGATGCTCATCTCATGAACTAATATACACCCAGACTGCCACTTTGGTAGCATCTTTGGTAACGATTTATCTAGCCTTTATCGTCTAGTATGCCACGGTATCTGTCTTGGAACTCTTCCAACATACCGTCCCTCTACTGAGAGTAAAGACAATGCTTGTGACTGACTTTCAGTCATCCTTATCACTCTGGAACCATTCCAGTGATTCTCCCCAGGATCGATTGATACCATCTCACTACAACTAGTGAGAATCCTGACATCCAATTACATCTATCTCATAGATCAAAACTCAGGATTTAGGAGGTATCACTTTAATCCTATATGGAGAATCCTTATGATAAGCAGAGATTGACCGAGCGTAGCATAGGAAACTCCTTCCCTATCAAGAGTATGTCATCCATGTACTTTACGAGGATCACCACCATACTCCCTACTACCTTTTTGTCTATACAAGGTCCATCTACCATTTTGATGATGTCAAACTCTTTCACTAACTCATCAAAACAGATGTTCCAACTACGCGATGCCTGCTTTATCACATAAAACATCTTGCACACGTTTCCGCTGCTCCCACTGTCTACGAATCCCCCTGGCTGTGTACTTATAGACGCTCTCTTCCAAATCATCATTTAGAAAAGCAGTCATGACACCCAACCGCCAGATATCGTAGTCATGGTATGTAGCCGTGGCAAGTAGGATCTGGATGGACTTAAGCATAGTTTTGAAAGTCTCAACTTTTCTATGTACACCAAGTAATCTTCTCAAGGTATACTTGCTCCTGATGGGGATTTAACCCTTCAGATAAGGCAACCAAAGTCCATACTTTGTTGGTGTATAAGGATTCCATCTCAGATCGTTAAGCATCAAGTCATTCTTACAGATTCCCACTCCTGATGGACAGCTCGAAAATAGTTGGGTCATCATCTCATGATGCAATCCTTGCTTCCACTGTCATAGAGAAACTGAAGTATCTCTCAGGTGGGTGAGGAACCCTACAAGATCGGCGGAGAGGCTGAGGTTCGTTGGAAACTATTGAATCCTTTGGTTCTACCAAATCATCAGCTGAAGTTTGTATAGCTAGAACTCTTTCCAGTTCTACCTTATGCCCATTAATTTCTTCACAAGAAATTCCCTTTCACAAAAGTGGCATGTTGAGAAACAAAACATCTTTTGTTCCACAGTTTGGTAGAAGATATTCCCTTGCGAATGCTTAGGATATCCAACAAACTTCTACAGAACAGACTTTGCCTCGAGCTTGTCCGGATTATGCTTTTAGACATAGGCTGGACAACCCCGGATCTTAACAAATTTAAGATATGGGCTCTTCCCTTTCCATATCTAATATGAAGTGGTAGGCAACTGATTTGATCGGAACCCTATTCAATAGGTATGCAACTTCTCCAGTGCATAACTCCCAAAAGGAAATAGGTAACTCAGTAGTACTCATCATAGAGCACACCTTATCACATAGGGTGTGATTGCTCCGCCCCGATACACCGACGTGCTGTGGTGTATACGGAGGAGTAATGCTGAGAGAGAATCTCATTCTCCTTTAGAATAATCTAGGAATTCCGTGCTCAAGTATTCTCCTCCCTGATCACATCAAAGGACATAATACCTATACCCATTTTGGTTCTCTACTTCTAACTTATATTCTGTGAATATCTCAAAAGCTTCGGACTTGTGTTTCAACAGGAACATATGTCTGAATCTTGAGAGATCATCAGAGAATGTAATGAAGTACAAAGAACCGGTCTTGGCATGTGTAGACAGGGGACCTTCATACATCAACATGTATCATCCCAAGAGTTCACTAACTCTTTCTCTGTTTCCAATAAACAGAGCTATGGTCATCTTATCTCTGTGACATGACCGGCAAGTTTCACAAGATCTAAATTCAAACTAATTTAAATATGCATCTATATGTAACTTCAGCTAGTCGGGTCGCAATTATATGACCTAGTCTACAATACCTCAAGAAGGATTCGTTCATTTCTGAACTCTTCCTCTTGTGTGTGTTCTGTATACTAAGAACTGTAGTTTTATTTAGAACGTCAATGCCTTTAGATAACGTGCCTGAACCGATCAACTCTTGATATAGGAAATGTTCAAAACATTATCCAACATTACAAAATTATATCCATCTTTACTAATAAAAAGACTGATATGATGTTGTATTTCAGGTTCGCTATCTAATGACCTTCATTCAGAATCAATGTATTCTGGTAATACAGGGTGATAACTACCAACAGACTTGGCTGCAACACTTGCACCGTTTCTATCTCTTGAAACTTATCACCCGTTCTCAGTTCTCTACCTATCTGTAGCCCATGTAACAAATTACATATGTGGGATCCTGATCCGGTATCTCATACCCAGGACATAAAGGTTACTGAGAAACAGTTCTCTGTAATGAACACACCCGAAGAAGATGCATCAACATGCACTTTCTTCGTCTGGGCGGCACGGGAATTCTGGTAATCCCCTATTTCCTGCTCTGTCTTATAACATTTATAAGTTGGAGCGGAACCAACGTTCCCCAGCTCAGTATAACAAGCGGGTTCGGTCAAAACATCCGTATTATTATCTTGATTATGGCGTGACATGGTCGCTACCTGGAGAGAGAGAGAGAAGAAAACACTCTGCGTGCGCTCTTGCAAGATCAGATTGGTTATTATTTTATCTAATCAGGATGGCTCCCACTGTTTTTATCAAATCTTCCTTCAAAGCCTAAAAGGAAAGACTACCCGGGATTAATTACACGCTACAAGTTCGGCAATCTTTCAGTCAGGCCAGTGTCGGTACTTTAAGGGAGGTTCCCCATGCTTTCGCACGGACCTTATTAAAGTAAACCTCGTTTTCCCATAGGTGTAACCCCGTTGACACCTTTCTAGACACCTACTTGATCGGCTAATTGTAATGTGTAAAACTCTCCCAGGAGTAACAATTACTCGCAGTGGGTATCAGGATCCAACTATCTCATAAAAAGTATGCAATCTCATTGCAAATTCCAACACTTGAAATTCCCGATAATATTTTGCCCCTAACGTGCTATGACCTTGACGAAAGCCAACAAACCACAGCCCGCTAGTCAAGTTCAACCCGTACATTTCTTGACTGAATTAAACCCACCCGCACGACCCTTGACGAAACCCAACAAAGCCGTACGACTACCCTAATCCAATCGCATCATATGCAGCAGATAAGCAGCATATAGCTACCGCACACTACACCTTGACGAAAGCCAACAAATGTAGCACGAATACTATATACAACTTATCTGAAATGATGGAGGGCTACGACAGGTTTTTTTAAGAAAACCTATTGCGTAATGAACTTGATATCGTTGTAGAATAAAATGATTTTAAAATGGAGTGTTTTTGAGGCTTTTACTAGTTTCGCTAAAGAGGTCACTCCCGGTGAAGGGATCTCGGCTCTTTCCTCGTCGAATGAGGTGCAGGATATATCATATATATCGCTATGAAAAGCAAAAACTCCAAAAGCAATCAAAAGACAAACTGAGTGTTGTAGCATCTGCCAGTTATTGCTAAAGGGGTCACTCCCGGTGAAGGGATCTCGGCCCTTTCCTTATCGAATAAGTTGCAGGATGTTCTACAAGGAACACCGCTATGCAAAGCAAGAACTGTATCTACCTTTTTTTTGAAAATTCGATTCTACAACATCTTTTAGGTTTCTTTTCTTTCATTAATCATATTAATGAAGTCCCATCATTTAAGTCACCTAAACATCACAGATAAATACGATGTACACTTATGCCATCCGCATTCGCCTCGATGTCCCCTCGTGCACCGTTAGGTTAGGTAACTAACGGCAGAGCGGGGCAGGGCTAGCGCGGGTGTAAAACATAAGTAACGTTTATATAATATATCATATATACTATATACAGTATTTATCACAACATATCAAATGATCACATCACAGATATCGCAGCAGAAGAAACATATGAAATTATGGATATACTAGGACGTCCGTGTTTTATTTTGAGGCTCTATAAAACACGGATTCCACGGTGGCGATGAATAGCCAAACCCACACCCCTAGACCCCTACGAGAGCGGCAAGCAACCCTACCAATTCTAGAGTTAGGAGAATCGAACTCGACTCCTTGAGTTGGTCTCCCACTGGACTCTAGAACCCGGTTACTTGTGCTCTCCTCCTTGGGTCTATCCTAGTGCGGAATGGTAAATAATATACAATTGGTGACATCATCCTCATCCCGGAAGTGCCCCAATAAAAGAATATTACATATAATGAATTTTACATGAATGAAAATAAAAACCCTCATCTCACATAAAACCCCCGGCTATTCAGAACGCGACGATCCAATTTAACATATCCAGCAACACATAACATCACATGTCATCAACGTAAGTAAATATGCGCATCCCAATTGTCGTTGACATATAGCAACGAAACCGGTGATAATACATATTACACTTACGGTCGCAGAAAAAAAAGTATAAAACTACAACAGTTGGAATCCGCAACCTCCTTAGACATTGCATGCTTAACAATTATAAACCCCGCATTTTAGTCTCTATATCGAAAACACTTTTCAATATCTAGTCGGGCAATTCAACAAGATTCCCGATATCCTAATCGAATGCTCGTCGCAAACTTTAGTAGACGGCCGCACCCCCGGATGCCGTCGACGAAGTGCACTAAGGCGGAACACCGCTGCCGCGAGCGCCCAAACGGATGCTTTTGGCGACGGGGTTCTCCTACAGTCACTTGGTCGGGACTTTGGGGCGTGGCTGTCTATTAAGTTTACCCGGCGAGTATCCGCATACGCTACGTGATTGCGACGGACTTTTGATCGCATCAAAATTCCGTGGCAACCGATCATTTGAGACTAAACTGCTATGTTTATAACATTCAAATTAGTTATCTCATAACTACTTGTGGATTCCAAATATTGTATCTCATTCCAGATAAATAGACAATGTTAAACTTTCCGATCGAATGATCAAACACCCAAGTTTTCCCAAATTGTTCTCAACACTTGAGGGGAGTTTAAAAACATCCATCACATGCCACAGTACCAATGGTCCAGCCGTAGAAGGGCCAAGACAACGCCTCACAAGTGGCAACGCCGTACTGCCCCAAACCCTAAGGTTTAAAAGGCAGTTCAAGACGGTCACATAATCGAGTTAAGGTTTGTTGTCTTCTAGAGGGTCCATTGCGTAACTTGCACGATTTAGACGTTCTTAAACTACGGAAAAATCCAACACTTGGAAATTTTCCGACAGGGGAAAAAGTGAGTTATTGATATCCGTTTGAACTTTTTAATACTTTCTAAATTATCCGAAAAACAAAACGAAATTAAATTTTCCGATCGAATCAACGAATACAAAATAAAACCCAGAACACTCAACACTTGAGTCAGATATAAAATACCCAGAAAATATAACTAGCAGCTACGGGCATTACTGTGCCAAAAGAAAAGTCAAAGCTCACTGTACGACCGCGGATCCGCGGCCCAAGCAGGATATGGCCGCAGTTCCGCGGCGGTCCGTACGGTTTAGCTCCTCTTTTTTCACAGTGATGCTTAAAATTCCCTGCTGAATTTTTAGGTATTTTTAATACAGAAAAAACCACATTTTCAAAAAATGTCCAGAGAGGGGGTCATTTTGACGTTACGGTGTTCGTTCGGAGTTTTAACTTTGTAAACACATCGCCTAATACTCTAGCTAGGCTCTGATACCACTGTTGGGTTACTAGGCACTCTAATAAGGTTCTACAAGGCATCAACCATGCCCGATTAAAATTTTAGCCGTGCCGAATAACCATAAACAAGATCTTTGCTAGATAATTAGGGTAACACATGCAAGTAAATAACATTTACATCTAAGTGAATACGAAATACAACCTTTGTAGATCGTTCCTTCACTTCTTATGCTCCTTGTAGTAGTTCCTTCGCTGCGATCATCGTGCTCCCGGACTCTCGGACGGCTCTATGAGAAGAGGGCAACAGTTTTGCTTGAAGTCTTCGAGGCCGAAGATGATCTACGCGAGGGAATAAGAACTCAAACTTCTACTTCCCTAACTAGAGAATTAGTGAAGCAAACACCCTAAACTAAAGTGCTAGTCTAGTAGAGAATGATGAAATAGGAAATGGGTACACTTTAGAATTTCTTTTCTCACTATATTTCTCTCTCTTTATCAAACACTAGCAAGCTTTTGAAGGAGGAAGAAGATGAGCTCCAAATGAGAATGAAAACTAATCTAAAAAGAGAGAAAGCTAACCATGGGTGAGTGGGTATCATATACTAACTCATGTAGAGACATAACCATGGCTACATTATAATGGTTAGGTTAATTAATATCTTAAGTAATCCAAAACTAGTAGACTAAGTCAATGCAACCATAAGCTTCATGAAGGTTCATGCATGTGAGCTCATCATCCACTAATTTTAGAATTACTTTAAATATAGAGACCTAACACTATAATTAGTATGGTATAAGTCTTATACACCCATGTAAGTTGTATCAACAACCATGATACAAAATGAACACAAATAAATATATATCACATATATATTAAGTTGTGCACAAGTGAGAAAAATAAATGCTTAAGTGAACCAATGTTAGTTAATGTAAATTAGCATATCACATATACAATTATACACTAAATTATTAAATCAACACTTGACTTAATAATCCGGTTATATCTCATATAACCGACTAACATCCAATGTATCGACTTATATCGAATCAACCCTTGATTCGATAACCTAGTTATATCACATATAACCGATCGACACAAACATCGTGAGAATAGAATACGGTATCACATACTCGCCTTATTCTCTGTCCCGCACATATCACATATGCGCTCTTATTTCGTTTGGCCTGAGCCAGTAAAGCCTCTATATAGGACTCTTAAGACTCATCAATACGCCGGCAGTAGGTGATGATCATATCAAGCACCAACAAGCCGTCAGCAGTACTAGCTGGACGTAACGACTACCCGGGTATTGAGCGATCAGAAGATCGGCAAGCAAGCCCGCTCCAACTCCTGCAAAAAGCCTGACAGTGACACTACCGTACAGTCCGGTCTCCTTGTCTGATATGTCGCATATCATGTCTAGGGGTGGTAAACGCCAGACCCCAATAACCGATAAGTCATGCCGATATGAGGCTCATAACGGGTCGAGAAACTACTGGTAACACTTACCAGTAAATCTCTAAACCAGCCCTGGCCAGGGACTTCCCTGTTATGGCCAATCGAGCATAGCGCAACATCAACCCCCAATACCGGGAGAGATGAAACCCCTCCTATCGTTCATTGCCTCCATGTGACTCGGGACTGTACCCAAAAACCACCGTTTTGCACGCCCACTTGGACGTGGTAAGGTGGAAATCAAAGCACAGTGGGAATCACCCAAGACTCTATGACGATCTTGGGTCTACAGACTAACCTGTACCAGTGTCACCAGAGAACTGCCATATGGCGTAAGGTATAATACCATCTGGGAGATCTCGGCGAGTCTGTCCAGTGTACCCAGTCTCCACTGAGCACCCGTATATCATCTCTGATGTCAAACACCAATGGATATGGGATCATCCATCGCCCATCTATATGGGTCGAGAAGCTATACGCTAGTCTACTCTGGTATATCGATGCCTCGTCTCGATACACACACGACTAAGGACCTTGAAGGATGTACTTATGGACTACCATGTCCCCACTAGTATGATCCACATCATAGTCCAGGTAGTCAAGTACACATCCTAAGGGCTTTACCAACATGTAACAGAGAGACAATCAGTGTACACGTTAAGGTAAAGAGTAACCAGATAGCATACTATCATGTCGAGCAAGAATGTCCTCCCTATATATGTCCAAGCATCCACTACAAAATACATCTAATGTATAGTAATGGCCTCTAGGGCATACATATAACAAACACACGATAGATCCGGATCCCCAGAATGTAAGAGGAATCATCCAAGTCTTTCATGGAGAACCTGTGTGACAAGAACCCTTTGACAGATTGTAGCATAGGAATGTCATTTCCTATCAAGAGAATGTCATCCACGTATAAAACGAGGAATACGACAGTTCATGCTACAATTTTACTATAGATGCATGGTTCATCTGGATTTTTGATAAAGCCAAATTCTTTGACCGTCTCATCAAAATAGATGTTCCAACTCCGCGTTGCCTGCTTCAGTCCATAAAAGGACTTAAGCAACTTGCACACCTTCCCGCTGCTCCCACTCTGAATGAAACCCTCTGGCTGGTCCATATAAACACACTACTCTAAATTTCCATTTAGAAAAGCGGTCTTTACTGTTAGTCTACGGTAGCGCCCCGGCCGTCTTTCAGACGCCAAATGCGGAACAAAAACTTTTTAACTGGCGCTATCGCATACTATAATCCGGATCTGCCATTAACGCTAAACTAACAAACTACAAAGTGGGTAGAAAGTCTATACCGAACGATCCGAGTCCTTCGGTCTTTAACCATCATCCCACGCTCCGTTGCGGCTGCTCCGATCTCCTGGCTCCTCGTCGAGGTGGCACCACATCTACGGATCTTTAAACGGGCTCCCGCCTCTGAACCGAGGCAACTCGGACATGAAGTTCGCTAGCCGACATGTCCAAGATTGTTGTAGAGAATGAGTAGAATACTTTGTCTCGCTTCATCCAAAACCATGGATGAACGGTTATTGAAGTTTCCTTTTAATGGAGAGAAATGAGAAATGAGCTATCAAATTTTCATGAACCAAATTCCATAATCGTTTTAATCAATCGATGATCTTTTTCCAACAACTATCAAGCCACCAAAACCATAGCCCGGCCACTTAAAGGAGAGGAGGGGGTGAGTGTAGGAGCAAGGGAGGTAACCATAATGGAAAAGATCTTAATCAAGAACAAAAGGAATTAATGGAAAAAGGGTGACTCATTTAAACACATCATCAAAACACTTAATGCAAACTAATGAGTCACAAACCTAGTCATCAACCATTTAATGCAATGAATGAGTCACTAATCCTAGATTTATATTTTATAAAAGTGAAGATTTCTAGTGAGTAGAACCTAGTTTTCATTGTATATGGTATTTTAATTAAATATTGATATTGTATTGAATTGACATGGTAGATTCATGAAATTGTAATTCCTTTGATTTAGAAAACATGAAATATTTGTATAATATAATTAAAATAGATCTTTTGATAATATTCATATATATATATTTATATATTTAAAAAAAATAAATTTTATTTATTTTGTAGAAATCTCATTTTCTTAAAAATTGCATTAAAAATTTCATCGAGTTCGAATGCTCCTTGCGGAGGTCTGCATCTCACTCTACTAGGCCCGAGGATGTGCGATAACCCGCACTATCCTGATCGGGGTATCCCAAAATGGGTTGTAGAGGCGCAATTGCAAGGAATTTAAATAACACATTTATTAAAGAAAACGGTCTTGAATGTTCTAGGTATTTATTCGTAAAATCGTATTTTCCTATAAAGTAGAATCCTAAAATGTAAGTCGATGTGCAACACCCCACGAGTTGCGGTGAGGCGGAAATATGAAAAACGATCTTGTTCTTGAAGCATACATCGACTAACCGAAGATCTTTGCTAAACGATAATTTACAACTACCATAGAAGTTCTAAACTACTATGTAAAGAGATTATACCTAGTGATACGTGTCCTTCTTCTTTACGATCTCTTCGTCCTCCTCAGCCTCGTCCAAGTGATGGATGATCCACCCGAGAACCCTAATCCAAGTTTCACCTCAAAACTTGAGGTAACTAAGTTTCTCTAGTTGCGAATCAAAGGAACTTAGGTCATATAAAGTTAGGTTATGGGATGTTTAGTCTTATCTAATCCTTGTTCTCAACTCATGAGTGGTAGGATTAGAGCTTGAAGAAAGAGAGAGCTTGAGGAGAGAGAAGGTGAACTAGAATAATGAAATGAAATTGCTTCTCACTTAATATATCAAGCATGCTGAATAAATCAATAAAATGAATAATAAGAGATTATTCATCATGCTTTATACATGAATATGAGTGATTCACTATGTGAGTCATTAAGCATTTAATAATGCATTAATGACATAGTGAATCACACATAATGAGTCACAATTACATTAATGACAATACCACCTAAACCCCTTAAGTCACCATGCTTCTAGAAGCTTCCCGGAAATTACGAGAACGCCCCTCCGATCCGTGAAAACATGGAAAAACTTTAGTCTGTATAAATCCAATAACCTGATACTAGAATCTGGCTTAAACCAAAGTCGTCTAGAAAAAACTGTCCGAATGTCGTACGTGCGTTTAAACACGTATTCGTCCGAACCCTTGTCGTAAAACCGTACGACCTCTATATGGTTTCGCCTGGAGTTGGGAAAACTCTGTGTGGGAATCTAAAGACTCGACTACTACGCTGGCAGTGGGTTTAACCGCAGAACGCAAGCGGCACTAGATGTACGTAACGGTCCCCAGGTAGATGTCGATAAGAAGGCCGATGAGGAAACCCATCCGAACTCCTACTGAGCCTGTCCGTGACAATATCCGTGAAGTCCGGTCTGTTCGTCTAAGAGTATCGCATGTATGGTCTAGGGAGGTGGTAAACGTCAGACCCCTAATAACCGTACAAGTCATGTCGGCATGTCTCAATTACCATCCGAGAATCTACTGATCAATCTATCAGCAATTCTCTATATCAGCCCTGGCCAGAGACTTATGGTAATGACCAACAGATCACTGTGCGATATTGACTCCCTATACCGGGAGAGACGAATCCCTAACAGTCACTCACTGCCTCCACGTGGCTCGGGACTGTGCCCAACTAAAACCTGTTTGCACGACTCATTTGAACCGTGGTAGGGTAGTAATCAAAGCACAATGGGAACTCACACGAGACAAATGACGACCTTAAGCCAACGGACTATCTGCACACATGTCACCTGAGAACTGCTATCTGACGTTAGGTATAAATACCATCCAGTCAGTTCTCGGCGAGTCCTGTCCGGTGTACTCACACCCAGTGAGCATCTGTATACAATCTTAGGTGCACTCCACCAATGGTTGCGGGACCAATCCATCGCCCCTCCTCAGGGTCTAGATATGTATACACCAGTCTACTCCGGAGTATCGATTCCCAGTCTCGATACTCAGGCGACCAGGGACATCTAAGGATGTGCCTATTGACTATCCAGCTCCCACTAGTATGACTGCCATCACAACGCCGGTAGTCAGGCAAACACCCTATGGGCTTTATCAACATGTATATATGTATGAATACTACGCAAAATATATCATATGTTAAGATAAAGACAAACCAAATAGCGTACTATCATATTAAGCAAGACTGTCATGTACATACATATCCCTAGCATCCTATATAATGAAGGCCTCTAGGGCATATATATCCAACAATCTCCCACTTGCACTACGGCCTATAATTGGCGCAATGAGTACCCACTGTCTTCACTAGATCCAGTTGCTGGAGTACCGCATGCCCAACATCTCAAACAGCCTCTCGAACTGAACTTGAGGGATGGCCTTGGTGAATGGATCTGCCGTGTTGTCTTTTGTGTCCACTCTCCGTACCTCGATCTCCCGACGATCAACGATCTCCCTGATTATGTGAAACCGCCTTAAGATATGCCTGGATTTCTGATGGGACTTCGTTTCCTTCGCCAATGCTACGGCCCCATTGTTATCACAATACAAAGGTATTGGATTGGTAATGGACGGAACCACCTGAAGTTCAGAGATGGACTTCCTCATCCAGACAGCCTCTTTTGCGGCTTCACTAGCAGCTATATACTCAGCCTCCATAGTTGAGTCTGCGATGGTATCCTGTTTGGAACTCTTCCAACATACCGCCCTTCCATTGAGGGTAAACACAAAACCCGAAATGGATTTAGAATCATCTTTGTCACTTTGGAAGCCAGAGTCGGTAAAAGCCTCTACTTGGAGGTCCCCATTATCGTAAATCAAGAACATCTCCTTAGTCCTTCTCACGTACTTGAGAATGTTCTTTACCGCTATCCAATGTTTCTCACCTGAGTCAGAATGATACCTGCTTACCATACCAAGTGCGTAAGCTGCATCCGGTCTTGTACATAACATCGCATACATTATAGATCCTACTGCCGAAGCGTAGGGTATAATGCACATGCGATTCCTCTCTTCATCAGTCTTTGGAGACATCTCTTTGGATAGGGTGATCCCGTGACAAGCGGGCATATTACACGCTTGGAATCTTCCATACTAAATCTCTTTAGTATAGTGTCAATATACCTGGACTGTGAAAGTCCCAACATTCTATTAGATCTATCACGATAGATCTTAATGCCTAAAATGTAGGTTGCATCACCCAAGTCTTTCATGGAGAATTTCTGTGACAAGAAGAGCTTTACTGATTGTAGCATAGGGACATCATTCCCTATCAGTAGTATGTCGTCGACGTACAAAACGAGGAAGACTACTGCTCCTTCTACAATCTTCCTATAAATACATGGTTCATCTACATTTTTGATAAAGTCAAATTCTTTGACTGTCTCATCAAAGCAGATGTTCCAACTTCGCGATACTTTCTTTAATCCATAGATGGATTTAAGCAACCTGCACACTCTTCCGCTGCTCCCACTGTCTAAGAAACCTTCTAGTTGATCCATGTAAACACTCTCATCTAAATGTCCATTTAGAAAAGCTGTTTTTACATCCATTTGCCAGATTTCATAGTCATGGAAGGCAGCAATGGCAAGTAGGATCCGAATGGATTTAAGCATAGCTACAGGTGAAAAGGTTTCATCATAGTCCAATCCTGGTCTTTGACGAAAACCTTTTGCAACGAGTCTAGCTTTGTAAGTTTCCACTTGTCCAAGTGCACCAATCTTCTTTTTGAAGATCCATTTGCATCCAACTGGTTTCACCCCAGGAGGAGCAACTTCTAAAGTCCATACTTTATTGGTGTACATGGATTCCATTTCGGATCTCATAGCATCCAGCCATTTCACCGAGTCAATACTCGTGATAGCCTGCTGAAAACTAGTAGGCTCATCATCATTGATGATGCAATCCTCTCGATCCCCATCTAGAAGAAAACCATAGTATCTCTCAGGAGGATGAGAAAGCCTACTAGATCTGCGGAGTGGCGTTGGTTCGTTATGTTCTACTGAAATATGAGGTTCTTCTATGTCCTCGGTTGCAGTTTGAGGTTCTGGAATTTCTTCCAGCTCTACCGCGCTCCCACTAATTTCTTTTGCAAGAAATTCGCTTTCTAAGAAGACAATGTGGCGAGCGAAAAACACCTTTTGTTCTTTAGTGTGGTAGACCATGTACCCCCTTGAATGTTTGGGGTATCCTACAAACTTGCACAAAACCGATCGTGCCTCGAGCTTGTCCAGTCTATGCTTTTTAACATATGCCGGACACCCCCATATCTTGATATATTTGAGATATGGTCTCTTCCCGCTCCACATTTCATATGGAGTGGTAGGCATAGACTTAGTTGGAACTCTATTCAATAAGTATGCTGCTGATTCTAGAGCAAATCCCCAGAAGGAAAGTGGCAACTCAGCACTACTCATCATTGAACGCACCATATCTAATAGCGTGCGATTCCTCCTTTCCGATACACCATTATGCTGAGGTGTATAAGGCGGAGTAAGCTGAGAGAGAATTCCATTCTCTTTTAAGCATTCAAGGAACTGGTACTTAAGTATTCTCCACCTCGATCAGATCGAAGTGTCTTGATGCTTTTACCAGTTTGTTTCTCTACTTCATTTTTATACTCCTTAAACTTCTCAAAGGCCTCGGATTTATGTTTCATTAAGAACACATGTCCATACCTAGAGAAGTCATCAGTAAAAGTGATGAAGTAGGAGTGACCGCTTCGCGCATGTGTAGACATTGGACCACATACATCACTGTGTACAAGTCCCAAGAGTTCAGTAGCTCTTGCTCCGTGTCCGGTGAACGGAGATTTGGTCATTTTTCCTTTGATACATGATTGACAAGTTGCATGTGATGAATATTCAAACGGATCTAGATATCCATCTTTATGTAACTTAGTCAACCTTGTTTCGTTTATATGACCAAGTCTACAATGCCATAGGAAGGCTTGATTTGAATCTGGAGCCTTTCTTTTAAGTGTGTTTTGAATATTGAAAATTCGAGGTTGATTAAGTATGTATATGCCGTTTTCCAGTGTGCCATACCCAATCAGTTCTTGATTTAGGAGAATGTTCACGACATTTCTTTCAAGCGCAAAATTATATCCTTCATTAGATAACAAAGATACTGATATAATATTACACAACATATTGGGAATACAAAAACAGCTGTACAACACCAAAATTTGCCCACTAGTCAACCCTAGGTGATATTCCCCTATTTCAATAGCATCTACATGCATTCCATTGCCCATCCGGAGAGTCATATCACCTGCCCCCAGTACTCTACTATTTCTCAGATCCTGCAATGAATTACAGATGTGAGAACCAGAACCGGTATCAAGTACCCATGATGTAGAGTTTACTGAAAGACAATTTTCGATTACGAACACACCTGAAGCAGAAGCAACAGCTTGCTTCGTTTCCTTTGCCTTGAAGGCCATACAGTCCTTCTTCCAGTGCCCTTGCTTGTGACAATAATGGCATTCGTTTATATCCGCTTTCACCCTTCCTGCCTTGTTCTTTCCCTGCACCTTCTTGACCCCACCCTTCGGTTTGGTGGCTTTCATCTTCTTCTTCCCTTTAGCTTTCGGTTTAGATTTAGAAGAAGATGATTGGCCAACATACAGAACGGGGGTCTTCTCTTTTTTCAAGGAGGTCTCTGCTACCCTCAACATGTTGAGGAGCTTTGGAAGATCAGCTTCCATTTCGTGCATGTTGAAGCTAAGCACGAACTGAGAGAAGGTATATGGAAGGGACTGCAAAATCAATTCGATATACAAATCATTCTCTAGCACGCATCCGAGGTTTGCGAGATCCTCAATGAGGCTGATCATTTTGAGGACGTGCTCTCCTACGGGCGATCCTGGAGCTAACCTCATCTGGAAGAGTTTCCTTGAGGTCTCGTACCTTGCGATATGGGAGTGCTCTCCATATAATTCCTTAACATGGTGAAAGATGGATACGATATCCATACTCTCGTGCTATTTTTGGAGTTCATTGTTCATGGACGCCAGCACGATACACTTAGCTCGCTCACAATCTAGATCCCAGGTTTTGCGAACTTCCTTGCCCACAACTGAGGAATCTGGTCCAGGGATAAGGGGAGGAACAATGATGGTAACATATGCTACTTTGTCATAAGTCGGTGCAATGTTGACGTTCCTTAGCCAATCTTTATAGTTCTGCCAGGTCAGTATATTTTTTTCAAGTAATAGTTTTAGTCCTGTCATGGTAGCTGCCAGAGAGAGAGATAAAATAAAACACTCAGCATATGCTTCTTGCAAGTTTAGATTGGTTATTAGTTTATCTAAACAGGATGGCTCCCACTGTTCCCTCAAATCCTTCTTCAAAACCTAAAAGAAGAACTAGTCAGGATTTAATCACACGTCACAATACTTGCTTAACCTTTCAGCCAGGCCGGTGTTGGTACTTCGAGGGAGGTTTTCCAACGCTTTCGTGAAGTTCCTTAATTAAATAACCTCTTTTTCCTGGAGGCGTAGCCCCTCTAACACCTTTCTGGACACCTACTTGGTTTATAGCATTGATTGTTAAGTGAGAATGTCTCCCGAGAGTAATCCTACTCATCAGTGGGATCGGGATCCAACTATCATTGAATGATGTACTAGATGGAAGCCACTCTAGTCACCACACTCCAGAAGGTATGCTAAATCTGCAAGTTTGCTTTATGTTTGAAACTCCCGATGTGATTTTTACCCCAAGCTCTTATTGACCTTGACGTAGGCCAACAAGTCATAAGATGCAAGTCAAGTTCTACCCGTCGTTGTCCTGATTAATTTAGGTACATCGTACATGCCCTTGACGTAGGCCAACAAGGCTGTACGTCTGTCCTATACTAATGCATCTATCTATGCAACAAATAAGCAAGCCACACTGCTACCATCCACTATGCCTTGACGTAGGCCAACAAGCATAGCATGAATATGATGTGCTGTCTATTCGAAACGACGGAGGGTTACGGCTGGTTTTTTGGCAAAAAACCGTTAACATAGTGAACTTGATTTGATCGAAGGAACCAAGATAGCCTTTATTAAAAGGAGTGGTTTAAGCTCCGTATTTAAAATTTGCTTTTTGAAGAAAACCGAGTGGTTTTAGAAATTGTTCCAACGATTCAGTTTTGGTTTTATTTTTCTTTGCATTAAAAAATAATGCGTCCCATCTTTAACCTATCATTACAGATAACAACGAAAATACAACGTCCTCTTATGCCATCCGCATTCGCCACGGGGTCCCGTCATCACCCGTTAGGTTACTTAACTAACGGCAGAGCGAGGGCAGGGCTAGTGCGGGTGTAAAAAATAAGTGACGTCTAAATAGCTATCATATATAGATATTGTACATTCGTTAGACGCAATAATAGGCATTCCAGATCACAGATAAACTTTATTGGATATGCAAGCAATCCGCGTTTCTTTTGAGCCTGTAAGAAAAGACGGATTACAAAGTTGTGATGAATAGCCATTACCCCACCCCAGACCCCTACGGGTACGGCAAACTACCCGCCAAGTACCCGAAGTGAAGCGGTCTCCCTCAGCAACATGAGTAGTCCACTAAGCACTTCGAAATACCCGGTAGTTTGTGCACCCCACCTTGGTTTTATCCTAGGAGCAAAAACAGTAAAAAGAAATAATACAACGGTGGCTATAACCACAACCTGGATGTGCCCCGCAAAATAATATTACAACTTATTACAATTACATCGAATGAATTAATACAATAACCCATCACATAACCCCGGCTAATCATCATAACAGTCTAATAGAGTTCATAATCACAAACAGTTAAAACATTACAAATATGTGCAACCCCCTGCCAACCGACATACTAGCAGTTAGGGGAGGTTTACGAACACATAATACAGTTCACAGATATAATCAAAAAAGAAAACATCATATAATTTCAATCGTTCAAACCCATTAGATTCTGCTCCAAAACTTCTCTGTAAACCTGAGCCTGAGCAAAAAATAAACCATACCAGAAAAGAAAAAATATCACAGAAGATGCACAAAGAAAAACTGGGCTGAATCGGCCCCAACTCGGCCGCGGATCCGCGGAGGATCAGTGGGATCGGCCGCGGTTCCGCGGCTCAGTGGCCGATTCAGGAGCCCATTTTTTTTGTGTGTTCTTATAATTTCATGTAGGGTGTTCTGGAGGAACCTGAAAAAATTTTGGACCTCATTTTAAAAACGACAGAAACTATGTGATATCGGGGTATTTTCCGGTTCGTTTTGCGTTCGAAATTCATACGACTTTGCAAGTGAGTTAATTATTGTTTAGTGAGGCTCTGATACCACTGTAAGTCGATGTGCAACACCCCACGAGTTGCGGGGAGGCGGAAATATGAAAAACGATCTTGTTCTTGAAGCATACATCGACTAACCGAAGATCTTTGCTAAACGATAATTAACAACTACCATAGAAGTTCTAAACTACTATGTAAAGAGATTATACCTAGTGATACGTGTCCTTCATCTTTACGATCTCTTCGTCCTCCTCGGCCTCCTCCAAGTGATAGATGATCCACCCGAGAACCCTAATCCAAGCTTCACCTCAAAACTTGAGGTAACTAAGTTTCTCTAGTTGCTAATCAAAGGAACTTAGGTCATATAAAGTTAGGTTATGGGATGTTTAGTCTTATCTAATCCTTGTTCTCAACTCATGAGTGGTAGGATTAGAGCTTGAAGAAAGAGAGAGCTTGAGAAGAGAGAAGGTGAACTAGAATAATGAAATGAAATTGCTTCTCACTTAATATATCAAGCATGATGAATAAATCAATAAAATGAATAATAAGAGATTATTCATCATGCTTCATAAATGAATATGAGTGATTCACTATGTGAGTCATTAAGCATTTAATAATGCATTAATGACATAGTGAATCACACATAATGAGTCACAATTACATTAATGACAATGCCACCTAAACCCCTCGAGTCACCATGCTTCTAGAAGCTTCCCGGAAATTACGAGAACGCCCCTACCATCCGTGAAAACACGGAAAAACTTTAGACTGTATAAATCCAATAACCTGATACTAGAATCTGTCTTAAACCAAAGCCGTCTAGAAAAAACTGTCGGAATGTCGTACGTGCGTTTAAACACGTATTCGTCCGAACCCTTGTCGTAAAACCGTACGACCTCTATATGGTTTCGCCTGGAGTTGGGAAAACTCTGTGTGGGACTCTAAAGACTCGACTACTACGCTGGTAGTGGGTTTAACCGCAGACCGCAAGCAGCACTAGCTGTACGTAACGGTCCCCAGGTAGATGTCGATAAGAAGGCCGATGAGGAAACCTATCCGAACTCCTACTGAGCCTGTCCGTGACAATATCCGTGCAGTCCGGTCTGTTCGTCTATAAGTATTGCATGTATGGTCTAGGGAGGTGGTAAACGTCAGACCCTTAATAGCCGTACAAGTTGTGTCGGCATGGCTCAATTACCATCCGAGAATCTACTGATCAATCTATCAGCAATTCATTATATCAGCCCTGGCCAGGGACTTAAGGTAATGACCAACCGATCACTGTGTGATATCAACTCCCTATACCGGGAGAGACGAATCTCTAACAGTCACTCACTGCCTCCACGTGGCTCGGGACAATGCCCAACTAAAACCAGTTTGCACGACTCCTTTGAACCGTGGTAGGGTAGTAATCAAAGCACAGTGGGAACTCACATGAGACAAATGACGACCTTAAGTCAACGGACTATCTGCACACATGTCACCTGAGAACTGCTATCTGACGTTAGGTATAATACCATCCAGTCAGTTCTCGGCGAGTCTTGTCCGGTGTACTCACACCCAGTGAGCATCTGTATACAATCTTAGGTGCACTCCACCAATGGTTGCGGGACCAATCCATTGCCCCTCCTCAGGGTCTAGATATGTATACACCAGTCTACTCCTGAGTATCGATGCCCAGTCTCCATACTCCTGCGACCAGGGACATCTAAGGATGTGCCTATTGACTATCCAGCTCCCACTAGTATGACTACCATCACAATGCCGGTAGTCAGGCAAACACCCTATGGGCTTTATCAACATGTATATATGTATGAATACTACGCAAAATATATCATATGTTAAGATAAATACAAACCAAATAGCGTACTATCATATTAAGCAAGACTGTCATGTACATACATATACCTAGCATCCTATAGAATGAAGGCCTCTAGGGCATATATATCCAACATAAAATTCATCGTGCTATGTCAAAGATGTGTGTTGTGATGAGGTAGATTACCTCGTGCATTATCTAAAGGTAATAAAGTTAAAAGTGGATAACATTATCGTTTGTAAACATGGTGGTATTTTACTGTAAAAGTAAAATAGAAATTACAACATGAACTATTTTGAGATGAAACTTGTTCTAATGTGTTTATTTATGTTTGTTAAACATTGTGAGAGAATATGGTTGTTCCCTGATTAAAAATCAGGAATTACCTCAATTAGGTATCACGTGCTCACACGTGACCAAGGTTCACGTGTTGACACGTGATAAGTTCCTATGACCTCCACTTTATAGAATTAAACTATAAAATCAAACAAAAGTGTAAACAAACGGCTAAGGAAAGACCCCAATGGGGCGTCACGTGCTCACACGTGACCAAGGGTCACGTGTTGGCACGTGATGGTCCTTTAGCCCAGTTGAATGACAGAATTGAATTCTGAATGAAAGAGGGTCACGTGCCAACACGTGATGGGCTTTAAAAGCCTTATAAAGTTAATAGAATTAAATTCTAGTTAAGGAAAATCAAAGACCCTAACTGGGAAAGTATTTCTTTAAATCTTTCCAAACAAAAGAGGACTATGGTCTGTAAAGTAGTGCACCGTTGGATTAAAAATCCAATGGTGATTAAAAACCACTAATTTATGGAAAGATTTTATACAAGGAAAGATTTTCCTAAATTTCACCAAAAATAACAAACAGAATATCTTTTGGATTAAAAATCCTATGGTGAATAAAATTCACTGAGTGATCGAAAAGATCATATTAGTTATGAAAAACAAACAAAATCTTTCAATGAAAGATTTACTAAACAAATTGAATTTTTTCCTTCTCCTATAAATAGGAGCCAAGAAGAGAAGTAAGATATAGAATTTTGGGATCTTGAAATAGCAGAGAGAAAAGAAAGGAGAATTTAATTCTCAAGAAAAGAAACCCTAGGTGAGAAAGGGGAAAAGGATAAAAGCTTCAAAGTGAATTTAATTCTCAATCTAAGAGTTTAACTCTTCTGCAAAAGAACTTAGTTCTTTCTCTGGTTGAAGGTCTGCAGAATCAAATCTCCCCACATGTTGAGAATTTAATTCTCATCGGGGAGAATCAGCCATGCAGATCCAAAACTTAGAGAAAGAATTGAGTTTAGAGAATTTAATTCTCCCAAATTCACAGGAATTTAATTCCTCCAAGATAAAACTAGGGTTTAACCCTATATGAGAATTTAATTCTCCCAATTTCATAGGAATTTAATTCCTCCAATATAAAACTAGGGTTTAACCCTATATGAGAATTTAATTCTCCCAATTTACAGGAATTTAATTCCTCCAAGACAGACAAAACTAGGGTTTAACCATATATGAGAATTCAATTCTCCCAAATTCATAAAGAATTCAATCTCTCTAAACAAAATTAGGGTTTAACCCCACATAAGAATTTAATTCTTCCATATGCATAGGAATTTAATTCCTTTAAAACATAATTAGGGTTTAACCCTATAGAGAATTTAATTCTTAAAAAAATAAAGAGACTTGAAAGATCTCCATGTATGTAAAGAACGAAGGTCACGTGTCCCCACATGACCCCTGAAAAGATTCTCCAAAATAAGAAGGAATTAGCCCTGAGGCAATGCCTCACGTGCTCCCACGTGACCTCCACAAAGAGAATAAAAGCAAAGGCAATACTGGCTTTGGGTGCCCTCACGTGTCCCCACGTGACCCCTAATAAACATTCTAATAAATCAGGGCATGAGTACCCGTCACGTGCCCACACGTGATGGCTATAAAAATTAAAAGTGTTTAACGCTTATTTACAGTTCTAAGAACAAAGTAAAAGAGATCTGGCCCCACCTTTGGGTGCCCTCACGTGTCCCCACATGACCCCTTCCTCTCTAGTGTTTAATACTAATTTGAGCGTTTCATTTCCAGTGTTTAACACTGTTGTCCTCTAGTGTTTAACACTACTTTGAGCATTTCATTTCCAGTGTTTAACACTGTTGTCTTCTAGCCTTTAACACTATTTTTTAAGCCGATCTTAGCCAAATTGGCTTTGTTTCCAGAGGCAAAATCCTCTCCTTTAACTAAATCTCAAAATTGAGTAAAACTCAGAGCTATAATGTTTAATGCTATGTCAAAGACAAAAATGTTATCAGAGCCCTCAAACTCTTGTTTAGTATTGCTAAATGATGAGGGGCTGAACCCAGACAAATGTCTAATGGTCCAACAAAGGGCCAATATTTCAAACTTAATTGGACTTAGCCCAAATTGGCCATAAGTCCTCAATTCAGATTTAACTGAGCCAATGTGCTCACAATCTAATTAATTGATCTTAGTTCCAAATTGGACTACAGATCCCCAAACCAACATCGGTTCGAGGGTACATCTCTTTACTTCTCTGATACTTGTCGTTGTAATCCTTCAACGTCTTCAGAGAGGTGACGGGTCCCGACAACCATACATTTCACGGACTTTGATGTCCTTAACCTTGACTGTGAGGTCTTTAAACTCACGGACTATGATGCCCTTAACCTCGACCGTGATGTCTTTAAACTAACAATGGACCGTAATGTCCTTAAACTAACATTGGACCGTAATGTCCTTAAAATAATCGACCGCAATGTCCTTAAACTAAACAATAGAGTCCCAATGGTCTTTTGTTGGATCTAAACGATCCCGTTAAGTTGATCTTAGTCTAAAATGAGACTAACGTATCCTTAACAAACGTTTAAGTTGATCTTAGTCTCAAATGAGGCTAACGTATCCTTAAACCCAACCCCCCAAACCAAAATCTAAGAAGATATGGATTTGGACTAGTCCACGCCCTACGGGTGACAACATAAATTAGTCTCCGTACACAATCCACGGGAAACCACAAACAAAACAAACACCCACGACACGAAATGATCATCTGGAGAAGGAGAAAGTTGTTACCGCGATGCGGTAGCGTAATTAACTGCAGGGGCTTGCGCCTTCAGGGAAGAGCGTCCTCACAATCAAAACCCCCTCATCAACGAGAGGGAATCTGACGAAGTCTGCTACATCGGCCGCATCCGTTTAAACCTTCGATACATGGTTCCATAAATCAACTTGGTATCTTCGGAGAGGTGGACGGATAGCACCAATTAGCATCTGCTCTGAAATTCAGGCTAGACGTTTATCGCGTCTCTATTGTTCGGAGGGGAATAGATTCTGGCACGCCCGGTGGGACCTTTTCCTTTTTCCACTCCACACTTCGTGTGTCGTGTTCGTGAATGAATCGCGGTTTGCTAATGGTTGCCCTTGGGTTCGAGGTACTATGATTTGGCATCTTGCTTGCTGCAGAAAGCGAAGGATCAATGGCGTCCACTTGCACGAAGTGTTCCAGCTGCAACTTCAACTCACGTTCCGCCTCATCTGGAGGCATAGCTTACGGGCCTCAAGCGGCCTCCCTGTTCACGATGCCGGTGGACCAAGTAACTCAGGCCACCACTGGGCTGTTCTTTGGGACTATGATCCTACCCATGATCTTCAACGCCTCGATGTTGCCGCAAGAGGCCCTAAGGAAGTCGGTCTTCGATCGACTTACCACTACTGCGACCCCTCTCAACGGGTCTTCCAGCTCCGGCGCCTCAGTCTTTGCCAGATTAGGCCAAAGTTCATGTGGGCCCATGATGAAGCCTGCAATTCCAGAAAAGGTTATTCCGAAGAGGATATCCATCCATGCTCCTGAAGTCATCAAGGCGGCTTCTCCTGCAAAGGGTCGGTCTTCACAAGACTGACTGCTCCGGCTCCCGCTCCAGTCGAAGTCTTCAATGCTACTTCCCCCGCCCAGAGGTCTGTCTTTGACAGGTTAGACACTGCTGCTCGACGGACGTCGATCTTCAAAAGGCTCGTACCAGCAGTGCCTCACCAGAACAGGGGGCATGACGAAGTCACCCCTCAAGCTGAAAAAATCCCAGCGGCTCGACATGCTCGATGTCACCACTGGCGTCGGGTAAGGAAAGCTTGGGGCAACTCCCCCTCTGGGCTAACTCCACCAGCCCCAACGGTGGAAGTCAATGCTGTTGTTTCAACCGAAAACAGCTTTGAATTGCTGAACAAGGTGCGCAGGAACTCTCCTAACGCCGTACTAAAAAGATCTCCTCCACCCGTGGAGAATGCACCGAAGGCAAAGCCGGAACAGCCCCCTCAGCGGCTCTCTTCAAAAATTTACAAAGTCTGGCGACAGGTTCAGGACTCAGTAATTGATCAAGATTACCCTCGCCGACAGAAAAAGGTAAAAGTTCAGCAAGAAGAGAACCATCCTGCCATCCCACAAAAGGCAACAGCTGTTTGGGTGCCCGCTGCAACGGCCCCCTCGACTTCAATTGCTCAAAAGAGAAGGAGGCTAGAGAAAGCCCCTGTGACTGTGCCAAACCGTAAAGACGCTGAGCCCAAACGCCCCAAGTCTGGGGGCATAATGGTGCATACTGTTTACATGGCTTCCGGAAAAGAGGAAAGCCACGCTTCGACAGGTCACCGACCGCTCACCCGATCCGTGACAAAAGCCCAAGAGCAGCAACAGAAGCTTCAGGAAATGCTAACGCAAATGGCCACACTTACCGGGCCAAAAGAAAGCCCGGTGGCGTCATCAGAGCAGCGTCATGAACAAGAACCGATGCTGACTTCCTCCACAGAGTCCTTGAAAAGAAGAACAAAGAAGCAGCAGAACAAGTGGCTAATATAAAATGAATGGCGCTTCTCTTCCAAGACATGGTCGGGATGATGTTACGACCAGAACCTCTAGCTGAAGACCCTCCTATCATCATTGAAGATGACAGAGGGGAGACATCGAACCCTCCTCCAGCTCTCTCAGCAGCCAAAGAGGAAACCATCTCCAAGGCCTCTCTGGATGACTATATTGCTCAGCAAATACAAGCTCACCAGGCGAATGAAGCGGCCGGCCAAGTTGTTAAAACTGGGCGACCGTATCCAGGCTGGTATGACCAAGTAAAGTACCCGCCAGGATACACGATCCCCAGATTCCATGTGTACAAGGGGACAGGCAATCCCCACTAACATGTCGCTCAGTTCAGGGCTCTTTACGGCAACACCGGGGGTGATGATAAACTTTTGCTCCGTCAGTTTGTTGGCAGCTTGTCGGAAACAGCGTTTGAATGGTACTCTGAACTTCCAAATGACTCCGTCAAGACTTTCGCAGAAATGGAGCTATTATTCATGCAAATATTTGCGAGCGCTAGCGAGCGCACCCCAATCACAGCATTGATTAACGCCAGGGTAAATCCAGGCGTGACGTGAGTTCAATATGCAATACGATGGCGGAATATGTGGTCGAAATGCGAACAGTGCATCGAAGAAGCGCCGGCGGTGGGCATGTTCATGGGCACTCTGGACCATCATGATACCATTTCCCAATTCATGATGTTCTTTAAGCCGACCACATTCCAAGCCTTGATTGAAAAGCTGGCCCAGATGGACCAGATGGGTCATAGACCGTCTCCTCCGAAGACGGAGCCGCGGAACGAAAAGGGTAAAAGGAAGGCGACATTCGTTGTGAATACTCAACAGCAGCCCAGTGCCCCAAAACTAACAAATCAACTGGAAGAGAGATGGCAATACTACAATGAGAAAATGAAGCGTCCATATTCGTTCCCTCGGGACAAAACGAAGAGACTGTTCGAACTGGCGGTGCGTAACAGGCTCATCAATCTGCCGAATCCGAAACGACCGTTGCAACCCGACGAGACTAATAGTCCCAATTATTGCCCTTACCACCAAACGGTAAGCCATCCAATTGAAGATTGCTTCGTCTTTAAGGGATGGATCGAGGACCAATACCAACATGGCAAGTTCGCGCTGTCTGAGAAGTGGAAGGTAAGCCCACCACGACCGCACACTCCTAAGAAGACGGACACACCGGGGGCATCGTACTCTTTTGTTGAAGAAGTTCCATGGGGGGTCTCTCTTTCAGCCAAAACTAAAAGAATGCTGAACGATCTCCAGACATGTCCGGAGATCAGGTGGAAGAATCCGCTGGAACCTGAGATTATCAAGGGAATGCTGAAACCGCGCCCAACTCAAAAAATTAGTGGTGATATTCAAAACACTCACACCCAGCCGTCAAAGTCTTTGAAGAAGAAAAAGAAGACCAAAAAGTCCGTGAAGCCTGGTGACAAGCGCACAAACCTGCAATAGCAGATTGATGCGCTGGAAGAGTTTAACCAGAAGGTGCGGACTCCAATCACACTCCAAGAATTTCTCAGTCACGTCCTTGAAGACGGAGATGATGGAGAAGACTCGTCGGATGAATCTGAAGATTACATAGCAAGTTGCCAAGTGATCTCTCACTTATCGATAAATGATGAAGAAGTTCCTTACACGGAGAAACTGGGGGCAGGTCCTGAGCCGGAACTTCTAGGGCCATCAGACGAAATGATTGATGCGTTCCTAAATGAAATGCTTCTTAAAAGCAAATCTGCTCGAGAGCGTGAGATGGCCATATTTGAAAAAGCCAAGCATCTGCGACTGGACGAAAGGGTTGAGACGCTCCTGCCAAATCAAAGTACTTCTGCCGCGAATAAAAGCAGGTTCAAGACGAGGAAGAGGTTCATCAAAGCCATATCAATGGGAATGAAGCTACCACCCCCCGAAGGAAATATTCTTGGTGAACCAGAAACACATCCTAGCTACTGCTCATATCATCGAAAGATTACACACCCTACCGAAGAGTGCAACACTTTTAAAAGATGGTGACAGGGATATGTTGCTCACCGGCAACGTTTTAAGCGGATGAAACGCAAAACTCGTCGGAAGCGAAGAAGTACGACCGAGGGGCTTAGAAGAACTACTGGCAACTGTCGCATGGTTAACGCCGGAGGATCGCAAGTTCTCACCTTCGGGAGCGACTCTGACGAAGAAATGACTCTTGGCCCTCTCTTCAAAGAATCCACCTCGGGAAAAGAGGAAGAACCGAAGACCTGTGAAAATATTCAGCTGCGCAATCGTACGTTGCTCGAAAAGAATCTCGGACCCATGAATAGAAAAGATAAGGGAAAAGAAAAAGTCCCAGAGAATATCGTCTTAGATGACCAAGCCGTCGAAGAGCTGACAGGCAAGGACCCGCCGAAGAAGAGCACGGTGGACTACAACGTTCTGGCACACTTGAGGAAGCTACTCTCGCAGCTCAGCATTCTAGACGCCCTTATGCTATCAAAAGAAGCGAGAGATTCATTGATCAAGGCGCTACAAGAGCCAGAGCAATTCCAAGCTTTTCTCGCCGAAGAAAGGATGAAAGACGAGCTGGAAGAAGTACACACAGCCGATATCACCTTCGGCGATGAAGATCTCCTCCTTAGGACGTGCGAACACAACCGTCCCCTTTATGTCTCCGGATACTGTCACGATATCAAGATAGGCAAAATCCTGATTGACAACAGGTCTTCCGTCAATCTCCTCAACGTGCGAGTGTTGAAGGAAATCTGCATGAGCGTTCAGCACCTCGCTCGTGATAAAATCACCATCTTCGGTTTCGACTCCCAGTCATCACGAACTCTCAGGTCTATGATACTGACGCTACGCTTCGGGCTACTTGTCACAGATATTAAATTTCACATCATTGACGCCAAGATATGCTATAATGCTTTGCTCGGCAGGCCTTGGTTACACGAGTACAACATTATCCATTCTACACAACATCAGTGTATGAAGTATTTCAAAGATGGTCTCGAGTACACTGTGACGGGGGAGTTGAACCCATTCTCCGTGAACGAAGTCCGAAAGTACGAAGATGCAAAATACTTCTTACCAGATTTTGAGGACACGGAAAGATGTCACAAACCGAAGAACAAAGCTATCACCACTATTCCGGTCTTCGGGAGTGATACCGAGGAGGAAGAAGAGATAGTTTATTCAGGGCCGCCCCAACGCAATAATCCGGGACCGTCCGCCCCTATTTTGATCTTTGGCAGCGACTCGGAAGATGAGGTTAACGCTATATTTTCCGCTCGGCCATCAATACAAGCCTTTGCTGGCGATAATCAGAGTTTCCAAATTACCATGGTTCCACAAGAACATTACAAAGATCTCGTTGCACTTGAAGCTTATAGTGTGCAAGAACTGCAGACATTTTACGTCCCTCCCAGGAGAAAAGGTGAAAAGGCGATCCTATTCTACCGATCCGGGGAAACTAAAGTGGAAAAAGAAATTTGCCATGGCGCCGATTCTACATTCGACAGGCTCCAACCCATCCGTTTGCCTAGATATTACACGGAAGGATTGAAAAGGCTATTGATGCGTCAAAGGGTACCTTACAGACAGACTACTCGACAAGCTCGATTCTACAACAGGATTTTGGATGTCCCCGGAACTCAGCGCAAATTGCCCAACGGGAGGATGGAGACGATCGGGCTTGGATATGTTCAATCCAAAAAACGAGAG